>JAHRHZ010000126.1:6971278-7061172 GCA_024137785.1 Ginglymostoma cirratum | reverse complement strand
CCCAAGCCTCCGCTTGGTTTCCCCGATGTAGAGGAAGCCACAACGGTGTACAGCGGATGCAGTATACCACATTGGCAGATGTGCAAGTGAACATCTGCCTGATGTGGAATGTCTTCTTGGGTCCTGGGATTGGGGTGAGGGAGGAGGTGTGGGGGCAGGTGTAGCACTTCCTGCGGTTGTAGGGAAAAGTGCCGGGTGTGGTGGTGCTGGAGGGGAGTGTGGAGCGGACAAGTGAGTCGCGGAGGGAGTGGTCCCTCCGGAAAGCAGATAAGGGTGGGGAGGGAAAAATGTCTTTGGTGGTGGGGTCAGATTGCAGATGGCGGAAGTGTCAGAGGATGATGCGTTGGATCCGGAGGTTGGTGGGGTGGTACGTGAGGACAAGGGGGATTCTTTTTTGGTTATTATTGCGGGGACGGGGTGTGAGGGATGAGTTACGGGAAATGCGGGAGACACGGTCGAGGGCGTTCCCGACCACTGTGGGGGGGACGTTATGGTTCTCGACCGCAATAGTGACTTTTAAAGGGCATCTTGACAAATACATGAATAGGATGGGAATAGAGGGATACGGTCCCGGAAGGGTAGGGGGTTTTAGTTGTGACGGGCAGTATGTTGGTGCAGGCTCGGAGGGCCGAAGGGCTTGTTTCTGTGCTAAAATTCTCTTTGTTGTTGAAATTTCTGTGGTGAAGAGTTCCAAACAACTTTCCTAAGTGAAGAAATTTCTCCTCACCTTAGTCCTAAATGATCAACCACATCGCCCGAAATTAAGTTGTTTTGTTCTACAACCATAACCAGGGGAAATTTTGTTTCAGTATCTAAGGTTTTAAGCCCCTTCATAATCTTAAATGCTTCAATGAAATTACTTCTCTTTCTTCGAAACACCAGAGAATATCAACCCAATGTACTCAGCCTCTCATCATTGGTCAACTTCCACATTCCAGGTGTAATCTAGTGAAGGTTTGCTGTATTGTCTCTAATACCACCATATAACTCTTTAACTATAAAGACTAAAACTACACATAGTACTCTGGGTATGGTCCTCACCAAAGTCCGGTATAATTGTAGCAAGACTTCTTTACTCTTGTACTCCAATCCCTCTGCAATAAAGTTCAACGTAGCATTGCATTCCTCATTGCTTGCTCTACCTGCATGCCAACCTTGTTTGTTCCTTGTACAAGTGCATCAAATTAACATGGGATATCAGAATTTGCATGCTTTACACTTTTAAAAAAGTATTCTACTTTTCTATTCTTATGACCAAAGTGAATAACCTCACAGGATCTTGCATTATACTCCATCTGCCATTTTGTTGCCTAGTCACTTAACCTGTCTATATCTCTTTACAGCTTTTGTGTCCCACCTGGGGAATTCCGATCTATGTGAAAACCGAAAGGACTGCGGATGTTGTAAATCAGGAACAAAAACAATGTTGCTGGAGAAGCTCAGCAGGTCTGGCAGCATCTGTGAAGGAGAAAGCAGGTCTATGTGATCTGGTGACCCCCGAACTGGAGCCACTACCAACAGGAATGAAGTTAAGAAAGAAGCTGTGTAGCGGCTAAACACAGAGGGAAGTTGCAAACCTAGATAGATTACTCTGACTTTTCATCTAACTCATTAATATATTTTAAATAAATTATGAACCTACACTGGTCTTTTTGTCATCCTTTCAATAAAACAGATTGCCAAATTGAAAATATCCCATTTATTCTGACTCTTTCCCATTAGTCAATCCTCAATCTATGCTAATATATCACATCCCAAATCTATGGGCCAACTTTGTATGCATTTTCTTTTTGTAACACCTTATCAAATGCAAACTGGAAACCCAAGTCTATCACAACAATTGGTCTCCTTGGATCTACCATATTAATTCAAATCTTGTTTAATCACGGACCGCTTTTTTAAGTGTATTTTAAATGTTTTCTTAATAATAGATTGAGCACTTCCCAGATCACTGATGTCAGGCAAACTGGCCTATAGTTCCCGGTTTTCTTTTTCATTTTTTGAATAATCCTGTTATATTGTGAATATTGGTAGCTTCTTACATTCAGTGATATTAGTTGTTCTCAAGATTGGTATGAGCATCTTAGGAAATTGTTTCACTTTGATTTGCACCGTTTTATGTCTACCTCTAGTTATTTGTAATCAAACTGTTTGGACACGTTATAACACACAACCAGGGCTGGTTGAACTTGAGCCTGGGCCTTCTGGCTCAGAGGTAGGCAAACTAGCATTTGCTTGTTTGAAGTCATAACATGGAGCCATAAAAATAGCATCTGCTTGTGACGAGGTCAGAATACGTGTCCTGAACAAGTGTATTTCTGCATTATTACAAATGAACAATTCAGTTGCTATAAATTAGGTCAGGCTGGAAATCATTAAGCTAATTTATTCCACCGTAAGATGAAGACATGGAAAAATGTCAAGATCATTTTAATCTATTATTTCAACACTTGTAATGACATTTGATCCGAAAGGAGAAACGTCATTAAATTTCTAATGTATTTAGAAGTTCTCTGGAATCTGTAATCATTTTAAGAATGTTTGACCACTTTAAGAACTTGCGTCAATTGTAAACGAAGCGATTGTGATTTTCTTGGGAAGGTCTAGGTCATCTGGTGACCCATGAACTGGAACCAATACCAACAGGAATGAGAAGTTAAGAAAGAAGCTATGTAGCAGGCAAACACAAAGTAAAGTTACAAACAGTATAGCAACAAATTCTGTCTCAAGATTTCATTCTGAAGCAGCAAGCATTAAAACAACTAATTTGCCAAAAGACACTTCAAGATCGGGGTAGAATTAATAAGTCAAAATGAGCTTGATGGGAGATTTGTATCAGGCATTTAATACCTGGAAGAGTTAACTGATATCATAAGATAAGCTCCACCCATTAGGATATAAAGAATTGTCCCCTGAGAATAATTATCCAGTCACCAGAGTTGTGGTTGCTCAGTTGTATCTATGTTGTGTATAATAATGTTTTGGTAGCAGTAATGTGTACTGCCTGTTAAGTTGAGTCTGAAGTCTCACAAAATACAATGTTGTACCATAGATGTAATATAACTAGCTGATATGTACCATGTAATAAACTTTTACTGATTAACAAGATTGAGCCAAAGGACTGCTGAAGACTTTAGGCATCCTTCCCTACATGGTATCAGTAACATAGACAAATATTAACAAAGATTGGTGGCACTGACTCTACCCAAGGCTTCTCAGTCACACAATTATAATACGCTGGCAACTCAGGCATCCCAAAATATAATAATGGGCACTATTCTAAACAGAATGCGGGAGCAGAGAGACCTGGATGTAGATGTGCAATAATTATCAAAGGTTGCAGGACAGGCTGAGAAAGCAGATAGTACAACATCTTTGGCATCCTTGGCATTCCTACAAGGGGAATAGAATACAAAAGCAAGGGACTTACTTTAAGAACTTAAGAACTAGGAGCAGGAGTAGGCAATTCCGTCTTCAAGCTTGATCCACCATTTAATATGATCACAGCTGATCTCACCTCAACCTCAACTCCACTCACCTGTTCACTCTCTATAAACCTTTAACCCATTACTAATTAAATATCTGCCCATATCCTCCTTAAATTTATTTAGTCCTTGTCTTGTCTTGGAGTCCACCACGCTCTAGGATAACGGATTCCAGAAATTTATTGCACTTTGAGGGAAGTAATTTGATATGATTCGATATCAAAAGTATGATAATGTCATGCTTATCCCTATTAAACTTCATCTGTCAGATTTTGGCTCATTGATGTATCCATTTGAAAATTTATAAATTGTGTGAAGTACTGGTTCAGATTCAGAGGCGTATTGCCTCCACTTTTGAGCACTGCACCTTAGGAAAGACATGAAGGCATTGGAAAGGGTGCAGAAAAGATTCATGAGATTAGTTCCAGGGATGATGAAAGTCCATTACATTGATATATTGGAGAGATTGAGACTGTATTGTTTGAAGGAGAGAATGCTGAGAGGAGATATTATGGAGTTATTAAAATTATGTGAGGCCTGGATGAAATGCATGAAGTGAAACTGATTTTATTGCAGAAAGGATCAAGAGCCAAAGGGCGTGGATTTAAAGGATTTGGCAATAGGAACAATGGTAACATGAGATCAAATCTTTTTAACTCAGCAAGTTATTAGAATCTGGAATGTACTGCCTGAGATGTGATGGAGCCAGATTCAATTCAACCATTCAGTAAGGAAAGTGAAAAGTAAGCAAGTGCAGGGATGCGGACACAAAGGTAGAGATGGTCGAATTACTCACTCAATGAACCCGCGCAGACACAATAGACCGAATGTACTTTTTTGTTCTATAACCATTCTATCATTCTGTGATTCTAAGTCCATTTGCACCATTGTATTTGCAACATATGGAATAAAAAGGAATTTCAGCTTCATCATCCTTCCAATGCAGTTTTTTCTTCCTGCATTTGTTTTGCAATGCTGCTGAAGTCACAAATTTTCCTAGAGGTACAACGAATAAATTAGAACTTAATGTTGTTACTACTTCAGCACATTTGTTTATATTTTCATACTGTTACAACAAAATAGTGTCAGGGAGAGCTATCTGTCAGTCAGGGACTGACTTAATTCAAAGGAGATGTGAATACAGTTCTTTTCTGTTCAGTTTGAATGTAGCAGCTGCTATACTGAAACATTGCCTTCCTACTCTATGCCTATTCATATTTCTCATAACTCCTACTCATAGTTTTCAGATGCCTCATGGAGTTGAAGTTTCAGAGCTTCAATTCCCACTTCATTTATTTTAAATTAAATTTACAAATAGTAATTGCTTCAGGATAGGAGATTTACGACCAATCCATGCGCCATTTTCTCCGTGTTAGTCACATTCTATTCCCTCAATAACTTTGTGTGTCATTTCGACTTATTTGATCTCTCACTACTTGTCTTTCATTTAATTAGGTTTTGGCTGGCAGACAGGGATGAGTTCAGAAACTCATTTTGAGCCAGAATAAATTGAAAATGATAAATGTGGCCTGATTCATAGATGCTGAGTTTTTGTAGACAGGTTTGCCACTCTAAGAAAGTGAAGGTTTGTATATGCAGTGGAATCATTCACTGAAATTCATTGTTAGTGATTTTGCAGAACCATGTTGTCAGTTACATGGTAAGGTGTGTTGCAAGTTGGGAAGTAGTGAGGTGGAAATCAGTATGCACTGTGCCTTTTTCACAAGCATGGGAGGAGAGCAAAGCATGCCATTTTAGTAATCGAGCAACCAGTGTTTAACTGAGTAGGAGATAGGCTCACTGCCAAATTCATAAGAACATAAGAACATAAGAACTAGGAGCAGGAGTAGGCCATCTGGCCCCTCGAGCCTGCCCCGCCATTTAATAAGATCATGGCTGATCTTTGAGACTCAGCTCCACTTACCCACCTGCTCACCAGAAACCTAAAATCCTTTACCTCTCAAAAATTTATCTAGCCTTGCCTTAAAAACATTCAGTGAGGTAGCTTCAACCACTTCACTGGGCAGGGAATTCCACAGATTCACAACCCTTTGGATGAAGAAGTTCCTCCTGACCTCAGTCCTACATCTGCTTCCCTTTAATTTGAGGCTATGCCCTCTAGTCCTAGTTTCACCTGCTAGTGGAAACAACCTCCCTGCCTCCACTTTATCTATTCCCTTCATAATCTTATATGTTTCTATAAGATCTCCCCTCATTCTTCTGAATTCCAAATAGTATAATCCCGGCCTACTCAGTCTCTCCTCATAATCCAACCCTCTCAACTCTGGAATCAACCGAGTGAATCTCCTCTGCACCCCCTCCAGTGCTAGTATATCTCTTCTCAAGTAAGGAGACCAAAACTGCACACAGTACTCCAGGTGTGGCCTCACCAGGACCCTACACAGCTGCAGCACAGCCTCCCTGTTTTTAAACTCCATCCCTCGAGCAATGGCAGACAAAATTCCATTTGCCTTTTTAGTTACCTGCTGTACCTGCAATCCCACCTTCAACGATTCACACACAAGGACACCCAAGTCCGTTTGCACAGCAGCATGCTGCAATTTTTTACCATTTAAAACACAGTCCATTTTGCTGTTATTCCTACAAAAATGAATGACCTCACACTTATCTACATTGTACTCCATCTGCCAGACATTTGCCCACTCACTTAGTCTATCTATATCCCTTTGCAGACTTGCAGTGTCTTCTGCACACTTTGCTCTACCACTCATCCTAGTGTCATCTGCAAATTTTGACACACTACATTTAGTCCCCAACTCCAAATCACCTATTGTAAACAATTGAGGTCCCAACACTGATCCCTGAGGCACACCACTAGCCACTGACTACCAACCAGAAAACACCCATTTACCCCTGCTCTTTGCTTTCTACTGGTCAACCAATCCTCCATCCATGCCAATACATTACCTGTAATACTGTGCAACTTTATCTTATGTAGCAGCCTTTGGTGTGGCACCTTGTCAAATGCCTTCTGGAAATCCAGATACACCACATCCACAGGTTCCCCATTGTCCACCATGCAAGTAATGTCCTCAAAGAATTCCACTAAATTAGTTAAACATGACCTACCCTTCATCAACCAATGCTGGGTGTTCCCAATGGGACAATTTATAGCCAGATGTCTTGCTATTCTTCCTTAATGATAGATTCAAGCATTTTCCCCACTACCAAAGTTAAGCTAACTGGCCTATAGTTACCTGCTTTTTGTCTACTTCCTTTTTTAAACAGTGGAGTCACATTGGAGGTTTTCCAATCTGTGGGAACCACCCCAGAGTCCAGTGAATTTTGGTAAATAATTACTAGTGAATTTGCTATTTCCTCCATCACCTCTTTTAGTACCCTGGGATGCATTTCATCAGGGCCAGGAGACTTGTCTACCTTTAGCTCCATTAGCTTGCCCAGCACTGCCTCCTTAGTGATAATGATAGTTTCTAGGTCCTCGCCTGCTATAACCTTCTTGCCATTAGTTTTCGGCATATTATTTGTGTCTTCCACTGTGAAGACTGACACGCAATAACTGTTTAATGTCTCGGCTATTTCCTCATTCCCAGTTATTAAGTTGGCCTTCTCATCCTCTAAATGACCAATGTTTATCTTCTCCATGCTTTTTATGATTTACATATTTATAGAAACTTTTGCTGCCTGTTTTTATATTCTGAGCTAGTTTACTCTCATAATCTATCCTACTTTTCTTTATAATATTTTTTGTGGCTTTCTGTTGGCCTTTAAAGATTTCCCAGTCTATTAGTTTCCCCTACTTTCTGCTTTTTTGTATGTGTTCTTTTTCAGTCTGATACTTTCCTTTATTTCCTTAGACATCCATGGCTGGCTGTCTCTTTTCCTCCAGTTCTTCCTTATCACTGGAATATACTTCTGCTGAGCAGTTTGAAAAATTGTTTTGAAAGTCCTCTACTGTTCCTTAATTGACCCACCATAAAGTTTTTGCTCCCATTCTACCTTAGCTAACTCCTCCCTCATTCCTTCATAGTCTCCTTTGTTTAAGCACAGGACATAGGTACTGGATTTAACCTTCTCATGCTCCATTGGTATTTTAAATTCGACCATACTGTGATTGCTCCTCCCGAGAGGATCCCTAACTGTGAGATCATTCATTATTCCTGTCTCATTACACAGGACTAGATCTAGGGTAGCTTGCTCCCTCGTAGGTTCCATTACATATTGTTCAAGGAAATTATCGCAAATGCATTCTATGAACCCCTCCTCAAGGCTGCCATGACCGACCTGGCTTGACCAATCAATATGTAGATTAAAATCCCCCATGATAATCGCTGTACCGTTTTTACATGCACTGGCTATTTCTATGTTTATTGCCCGCCCCACCACAATGTCATTATTTGGCGGCCTGTTGACCACACCTATCAGTGACTTCTTCTACCTGCTATTCCTAATTTCCACCCAAATAGATTCAACGTTTTGTTCAGTAGAACCTATATCACTTCTCACTGCTGCCCTGATATCATCCTTAAAAATCAGAGCAACACCACCTCCCTTACCTTCCTGTCTGTCCTTCCGAACAGTTTGATACTCCTGGATATTTAAATCCCAGTCATGACCATCCTGTAACCATGTCTCTGTAATAGCCACTAAATCATACCCAATTGCCATGATTTCCACCATCAACTCATCGACCTTGTTTCGAATGCTCCAAGCATTCAGATAAGTGCCCATATGCCAGTTTTTCCACCTTCTTTTTGGGTCCTATTATCTCATTACTAACAGCTCTTGAGTTCTTCTTCCCTTTAACTTTTTTCCTGATTTTCCATGGAGTTGAAGATTCCTCATTGCCTGCTAACCTGCTGCTTTGCCTTACATTAATTGTTATTCTCCCTCTACGCTCACTTCTCCCTTCCCTCCTACTTACTAGTTTAAAGTCCTATTAACCACCCTATCTACCCTTTTCACCAGAACACTGGACGCGGCCCTGTTCAGGTGGAGTCCATCCCAGTGTTATAGATCCCTCCTGTCCCAGAACTGATGCCAGTGCCCCATGAAAAGGAAACCCTCTTTCCCACATCACTCTTTTAACCACGTGTTTACTTCCCTGATCCTTGCCTCCCTATGCCAATTTGCACGTGGCTCGGGCAGCAATCCAGAGATTATGACCCTTGAAAGCCTGTTTTTAATTTTGTTCCTAGCTTTTCATAATCTTGAAACAGGTCTTTTTTCTTAGTCCTGCCTATGTTGTTGGTACCTACGTGGACCACAACAACTGGATCCTCCCCCTCCCTCTCTAGTATCCTCCCAAGCTGGTCAGAGATGTCTCGCACCCTGGCACTGGGCAGGCAACACACCATGCAGGATCCTCTATCCTGCTCACAAAGGATACTGTCTATCCCCCTGATGATGGAATCCCCTACAACTACAATCTGTCTTTTTGCTCCCCCCTCTTGAATGGCCTCCTGTACCATGGAGCCATGGTCAGTTGACTCATCCTTCCTGCAGCCCTGTTCCTCATCCACGCAGGGACCAAGTGCTTCATACCTGTGGGACAATGTCAAGGGCTGCGGCTCCTGTGTTCCTGTCTGCCGGGTCCCTCTACCAGCCTCACTCGCAGTCACACACAGCTGTCCCTGCCTGCTGATCGAATTAACATTAGTTAATCTACTAGGTGTGACTGCCTCCTGAAACACAGCATCCAGGTATTTCTACCCCTTCCGGATGTGCCGCAGAGTTTGGAGTTCGGATTCCAGCTCATCAATTTTGCGTGGGAGCTCCTCAAGCAGCCAACATTTGCTGCAGATGAGGTCACTGCCGCTGTCAATGGGATCAGCTAGCTCCCACATCATACAGCTACAACACATCACCTGGCCTGCCACCTCTACTTAGTTAATTATTTAAAAGTAATTAGATTTTTTTTAGTTTCGCAGTGCTCACTGCACCAGTAAGTTTACTCCGTTATATACTCAGACTCCAGCTTTGCCTTCCGACCTGCTCCCAGAGGATTTGGCGTCTAGGTGACCACCCCGAGAGATAATAAAGAGATGAGGAAAAAAATGCAAATAGCTTACCTGCTCACCACACTTAGTCGTTATTATTATGTTCTGAGAGTTCATTTTTAAATGTCTTAGGCATTAAGTCGCTTTGTGTGAAATTTATAGCCAATGAACAGTTATATCAGGACTGGGCCCAGTTCACTAATTTAATGAAGGCTATGCATCATCTTTACACTTCAGAGTAAGTAACATGAATATCGGCTAGACTTCTCCATCCTGTGATTTCAATTGCATATATGGATCTCAGGTAGATTCTGGGCTTGGGTGAGCTTTCATCATCCTCCATATACAATTGATAGTGACATTATAGGTGGAGTTGAATCAAACTTGAGCAAAGAGCAAAAGAGTTTAATTTCACAAGAGAAGAAGTGGGACCAATATAGGCAAGAGGAAAAATAAGGCTTTCCTCTGATGTTCTTAGGAAATAAGAGGTTAAATGCTTACAAGACAGCATTGTTTCTTGAAAGAGTAGAGCAGAGTAATTTCTGTCACTCTGATATCTATATTGCACTGGATGATGGAGTCTTTATGACCAGTAATGCCCAAACTCTGGGAAAGTTTATTCTTCTCCATCAGACCGCATTGTTCTTTCACACAGATAAAAGCTGATGAAGCATATCGTGATCAATTTGTCTATCAAATGCTGCAGAACAATACATTATCTGCAATAACACTGAATACTGAATGATATGGAATGATCTCCATTCTTTTAAATTCAAGGTGGTTTGTCAGTTTTGCGTGAAGTACGGAGTAACATTGTAAGGGACCTATTTTCTTCATATAACTTCAACAGTGTTTCAGAGAAGTCAAATTTATGTGATCTTCTTAATGGTTGACATGCTTTTTCATAAAATCTATTTCATGAACTCGTTTAATTTATTCCAATAAAAGAATAGATGCGGCAAAATAAGCCATAAAATATGTGAAATCACTTTGAGTCCCTCATGTATTTGAACTCTGAAGGCCACAGCTACAGAGAATGATCTGTGTTGTATTATAATAAATTGTCAAGTCAAGAGGGTAGGTGCTATTAATTGTTACCGTCTCTTGTATCTAGAATGTTGACAAGGAGACCCAAGGTAAATTAATTATTTGTATCACCATAGTCAAGGTCATTACAAGAAGAAATTCATTCCCCCACATGATCTGTATTAGAGGCTGATGTACAACTCAGATCCTATGCTACAAAGAGTACATTAATCTTCCTTGTTTCAAATTGATGAAGCCAAGTGTGGTAAGCACTGAACAAAGCAAAAGGTTCCCTGCTTCATCTCGCAATGCCTATGATATCATTTCAGGAAATCTGTTAGGTTATATTTCCTATTGATTGTACTGTAGGTGACTCATCGCCATTTCCAAGTAAAATATTAATCACTTGTCTACTGTTAAAAACATTGTTCAGTGCTTAGAACAGCTAAGTGTGAATCACCATGGAAATTCTCTACTGCAATGTTGTTAATAAGAAGTTGAATTTAATATCTGCGGCATATTTGGATGAAGTGGGTGGGGGGGCATCAGACCAGAGGGTAGAGCGCATAGTTAAGAGCCTCACTCATCATCATTGAAATTTGACAATTGGCAGGCAGGACAGTTTCCATTTTGGGGAGCCTATGTGGCAAAACTCTGCTGGATTTGCTTGTGGACTCCTGGGGTGAGGGGTTTGAAGGAGGGTGTTGGCTGGTGGGTGGAGTGGGGAGAGAGAATTCCTCATTGAAAGGAACCTGGCATTGAGAATTTGGTGGAGGGGATACTTAGCTTTTCTCCTTTCTCTCCTTCCCCAGCTAGCAATCCCCTATGTGACTCCCACCAACTCATAACCTGTGTCTTTGATTGTTCCTCAGCCTCTTATGGCAATATTACTCCCAAAGGTGCTTCCAGCAATGGAGAGTTGCCAACGTCCGGAAAGTTGACAGCTCCCAGGGACGGGATTTTGATTGCCTGGTCATTGATCTTGGGAGAAGGTCTGCCATTGGCCACTGAAATGCCTGATTGAAACTCAGTATCGCAGCCTTCCTCAAAGAAGGGCTCTTGTTAACTTACCAGTCAACAGGTGAGACCTCTGTTGCCTAGAGTAAATTCTGTCCATGATTTATATTTGCTACTGAAGCACATTTTAATAAGTTAATTAACGACGTTAGTGTACATCTCTAAACATTAAATTCTACACAGTATATATTTTATCGAAATACAATCACAGCATGAATGAATAATACAGGACAGTGCCAATGAAAGTAGGAATAAGAAGACAGGGCAGATAAATGAATAGCTTAGGAGATGGTGCAATGGGCAAGGATTCAGATAGTTGGATCAGGTGGATCTCTTCTGGGGCAGAAAAGACCTTTTCAAAAGAGGTGGGTTTCACCTGAACTGGATGGGGAGGATTGTTAGTGCTGTTCAGGAGTTTTTATATTCGTAGGAAAGTGGGTTGGGGGTGGTTTTCATGGGTAGTAGTGAGAATAGAAAAACAGATGAGGATGGTTCTGAATTTAAAAAGAGCAAGTTAATTAGATAAAGCCGGCAAGAGCAAGCCAGAGAATGAGTCAATGCAATGTGGAACTGGAGGAACACGGCAGGTCAGGCAGCATTGGAGGAGCAGAAGGGTCTAGGCCCGAAACGTCGACTCTCCTGCTCCTCTGATGCTACTTGACCTGTTGGGTTCCTCCAGTTCCACACTGTATTGACTATGACTCCAGCATCTGCAGTTCTTGCTATCTCAGAGAATGAGATAACTCTAATGAATTAAACTGTGTTTAGTTTAACGCAAGGGGTCTTACAGGTAATGCAGATGAACTCAGGGCACTTATGGGAACATGGGACTAGGACATCATAGGTATTACAGAAACATGGCTGAGAGAGGGACAGGACTGGCAGCTGACTGTTCCAGGGTTTAGATGCTATAGGAAGGATTGAAAGGCAGACAGGAGTCATAGAGTCATACAGTGTGGAATCAAACCCTTTGATCCAACCAGTCCACATTGACCATGTTTCCCAAACTAAACTAGTTCTACCTGTCTGCACTTGCCCCATATCCCTCTAAACATTTCCTATTCATGTACCTGTCCAAATGTCTTTTAAACATAGTAACTATTCCCGCATCCATCACTATCTCTGGCAGTTCATTCCACACATGAACCACTCTGTAAAAAACGTTAACCCTCATGTCCTTTTTAAATCTTTCTCCTCTCACCTTAAGAATAAGCCTCTTTTGTTTTGAAGTCACCCAACCTAGGGAAAAGACCTTGGTCATTCATCTTATTTATGTCCCTCATGATCTTATAAACTTCTATAAGGTAATACTTCAACCTCCTATACACCGGTGAAGGCAGTTCCAGTCTTTCCAGTCTATTTTTACATCTCAAGACCGCCCTCCATTCCCTGTAACATCCTGGTGAATCTTTTCTGAACCCTCTCCAGTTTAATAATATCCTTCTTATAACAGGGCAAACAGAACTGTACACAGTTTTCCAAAAGAGGCCTAACCAATATCCGTACAACCTCAAATGCCATCCCGACTCTTATACTCAAAGGTCTGATCAATGAAGGCAAGTGTGCTAAATGCCTCCTTAACCACCGTGTCTATCTATTGTGCAAATTTCAAAGAATTATGTACCCGAGCCCCTATGTTTCTTTGTTTGACAATGCTACCCATGGCCCTACCATTAACTGTGTAAGTTCTATTCTTGTGATGTATCGCATTTTGGTAATACAAACATTTATCCAAATTAAACTCCACCTGCCACTTCTCAGCCCATTGAACCAGTTGATCAAGGTCTCTCTGTCACCTTAGATAATCTTTTTTACTGTCCACTATACCACCAATTTTGGTGTCATCTGCAAACTTACTAACTATGCCTCCTCTATTCTCATTCAAATCGTTTGTATAAATGACAAACAAAAGTGGGCCCAGTACTGATCCCTGTCGATCACCACTGGTCACAGGCCTGCAGTCCAAAGAAACAACTCTTCACCACCACCCTCTGTCTCCTACTGAAAAGCAAATTTTGTATCTAGTTGGCAAGCTCACCCTGAATTCCATGTGATCTTACTAGTTACTTTACTAAATAGTCTACCATGGAGAACCTCATCAAAGGCTTCACTAAAGTTAACAACATCTACTGTTCTGCCCTCATCTATCTTTTTGGTCACTTCATTAAAAAACTCAATTAAGTTAGTTGAGAGGAGGGGGAGTGGCATTGTTGATTAAGGAAAACATTACTGCTGTTTACTTAGAGAGGATATTTCTGAGGGATTGTCCAGTGAAGCTATATGGGTGGAACTCAGGAATTAGAAAGGGATGATCACCTTGATGGGATTGTACAAAAGGCCCCCCCATTAGTCAGCAGTGAAACTGAGGAGTAAATATGTACAGAGTTATCAGATATTCGTAAAAATAACAGGGTTCTAATAGTAGGGGATTGTAACTTTCCAAACGTAGACTGGGACTGCCATAGTGTTGAGGGCTTGGATGGTGAGGAATTTGTTAAATGCGTTCTATAAAATTTTCTTTATCGATATGTAGATATACCTACTAGAGAAGGAGCAAAATTTGACCTTCTCATGGGAAGTAATGCAGGGAAAGTGACTGAAGTGCTAGCAGGAGAGTGCTTTGGGACCAGTGATCAAAATTCTATTAGTTTTAAAATAATTTGGAATAGGATAGGCTTTGTACAAAAGTTAAAGTTCTTAATTGGAGTAAGGCAAATTTTAATGGTATCAGACAGGAACTTTCAAGAGTTGATTGGAGTAGACTGTTCTCATGTAAAGGGGTGACTGTCTATGTGGAGTTTGCACATTTTCCCTCTGTCTGTGTGGGTTTTCTCTGAGTGTTCCAGTTTCGTCCCACAATCTGAAGATGTGCAGGTTAAATGGATTGGCCATGCTAAATTGCCCATAGTGTTCAGGGATGTGTAGATTAGGTAGATTAGCCATGGGAAATACAGGGTTACAGGGTTAGGGTCGGGCGGGGGCGGGGGTGAGTCTGAGTGGGATGCTCCTAGGAGAGTTTGTGTGGACTTGTTTGGCCAATCAGCCTGTTTCCACACTGTAGGGATTCTGTGACTCTATATTGAGAGTCTGGTCAAGAATAAGGAGGAGTCATATCTTTGGTGTACATAACTGGGATCAAGTGAATCTCTTGAAGAGTGTAAGGGGTGTAGGGACATTCTTAAGAGGGAAACCCTGGAGGACAAAAAGGTGACATGAGAAAGCCTTGGCAGATAAGGTTAAAGATAATCCAAAGAAATTCTACAAGTACAAAAAGAACAAAAGCGCAACTAGGGAGAGAATAAAGATCAACAAGGTAGTCTATGTGTGGAATCACACAAGATGGGAAAAATATTAAACGAATATTTAGCATCGGTTTTTAGGGCGGCACGGTGGTTCAGTGGTTAGCACGGCTGCCTCACAGCGCCAGGGACCCGGGTTTGAAACCATCCTTGGGTGACTGTCTGTGTGGAGTTTGCACATTCTCTACATGCCTGTGTGGGTTTCCTCTGGGTGCTCCGGTTTCCTCCCACAGTCCAAAGATGTGCAGGCCAGGTAGATTGGCCATACTAAATTGGCCGTAGTGTTCAGGGATATGCAGATTTATGTGGGTTATAGGGGGATGGGTCTGGGTGGGATGCTCTGAGGGTCAGTGTGGACATGTTAGGCTGAAGGGCCTGTTTCCACACTGTAGGGATTCTATGATTTCGAAGCCCAATACATCAAGAAATCTAATGCACTACTAGCAGATACTGACAGCCACCAACAGATGGCGATAGACCCAACACCACAGTTAGGAAACTGGATTACAATGACCCTGAAGAAATTACACAACTCAGGGGACATCAGCAAGACAGACTACAGAAAAATGAAGCCGGAGGGACCCATCACACCCCACTTCTACAGACTCCCCAAGAGACAGAAACCAGGGGTCCCCCTCTGACCCATTGCCTCACTATCAGGCACACCAACATAAAGACTTGCCAAAGAACTACAACAGAAATTGAAATACTTAGTTGACAACACCACACACTCCATCCACTCCTCTCAAGAATTCCTCAATATCATCAAGGACAACAGGATAGAAGAGGATAAGATGATGATATTCTTCAACAGAACAGCACTATTTACATTCATAAACATTGTCCTAGCCAAAGAGACAATTGCCAGACTACGAGACGAATCAAGTAGGCAGGCATCCCAACCTACTAATATTTTTTATCCTTTGGTGTTTCTCAGCTGTACTGATACAGATTCCACATCATCAGAGCTAATATCCCTCCTCACCATTACGTAAATTTCCTTGATTCCCTCACTGATTAAAAATATATCTCAGTCTTGAGTATACTTACCGACACAGGTATAGCAGCCCTCTACGATAAAAAAAATTCTATAGATTCAATATCCTCTCAAAGAAGAAATTCTTTCTCATCTCTGTACTAACTGAGAGACCCCTTTGGTTATGCCGAGATAACAAGGCGTGGGGCTGGATGAACACAGCAGGCCAAGCAGCATCATAGGAGCAGGAAAACTTGACGTTTCGGGCCTAGACCCCTTCATCAGAAATTACCTTTGGTTATGCCGTCTGGTCCTAGACTGTCCCGCAAAGGGAATCAACTTCTCAGGATATGCCCTGTTAAGCACCCTAAGAATCATACATGCTTCAATAAAGTTGTGTCTCATTCTTTTAAACTCCAATAAGTACAAGCCTAATCCACTCAACCTCTCCCTATAAGAAAATCCCTCCATACTTAATGAGCCGTCTTCTGACTGCCTCCAATGCTAGCATATCTTTCCTTAGATAAGGGGACTGAAACTGTTCACAGTATTCTAGCTGTAATCCAACTCGTTAGTGTTTTGTATAGTTTTAACAACTGTATTCCCTTTGAAATAAAGGCCAAAATTATACTTTCCTTCCCTACTACCCACTGAATGTGTAAGCTAGCTCTTTGTGATTTATGCATGAGGACTGCCAAATCCCTCCGTACTGCAATTTTCTGCAGCCATTCTCCTTTTAAATGATATTCAGTGTCTCTAGTCTCTCATGCTCCCACACTATATTCCATCTGCAAAGTTTTTGCCCACTCACTTAGTCTGTCCATGTCTTTCTTTACGTCATCCTCATTATTTGCCCTCCCACCTCTTTTTGTAAGATCTGCAAACTTGGCAATGGTGCATTCACTTCCTTTTATTAGTTATTGATGTTTGTGTCATCCGCAAACTTGACGATAGTCAATTCACTTTTCCCATGCAAGTCATTAATGTATGTTGTAAATGATTGTGATCCCAGCACTAATCCCTACGGCACTCCACTAGTTTCAGGTCACCATCCTGAAAATGTCCCTCTCATCCCATATCACGCAGCTTTGCCTTTATGTGTACTATTCCCCTAATATGGCAACTAATTTCCTCCCACATGTGTGCCCTGTCAAAAGGGGCAAAAATACCTCCACTTCCAATGCCACATGGCCCAAACCCCAACTCCCTTTTGTGTCACTCAACTGTAATTCAATTGTTCGATTTTTGAGGCATTTAATGAAAATTTTGTAAAGGGTTTCCAGAAGAGTCTCCGACATCTCCAGGAGGATCCCTGACCTCTCCAATAGGGAGATACCTTTAATAGAAATGTATTTAAAGGCATGATTTTAATTTGGGAGTCATTTATTTTTAGTAATTATGTTCTATTAGTTTCTGTCTTCATCATTTATAGCTATTGAGTTCAAGAACATACCTCAGCTAGTTTCACATTTCTTCAAGTGATTTGTATGATGAGTTTGTTCCGCTACTGTTAATTCCTATGATGAATTGTTTTTGTTTGCATGTTTTCAACTGATTCAGAGCATGTTAATGATGCAGATTAACACATGTCCTGCTGATGTCTTTAATTTTACTACTTAGTTGTCACAATTTAAAAAGTAATCAGGAAGACTACGCTTATCAAAGATCATACCAGTCTATACATTTTGACATGTTTAATAGCAGCAAAGGGTGATCACTAATGAACAGTGATTTAGCCAGTTTATGGGGGTGGATTCAATAAAGGTAAGTAAATGCATTTTTCGATAATTAAAGCATTGTCAGTGCATCAAGCCACATTTTAAGCATGTTTTAATAGAATTACCAGACTTCAGCTGGAATAAATAATTTTCGCACTTAGTACTGCTGGAAGACAGCTTCTGTTTGCAAATATATAATTGAAATAAATATGCAACAACACATGTAAATCTGAATCTTTAAGTTAATAATTGAAAATTGCATTCCCAAATTTCCAACCAACTCTTCCAAAGAACAACAGATGAAGACAATTGCTTTTTATTAGAAGCATAAATTTTCTCAGAACTTATGTTTCTTTATACGTTGATAGAAAGAAAAATATTATCACTAAATCAATACTTAAGACTTATCAATAGATTACAATCACTGTTTCAACCAGTACAGTTGCAACTAACTTTTATTCCAATTGTGCCGTATTGAATTGAAAGTTCGAATTGAGAGATAAAAGAAATATAAAGAGTCTGGCATTCAGAATGCATTAAAAAAAATCCCCCAAAACATGTAATGCTGAGATCAAAAGTTGTGAACATGAAAGTTGCTACAAGTTTTCAAACTCATATAATATTTTAAGGGAGAATGAAGAACTCGCATGGCATTATAACAATGAAATAAAGACAGCAAAATTATACCAATAAATATGTTTATTTAGAAGTTATATACCATTTTCTAGATAAATAAAGGCTTTTTTTCTCAAATAGAAATATATAAGTGTAACAGAATATGGTTTTGTGTTTTCACTAGTTATTTTCACGTGCTTTAGAAAATGAAACAAATATATTGTAAATTAGTGTACGGGGGAGCTATGTTTTAGGATTTTCTGCATTAGCCAAATTGTTGAGCTTCTGCAAGTGTGAACAAGCTGAATGACAGCATCTCTGCTGTTCTTTCCCACCTACATGCACCTTCCGAATACAAAGAAGGTATGCTGGAATTGATTGTGCCTGAAACTTTCAGATGCCCATGGACTGTGAGCATTTTGGTTAAGGATAGTCCAAGGGGTATTTAAAAACAGTGAACAAAATCATCAGCACAGTGCATAAATCTCAGTTATGTCAATATTTGGTGACTTCAAGTCCTACTGCACCTGCATCAATGGAGTATATGACTGAGCTGACTGTACGAAACACTTTCCTTTAGCATGCAGGGCTGGTGAGTTTTATTAGTATCTGAGGGTTTCCTCAGATATAGGAATGAGGGTGTGCAAACAATCAATAAAAATCATGCAGAGCAATGTTGTAACTTAAAAGTGAAATTAACCAGTTCTGCGCCAGTTTCCTGACTAAAAGTCATCACCACATCAACTTGCATGGTAGTTACAGAAAAGTGATACTTTAGAACATTGTCAGCTTGAGGGGGTCTATCCTTCACCCAAGACTAGGAATCGCTGAAGTAACTGATTAGCAGAGAGTTATTTCACAAATTCTAGTTTGCCTCCAAAAGATTTCCTAAAGGAGTTCAGCTGCTTTGTCACTAATGCACCAGTGATTGTCAGCAGCCTGAGCCATTCTCAAGTTTTAGTTTTGTTTTTGTTTTGGTTGGCAGATTTCCACACTGCAGTTGGTCACTCTGACCTTTTCACTTGTAAAAACTTCTGATACTAGAGCCACACCGGGTGCCATGAACACACAGGCTCTTCTGTTACTCAGTATTACAATAAGAGCACAGACACATGCTAGATATTTTTGCAGGATTTGCACAAGCTCACTCTTTGGATAGCGAAAGGAGAGACCCACAGTCATTATTTAAAATTCAAATTTCCGTCCATGCCTGTCACAACATATCATGTTGAGGCTCCAAATAATGACAAACTTTGTGACACAGCTTTGATAGGGTTATGGATCTTGAGCATGTAATCTCAGCTGACATTTCATTGTGTTGCTGAGAGAATGCTGAACAGTTGGGGATGCCATGCTGCAGAACATAAACATCATACTCATCAACACTCTCAGGAGGCACAAATTATTACACTGCACTAGTCAAAGAAGAGCAAGGGAGTTCTGGTCAAAATCTATCATCAATCAACATTGCAAAAATAGGTTATCTATGTATTTCACTGTTTAACCTGGAGCCATGTACACAAATTAGCTGCCACATTGTTTTTTAATTTCTTACAGTATAACAATCTTTGCACTTCAGGAGCATGTTGCTGATTGTCAAATGCCTCAGAATTTTCCAAGCTCATGTAATGCGCTCTACAAATGTGAGTCTTTCTTTTATTCTTTATACATGTCAGCAGTAACTACACTTCAGAAGTGTTTATGTGGCTCCAAGGCATTTTTTCAATGTTCTGTGGTCCTGAAGATTCAGACTGACTTTAATTCAGCATTCAGTCTACAATATACTGTAACATATTATGTGTGTACTGGATGAATTTTTTTTCGCTCAATACAACAATTCTGAAACTTTTTGATATTCAAGCCTACTTGCATCGAACTGTTGTAATTACTGTTGAAATACAAACTCCAGGGTCTTGCCCTTGAAGCAGGTCCCTAATCATTTTTGAACTGGAAATATCTACAATAATCGGCATTACTTTGGCATATCAAAGTATTCAATTTTTTTGTGTCACCGGGTATCACAGCTCTTGAAATGCCTGACATTCTCATTGGTCTAATAGTTTGCTGTGTCTCTTTCAAGTTGTGTGGCTTTGTGATATCTGACAAATTAGGCAGGAACTTGCTAAGTCAATTACCATGACAACACCCTATGACACATATTTAATTTTAGTTTGTTTGTCACATGTTTAATCACTTTCACCATGTAACATCTCAGCATAGCTCAATGAAGGCTTGCCATTGAATCTGATCGTTGAATCAAGCCTTACTCTGTGAGTTGAACACATAAAAAAGTCTGACATTTCAACAATAAAAACAACTTTAATTATCCAATTAGATAGCACATTCTGTATTGCAACAGGTTCTCCACTCTGCCTTAACCACCTCTTGTAACATAAGAAACTGAGCACGATATTATGGTGTGGAAAAAGCCAGCAAACATTTATTGCTACTAACTACTATGTACCAATATTACATTCATTGCCACACAAGTCTGGGCCAATATTAAGTTATCGAATACAACAGGAAACATGCTTCCACTAGCAGGTCATGCTTCAAGTAATTTGGGATAAGATGGAGTATGTGATCTATATATCTTCAGGTCATATGCAATGATACAATGATATCATCAACATCTCTCTTAAAGTTATACTGACCATGAGACACAACATAACAGATGTGCACTCTGTTTAGTGTTGGTCACCTAGAAGTCTTTAACTATATCAACGTAGTTCTGTCACTTTTAGGAAAACCTAGTTAGTGGTTATGTCAGTGCTGTGCTTTCATTTATTAATCTATTCTGACATGCTTAAATCCTAAAGACTGGTTCCATTCTTCATTTCAGAACTTGAAATTTTAGACTTGGAGGACAAAGCAAAAACCTGATCCTCCTGTCCTGAATGCAGTGGAGATAGCAAGTATACACCCTTTCAGATTCCTGCTGTTGAATTTGTGGAAGAATGCAGCAGCAGGATGAGGACATTCACATAAAATACTGTCAACTGGGGCTAATTTCAGTAAGGGTGCAGCCTATGGATGCCTGGGGGGGGTAATTAGGAGGAGGCTGCAGCACAGACAAGCCAACCATTTGTTGGAAGTTAACTTTTCTAATATTGATAATGAAAAGCATTATGTTTGTGGTTCACAAGAACCAGAAATAGAACAGGAGCTTGAGGAAGGGTAAATTTGAACAGGGAATACGTTATTGTATGCCAACCCCAGGCTCACAGTCGATCCTAGACTGTCCCCCTAGCTCCTGTCTCTGAGTCACCTGATCTTCTCTCCTAAAGAGGCAACACACACCCAACTACATACATAACAAAAAGATTTTAAATTTGTTATCAACTTTTGGAGTACCTGCTCCAAGAATCAAGTCTGCAAACCACTGGGACTCGTATGTGCCTTTCTATGGAGTTGGCTATCAATGTCTTTCAGGGCATTAGATTGTTGTGTGCACAGAAGGCAACACAATAAAAGCAATAGCAGAAGCTATTCCACTAAACTCATCATTTTCTAATACTAAAACATTCTATAAAGCTTTTTCTGATGAAGGGTTTAGGCCCGAAACGTCAAGTTTTCCTGCTCCTGTGATGCTGCTTGACCTGCTGTGTTCATCCAGCCCCATGCTTGTTATCTCGGATTCTCCAGCATCTGCAGTACCTTTTATCTCCCATAAAGCTTCTGGCTGTTTCCCAGATGGAAAACTAGAACATCTGTGTCTTGCCTGGTTTTCTGCTCCCTCCGCAGCACCTGCACTTATTCAACAACAAATACACAGTTCTTGGAGGTCAAGAAAACCCAGAAGATTTTTTTTCTATTTTTAGCCTCCAAACTATTTTCTAATTTGCATGGCACTTTGTTTAAAGTCCATCAGTTCTGATTTGGCCAAGATCAATTTTGTACCTGCTCCCAAAATGGCTGCGACTGAATTCTGTTATCCCTCAGAATTAAGATAATCATTTTATGAAGTCTTCAATTCTTGACCTCTCACAATAGATGTAAAAAGCAGTTGCTATTCATATAATATGCAGTTAATGTCATTTTTTTCATCTCAACTCATAATTGTTAGAGATGATTTTCTAGTTCAATTTGCTGAACAGCAAGCATTGTCATGGTATCTTTGACATAGTAAAAAGTCCCAAGGCATTTGATAAGATTGTTATCAAAGTTTAGTTACCAAACCGCAGAAATGGCTAATAAGTAAGGGGATGGATATATGGAACACCTTAAAGGAGGAGGAGAGAGAGTTGGTGGGGCAGAGAGGCTTAGGGATGAAATTTTATAAATTTAGGGTTTAGACTATAATGGAGAGATTAAAGAAGGTGCAATTTTTTGAATGCTGCATTTCTAAAGACTTTTGGGGTTCGAGGAAGTTGCTTCAGAAGACCACAGAGGAATATGAATGTAAATTGAGAGTTTCAAAACTGAAGCATTGCTTGATTATGACCCAGTATAGATCACCAAGCACAGGAGTGACAGGGCTGATAGGTAAGCAGGACATGGTATGAGGATAGATTAGAATGCAAACTTCAGAATTTTGGAAGCGTTGAAGTTTATAATTTAAAATATACATTTCAATGGCCAGATTGCTGTTGAAGCAATGTAAATTGGAGATCCCTGTCAAGAGTATATGTAATTCCCAATACATCTGACTCCAAGGAAAATACCCAAGAAATTGAATCTTCCAATTGGCAATCACGAGACCTCCTGTTCGAATGCCTTAAGATCAGAAAATTCAAAGGGTTCTGATACACAAAAGTGTAATGACT
The DNA here is from genome assembly GCA_024137785.1 of Ginglymostoma cirratum. Taxonomy (NCBI): domain Eukaryota; kingdom Metazoa; phylum Chordata; class Chondrichthyes; order Orectolobiformes; family Ginglymostomatidae; genus Ginglymostoma; species Ginglymostoma cirratum. Next base: position 7,038,292 of record JAHRHZ010000126.1, on the reverse strand, counting down.
TTCAAGGATATGTTAAAGGATTAAAAAAACCTGATCAACCTCTTGAGTAACTGTTAAACTGACTCCTCAGTGCACCACTGATTCCTCCCTATATCCATCTCACCCTTGTCACACCCATGATCCATCAACACCTGGCATGTCCCTAATGTTCCCAAAACTGACTGATCTGGTAGCCTACCCACTTCACAACCTGACACGTTATATACCTCATCCACTTAGCACCACCTGCACCACCCCCCCAACCTCACAGCTTGATATCCTACCCACTTCAACTTGTCACCCTACCTATCTTAACCTGGTACCCTATCCACCTTACCACCTGAGACCCTACTCTCTTAGATACATATTTTCTTCAGTTGTTGCCACAGTGTCTTCAGAAACTTTAAGCAATTTATGTCTTAAAATACTGCAACAATTGCCATATAAATGGTACCTGGCTTGCAATGCTAATCCTATGCTGTACACAATTACAAAATATAATGGTGCAGAAGTAGGCCATTTGGCCCATCATGCATGCACCATCTCTTCAAACAAGCATCATTCCCTAATGTCAATGTCCATTCCCATATCTTTGTACACTATTTCTATCCAAATACCCTCATGAGTGCCTCAGTTGAGCATACCTCCACCTCACTTCAAAGCAGTGCATTCCATACCCTAACTACTTACTGAGTCAAAAAAAGTTTTTTTCCCATGTCATCCTTGCTTCTTCACTGTAAATCAGTGCCATCTTGTTCTTCTTTGATGAGCAAGAACAGCTTCTCCCTATCCATTCTGTCCAACCTGCTCATGACTTTTAAAACTTTTGTCAAACCTCTGATCAACCCTCTCGTCTCCAAGGGGAACAGTTCCAACTTCTTCAGTCTATCCTCATAACTGAAGTCCCTCATTCCTGGAAGTATTCTTGTAAATTGCATCTGTGCTATCTCCAATATGTTCACATCCTTTCTATAATGTGGTACTCACAACTATAGATGATGATCCAGCTGAGGTCTGACAAGTGTCTTATACATCTTCAACATCACCTCCTTGCTCTTGTACTTTCTGCCACTATTAATCAGGCTGAGGTTGCTGTATGCTTTATTAAATGCTCTCTCCAGTTATTCTGTTACCTTCAATGATTTGTGTACGTACGCACGCAGATGATTTTGGACCTGCTCCCCTTTTAGAATTGTACTTCTTATTTTATATTGTCTTTACATGTTCTTCCTACCAAAATCAGTACCACACGCTTCGCTGCATTGAACTTCATCTACCATCTATCTGCCCACCTTACCAACTTGTCAAGGACTTTTCTGAATTCCACACTGTTCTCTTCAAAGTTTACAAATCTTCCAAGTTTTGTGTCATCTGGAAAATTTGAAATTGTCCTCTTCACACCAAGATCCAAATCATTAATAATATCAGGAAAAGTCCAAGACTGGCTTGTGGAGATTTCTATTACAACCTTCTTCCAGCCCAAAAAATATCCATTGACCATTACTCTGTTTCCTCTCACTCAGTCAGTTTTGTATTCATTACGTTACTTTCCTTTTCATACCATGACCTATAACTTTCCTCACATGTTTGTTGTGTGGCACTGTGTCAAATGCCTTGTGGAAATCCACTTACACCACTTCAACAGCGTTACTCCCGCTAAGCCTTTCTGTTGCCTCTTCAAACAGCTACAAAATATAGTTAAACACAATTTCCTCTTCAGAAGTCCAGGCTGACTCTTCCAAATCAACCCACCTTTTTCCATTTGATATCTAATTTCTAGCCTGAATAATTGTTTTTTGTAGTTCCCCCACCGTGGAAGTTAAACTGACTGGCCTATAAGTGCTGGGATTGCCCTTGCAACCTTTCTTGAATAGGATTGTAATGTTTGCAAATCTCCAGTCTGCTGGCACATCCCCTCCAGGCCAGGGAAGACTGAAAGATTATGACCTGTGCCCATACAATTTCTATCCCCATTTCAGAATCCTTGGATTTATCTCACTCAGTCCCAGTGCCTTGTCAATTTTAAGTACCAACAGTCTATCCAAGACTTCTTCCTTATTAATTTTGAACCCTTCTAGTGACAGAGTTTTCTCCTGTGTCATCGTGGCCTGAACAGCATCCTCCTTTTTTTTTAAAGATAGGTGCAAAGTATCCATTTATCACTTCAGCCATGTCCTGCCTCCATCTGTAAATCTCTTTTTGGTCTCTAATCAACTCGACTTCACCCTTAACCACACTTATACTAGTTGTACACCTATCAAAAAATTTGACATTCGCTTTTATGTTAACTACTAGCCTTTTCTTGTCATGCATCTTCACTTTTCATATTAACTTTTTCACCGCCCCTTTAAACGTTCAGTATTCCTCTTGGTTCTCAATTGCATTTTCTACCCCATGCCTGTTATAAGCATGCACTTTATTCTAATGTTATTTCCTATCTTCTTTGTCATCTAGGGAACTCTGGATTAATTTGTTCTACCTTTCCGATTTGAGGGAATAAACATTGACTGTACTCATATGATATCCTCTTTGAAAGTAGCCCATTGTTCAGTTACTATTTTTCCCATTAACCTCTTGTTCCAGTCAATCCTGCCCAGCTTTGCTCTAGTCCCATTGAATTTAACTCTTCACCAATTGGTTTTTCTCACTCTGGGTTGTTGGATGTCATTCTCTATTGCCATCCTGAATCTTACGATACAATGATCACTGTCTTTTAAATAAAAAACAAAAGAACTGGGGATGCTGTAAATCAGGAACAAAAACAAGGTTGCTGGAAAAGGTCAACAAGTCTGGCAGCATCTGTGAAGGAAAAAACTGAGTTAACGTTTTGGGTCTGGTGACCCTTCCTCAGAACTTAACACTGTCTTTTAAATGTCCCCCAACTAGCACATAACACTATTGCATCCTTCCTTGTTGGATTGGGCATATACTTCTTTAGGAAACACTCTGAACACAATCTAGGAACCCTATCCTTCCTGCCCATTAAATTACCAAGCTCAAAACCTTTGTCAGAGAAGTCTATAAGTGGATCATTTTAAAAAGGATTACAGTCGGCCAAATCTGTTCCAATGGTATTTGAAATTTCTGGACCACCAAATCTTCAGTCCATAAGAATGTCATGGTGAGTGATTGCACCAGATTTCTTCCAACAATCAAAATGTTGCAGAGGAATTAAGTGTGGTGAGAGGGGAGAGATCAATAAAGGGTCCAGAGGGGCAATTTTTCACACAAATGGTAGTGAGTGTCTGGAATGGGCTGCCAGAGGCAGTGGTGGAAGCGAGTATAATTTCGTCATTTAAGAAACATTTAGACAGATACATGGATGGGATAGGTACGGAGGGATATGGACAAAATGCAGGCAAATGGGACTAGTTTAATTTCAAAAACTGAGTGGCGTGGGTAAGTTTGCCTGAAAGGCCTGTTTCCATGCTGTGGATCTCTATGCCTCCATGACTCAAATGACGCAACCCAGTTGTATGGTAGTGGGATTTGCCCAGAAATTCCAGACAGACAAGGAGACGTCAGATAATGGATCACTACTTCTATTTTCCTATTCCTTACATCTGGGATTGAAAATTTCCCAGCGGCAGCACAAGGAAAATCTACCCTCTAGAATTCTTCTCTTAGTAACTCAGCTCAGAAGATGGTATTGATTCTCTGGCTATAATTCTGTTTTCAAAGACACTGTCTATGAAGGATCTATATTTACAAGCCTCACTTGTTTTTCACAAAATTATTCTCCACTGATCAATACTTTGTCCTGAGCTTAAGAGCTGATATTGAACACAATTCTTTCACATCCAATAGTCTGCTGAGGTGTTAAATATTCCTCAAACATGTCCAATCATACTTTCAATTTCCATTTATGCTCTCTATCATCTTGAGCAATACATTATGATCTCAATTGCGATTTTTAAACTTACAACAATCAGTAACAGACAGAGAGTCTTTCCCCCTTAGATCTAAATTGCAAATTAACCAATGTATAGTTTGCCTTTTGTCCTTATTTCCAGATGCTTTTTCTGCTTTCAATTGATCTGGGAACTTCACAAATTCTAGGCTGGATTTTGTTATCAATGTGCTGTTACCAATATCATAAACAGAATCATGGGTCACTTCCATTTTTTCTCTTTTTGTGTTTTCTCACAGAATTGTATTCAAAATTCTAGGTGTCAGCAGCATGCATGCAAAACACATACGATTTAGCAACTGGGGAAACTTTTCATTCGGGGAAACCCACCATCAGGTGACAAACCTGCATCTAGGGCAGCCTATTAAAGAACCTCAAGAGTTTTTGAAACTCAGCAGTAGCGTCCCTACCTCTAGACCAAAAAGTGGGTGCTATGTGCTCCAGAAGCACATAATAACATCTCTGAACAGGTGGCATAAAAACATTTCTGTTAAATAATTTGCTTGTCAAACACAGAAACTTTTCATCAAAGCCTCAACTCCATGGTCATTTGCATAAGAGTCATAGAGTCTTATAGCACAGAAACAGACTCTTTGGTCCAACCAGTCCATGGTGACCATAATCCCAAACTAAACTAGTCCCACCTGCCTGCACTTGGCCCATATCCCTCCAAACATTTCTTATTCTTGTACCTATCTAAACATCTATTCATTCTACACATAATCATTCTCCATGTAGAAAAATTGTCCGTCATGTTTGTTTTAAATCTTTCTCCATTCGCCAAACATTCGCCCTAGCCTTGAAATCCACTCTCCCACCCCCAACCCCAGGGAAAGGACACTTGCCATTCACCTTATCTGTACCCCTCCTGATTTTATAAACCTGTATATGGTCACACCTCAATCTCCTACGCTCCAGTGAAAGAATCCACCTCAATCTCCTACACTCCCAGCCTGACCAGACTCTCCTCATAACTTGAGAGCCCTTGTAAATATTTTACACTGCAATAGTTTCACTTTATTCATGCACGTATCATTGTTTGTTGTTTAGACTACCTTGGTCAAAGAGCTAAATATACTGGCACACCTCATATTTGGCACTTGTTTGTTCATTACAAGGAGGTCAGACACATTTCCTTAAATGTGGAAAAAAAATGATGTAATTTCAATGATGTTAGTGTCCAGTGTTAGTCTTGTCTCTCCATGGGATATTGCTGAACAGGAAAAGCACAGTTGTTTTGATTATAGTTTGTTTTGGGGCAATAGCTGTAGGTAATAAGTCTGTCCATTCTTGGATGTATACAACACAAGTATTAAAATTTTAAATTTGAGGAATTGTGGCACAAAAAGCAATATGAATAAGGGTTATGATGTATTTTAATTAATTAATATTTTTCATCATTGCAAAGGACGCAAAATTTACTGGCAAGGTCAACAATTAATTCCCATTCACAATTTCCCTTGAGTAGCTGATGGTGAACCAACTTCATGAACTGCCACTTTCCACGTGGTATAGATATCTCAGAGTAACGTTAGGGAGGCAATTCCAGAATGTTGACATAACAGCAGCAAATGAGTAGCAAAATAAAAGGATGGTTTGTGACTTAGTCGAGATTTTGCAAGCAGTGAAATTCCTAAGCATCTGCTTGTAGACATTCTTCTAGATGGTTGAAATAGTGCGTTTGAAAGGTGCTGTCAGAGGAATCGTGATTGTAGTACACACAACCAACACTGTGTGCCAGAGGTGGTGCCAATGACTGTTTAAGAGTTAGATTGGGGTATTGTACAAGTGAGCTGCTTTTTCCCAGATGGTGTTGAGCTTTTGGGTATGGTTGGAGCTCCACCCATTCAGGCAAGTGGAAAGTATTTTTTGAAATTCCTAATTTGTGCTGAGCAGATGGTGGACAGAAGTTGGGGAGCCAAGAATGAGGGATTCACTGCAGAATTCCCAGACTCCGAGCTGCTCTTATAGGCACAGTATTCAGACAGTGGATCCAATAAAGTTTCTGGTCAAAGATAACTCTCAAGGAGAAATAGCTAGATTCTTTATTGTTTGAGAAGATCATTATTTGACATCTGTGGGGTGCAAATGTTATTTGACACTCATCAGCCCAAGCCTGAATGTTGTCCATGCTTTCCTGATTGCAGATACTTCGTATCTGCTTCAGTATCTCATGAGTTGCAAATCATCAACAAACATCTCCACTATAGGTCTTATATTTGAAGGGAAGGTTCCTCGGATGTATATTTTGCTTCTGTGCTTGCGCTGTGAATGCAAAACTTTATAAGGTGGCTATAAATTGCTTTCTCTGAATTAAAGTAAAACAGACTATTATGGAATGGATATTGGAGGTTATTGGAAACATACTAAAGTTTGCCCAGAAGCAGGCCTGGAGGTTTGGTTGCTATGAGGAAAGTGACCCAAGATAACACCTTTAAAGAAAAAAAAATCCAGTGCACAGGATTTTAGACGGAGGGTCCTAGAGAGGGAGACTAAAAACTGTTGCTACTGTGCAAAGTAGAGAAAAAGAGATTTTAGGGTATTTTTTACCTGAGTAGGATGCTGAGAGAAATTGATTTTCTGTTCAAACAGATGGTAATTCTTTGGAAGTACGATGTCCTAAAAGATGCTGGTGTGAGCCTTGTTGCTAGCAGTCAGTTCAGAGATACTCAAAAGACTGAGTGTAACAGCTTTTCAAAGGACACTGGACTCTTGCTCCGGTGCGGCAACTAGAATTGAATCTGGGAGAAATATAGGACTTAATCTACAAGACTACATATCTGCTGAGGGTATGGCATAAACACAAAACTCGGTGTATTGTATTTTTGGATGGGATAATGAGTTAATGGGAAATAAATCTATCCTGTGGCTGCCTATTAAGAAATGTTTAATTTAAGCCGATGTAAGATTTGTGTTACAATAAAAGTCTTAAAATGTCAAACCCTGTTTTTCTAGTCTGTTCAATGCAGGGAAACTTGTATTTTTGTTAAGTTATTTGTCTCTGTGGGTATCAAACCATTTTTCCCACTGTCAATTCATCCCACTCTTTTACCTTGCACTGTTGTTTATTTTTGTCAGTTAATGTCCTGTTACAGCTTTTTTTTACTCTTCCCTCCCACATTTGTTTTTCTCTCTCCACAGATGCTGTCAGACCAACTGTCAAACCTATGTTGGTTATAGTGTTCAGGAGTGCTTTCTGAAGATTTCTGTTCTCAATTTAGTCATGACAAAGAAAGAAAGCAAGCATGAAAATAGTTGTTGAAATGTAGTCATTGTTGTTATGTAAGAAACCACATCATATTGTAAAGTATTGGAAAAGGAAGAGCCACGGACTACTACTGAATTAATTAAATACTCTTAATACATAATTCTTTCCCAATAATAAACACAAGGTATAAGCTAAGGGGCAACAGGTATTCATGCGCCTCTGGGTATAAACTTTAACTAAACTGGTTTGTAAGAATAGATGAAATTGGTTTTTCTAAGTCTGCTGCAGTAGCTTTAATGTCTTTATGGTCGGTCTCCAATGAAATATCATATGGTCTTCCTTTGTCATTGATCCTGGCAACTCCAAACAAATCTCGCTCAAGAGAATATAGCAGATAATGGTAACTTATGCCTTCAAAATATTTTGGATTCATTTGGTAGTTTGTTCTAATAACCCTCTACAGTTAATGGAACATTACAGACTTTACTTTAAATGTCCTTAAACATTTGGCAGCTGAAGTTGGCTAAATGAGAAATAGCTGTTGCTTCAATATGTCTATGTGGCATTTTTAAAAAAATGATTTCAAGGGGTACGAACAGCATTGGCAAGAACAGCAATTGTTGCCTGTTCTGAATTACCCTTGAGAAGCTTTTGACTAAGGTTTGACATACATTCAAAGCTTAAAAAGATAATACTACAGTTTTCCTGGCAGTTTAATGAAGAGCTTTAGCCAAGACTCATTAGAAGGACTAAGACAATTAATAAAGCCACTGCCGCTTTGCTTTCTGAGTCCAGCTTTATTAACATTACAAATGTGCTAAATGCAGCAAGTTTACACAAAAATTAATTGAACTTTACATGGAAGTGATGTCCCTGCCCCAACCTAAAAGCCCACCTTCACTTGGCTTGGGCACCCAACTCGATTTTCCTTAACTGGCTGAATTAGTAGGAACTCTCAGCAGTGAGTTGCTGGTCCAGTAGTGTAAAATTCCACCCTTGGAATTGCAATTTCCAATTGCAAAATTGCAAAGTTATTCTTGTTTTGTTATGAATTGGTTGAGGAGTTCCTTTCACTCTTCACTCATTTATGCCATGAACATTATCAAAATAAATGTTTCTTTGTAGAATGAGATACATTGTAAATCATTATGTGCTAGAAATTGTTCCATGCCATTTTTGGGTGCAAGAGCCATGTTTCGTGTGCTTACGAAGCCTGTTGCCACGAAGATAACCAACAAACAAATTTTCTGCTGACGTGATATTTTTGGCGTGGTCACAAAGCTGCATTTTTATGGATTAGAACCTTCTGTAGTTACTGGACTTTTCTTCGTTGGCATGGGGCAAAGATTGTTGTAGCGGCCCATGACTAAAGTTGACAAGTTGGCCACCTGGGGCTTTTTAGCTGACACAAGATGGCCAAAAGGAGTTGGCAACTACATATAGCAAATGATCACAGCAGGACTTGTAATCTCCATACAGTTACTGGATAAGGTAATGAAGTATCCCATGAGGGTCATAAAGGGTCCTGGTGAGAAGAAACATTGGGGAATTTACTTGGGTTTCTGTAAACAGGCAGTTCTAAACATATAAGTATTTTAATAAGGGACATTTTGAAAGACCTTGTTCAGCCATAGCCCCAGGTTTGTTATTTAATTAAAATTAGAAGGAAAAGTATGATGCCAAAATACTCTAGACTCTTTGGGGTAATTGTCATTCCATATTAGACATTCACAAATGAATATTATGAAATGCAACCCGCAAGCATTCCGGCAGAGGTTTAGTTGAATTTTTACGAAAAGCCAACTGTAGACAGTAAAAAGATGCCCCCTCAATGGCAGAGAAGATGGAGCAACAAGTGATGTAAACAGACAACCTCTAAGAGAGCAAAAGAAGTTGTAAAACATGGAGAGATAAACAATTGCAGCTTAAGTGCGGATTCTTACATCCAAAGATCAAGGAAAGAGTGACAGAGACAGATTACAAAATGCAGAGTGAAGATGCGATAATATCCACAAATTATTTGTGGAATCTAAACAAGGTTCATTTAAAGACTTGGTAAAGTTGTAAAGTGATTGAATTACACCTCCATCAGTAGAATTTGAATAGATGCTTTCTATTAAAAAAGAAAATTAGTAATAGAAAGTGTTTAGAATAGAAACAGTAAAAGATTCATTCAAGAACCAAACTCTGGTTTAAAACTCACTTACAATTTGAGAATAGCGGCGTTTGTAACTGTAACTGCAAGTCAGAAGAGCTGTTTGTTTGATCTCTCAGGCTGAAATGAGAGAGAGGTTGTTCCCGATTTGTCAGCTGTGTCACAGAATTGTAGTCACTTCGTATTAGTTGGTTTAAATACTTTATAACAATTGGTAGAAATTAATATCCTTCCTAATCTTCCATATTAAAGTTAGTAGTGAATTTGGAAGAGTTTTTAGTTATAAGCAAGTACTTAGGTTATTGGAAATAATGTGGTGGAGTTGGCAAATGTCTAGGAAGGAGTACAACTTTCAGATGAATCGTAAGATACTAAAGACAGATGATAGAGGTATCTGGTAAACATCACGAGATTATGGGAGGACCTAAGGAGGTCCATAGAGTTGTCCATCATTGTTTGCATGTTTACTTGATGGGGGGTATAGATTAGGGCAATGACATCAAGGTTACATTTAATTACAGTAACAAGAAAGATATAAAAATGTTGTATTCAGCTGGGGAAAGTTAGAGACACATTGACTTCTCCGCTGATCTGGGCCATCTTTAAGAGGGCAACTGGAAGCTAGATTCGGAGTGGTCTCTGGCTTCTCCCATACATGTGGTAAAAGAGCTCTGAATAATTATACTGCTGAACACAGAACTCATTCTCCTCACTCAGAGTTGGTAAGAACTGTAGATGCTGAAGTCAGAGATAACACAGTTTGGACCTGGAGGAACACAGCAGGCCAGGCAGCATCAGAGGAACAGGAAAGTTGACGTTTCAGGTCAGGATCCTTCTTCAGAAATCCTTTCCTGTTCCTCTGATGCTGCCTGGCCTGCTGTGTTCCTCCAGCTCCACATTGTGTCATCTCATTCTCTTCTCTGATATTTCTCCCTTCAACAATATGCACAGGCATGTGGGTACAGCTGATGGCAGGCTGCACCATTGGGAATCCCATTAACCTGGAAAAAGCCTGTGTTTATTCACTTTGCCTGCCTCTCGCAAGTGAGGTAGTTATATACCGTCCTCATCCGGAGAAAGTGTCTATGCTTGTTGCTCTAATGAACAACAAACTGAGATAAGATGGAGGCATCTGTCGCCCACAATATGTAAAAAAGTTCAACAAGCCTGTGGCATTCATGGCATTGGTAAGGCTGCAGATTAGGAAGTAGGAAGTGGCACAGATCAGTGACCATTTTCCCCTCTTAGTCGCCATGCTGTCAGAAACATGGTTCCTGAAATGGATGTAGGTAGGAGTACTCCTAAAAAGCCCTTGTTGGGCAGGAAGTTCTGCTTAGTGTTCTCCCCTTCCTCCCTCTTCACTGTGGCCCCTCTCTCCACCTGTACTCCATCTCATGCTAATGTTGAAAACAAAAGGTATAGCCTCAAACATCTCAGCAATTCCTTGGTCCTCATTAATTTTAGGTACTAGCTGTCGCCTCCAAAGACATAGCACACTAATTGCACAAACACTGCCAAAGCAGATGTCAGAAGTACCTCACATGGAAGCTGTTGTTTTACCAATTTAAAAAAATCTAGCTCTGGGTCCCTTCTGTAGCTTAACACATATTCTTTGGTTAGTCACATGCAAATGTGTTGAATAAACCTGCGTGGATCAGATTTGCAAATAGAGCTTCAAATCAGTCGATAGAGCTAAGGGACATCATGATGGCACCAGTTGGAAAGCTTCCAATGCATGCACGGGATGTGTACATGCACATCATTCCCAGTGCGGGGTGCCATGCCAGCCATGACCTAAGTGCCATTCAGAGGGCCTCCATCCACCATCGTGCCATCTCTAGGGACACACCAGATTCTAATTACATACCTTATAAGTTTTAACACTTTTACTTTCAATTTTATTTGAGAAATATGTGTCAAAATAGTTCTATACCTGAATCCATTCAAAAAACAGCTTCAGTAATAAATGAAGGCAGCTTTCTTGTAAAATGCTAAATAATATTTACGTAAAAAATTTTAAGTTGATTTCTCTTTTTATCTTAAAGTGAATTTCTAAGCACAGTCTGAAAAAAACGGGCATAACATACGCCCTTCCATTTGGCATAATGCTCAATACAACCCTGCATAGCATAAAATTTCACATGAAAATAGCTATGTTAGAAATTGACATTTAATTAATGATTAAAGATCATTATGTATTTCAAATTACATTTGGACTATTTCCAAGATACATCACACAGACATAAAATCATCAATTTTATGTTTCGTGGTTTTCCCATGCAGTGCAGAATTGTGATTCAAATTATTTCTCAAGATACCTTTCCTACAAATCGTAATGAGGCAGGCAGCATCAACTAAGAAAAGAAAGCAGGCAACCTAATGTTCTCTATTGTTTGTAAATACTCTGCACTGGTGGAAATCACTTCCACATACACATTATTTGCTCACTTGCAGAAGCATTATTTTAAAATGTGTTGCATGTCTCTTTTTGATAGCCTAACTCCTGAAGCTAAAATACAGATTTAATAAACATATTTTTGTGAAAAGATCAAAAATTGTACTTATATATTACTGGTGAATGATGAACATACACAGCATCCCGATTTGATTTTGACAGAAGCATTGACATGTTTAAATGAAAGGGTTATTACTGTATAAACACAACTGCAGAGGACCATCATTGTTATGGACTAAATTTTAATTGACTAATCTTGATTATCACCTTGATAAATAACGAACAGAGAATTTCAGGTGAACAATTCAGTATTTGTCCACTACTATCTTTGGAAGCTATTTAAAGTGTGGCATCACTGGATTTACTGAAATCTGATGCATCTTTCACTTAAATCAAGAAGTAAGTGAAGATAAGAATCCAAAGAATAACGTTTGTGTCACACATGTGCCAAACAATGGCTCTCTCCAGTAAGACAGAGTCTAACCTCCTCTCCTTAATATTGATGACATTACCATCATTGAAACTCTTGCCATCAGCAATTTTGGGAGAGGAACATTGACCAGCAAATTAACTGGAACAATCATTTATGTACTGTAGTTATGGGTCAGAGGCTGGAAATTCTACATGAATAATTCAACTTTTGATTCCCATGTGAGAATATAGGAGCGCTGGCAAATCCAGGAACGTATGACAGCACCTCCAAAAACATTCCAAAATATTTGCAGCCGCCTTACAACAGGTTGGGTTGAATCAACTAGACAGAAGAATGTCACCTGCAATGGAAACCTCAAGAGGACACAAAGATGGACTATTCTTTAATCATCTATCACAGTTAGGACCAGCCGTGGCAAGTTTGCATAGCTTTAGTGTGATCATTGGTTGAATTGGGTACCTGTCGCTTACAATATTCAAGTGAAGGGGCCAGTTTTCAGATTATGTTTGCCAAATGATATGCAAATTTCTGGACTGAACACATTTGGTGCAGATTGGACATGGCTTCGCACAGACGTATGATATCGGGATAATACTCCTTCAAAAGCACACAGGTATCCTTCTCAAGAGGGTGTTGCACATGGGCCAGAACCAGAGAAGTGAGCAATACAGCATTTCCCAGAAGAAAATAGCACTTGATCTTCATTGCATTGATATTATGGAGATGAGATTCATGCCCAACATTTCTTTTCCATCTCTGCAGCTCAAGCCTTTTTAAATATAATACTTTAGGGTATACAATGGCTGAGTGGTGATATTGCTGGACTGTCAATCCAGAGACCCACATAATGTACTGGGGACCCGGGTTCGAAACTCGCCATGACAGATGGCGGAATTTGAATTCAATAAATATCTGGAATTAAGAGTCCGGTGATGACTGTGAATCCTTTGATGATTGTTGGAAAAACCATCTAGTTCACTACTGTCCTTTAGGGAAAGAACCTGCCATCCTTACCTGGTCTGGCCTACATGTGACTCCAGACTGACAGTAATGTGGTTGTCTCCTAACTGCCCTCTGGGCAATTTGGGATGGGCAATAAATGCTGCCTAGCCAGTGATGCCCTCATCCCATCAATGAATTAAAAAAAAATTGTCCACTTAAAGCATTAATATAGGAATCGAATCTATGGTTACCCTCTCCAAAGAAAGGAGAGATATAAAGTAAAAATTTGGAATAATTTTCCCACGTTCTTTATGTTTGTGCATTAGAATGGCTTCTATTATTTAATGGTTAGATGAAATCATTCTTTGTGAAGATAAAACCAACCTATGAAATTTAATATTCTCATATGGTATTGTAGGACTACATGTATTGTTTTACTGTAGATGTAAAGGGAGAAAAAGAAGAAATCAATTAAAGCTTCATTGAATTTCCTGGGTAAAGCTTAGCAAGATGTATACAAAAGCTTATTTCCCAATATGTTTCTAAGCTTCTCCTTCTATTTTGCAGTTTCTGTAGATGCACAAAGTGCACTGGTTTTGCCATTAAATGTAACTCAAGCTTTGCTGGGTATAATATGATTTATTAATTATGCACTTCTTAAAATTGACATTTTACTTCAGAGAAATCACAGCTTTGTAATCTCATTCTGGAATTAAGAATGAATTCAATAGTACTTCTTTTGCATGCCTAATGCTTATACTTTAAATCAATTAATTTTAAACAGGCAAAAGCCACTGTGGTGTTGCTACAGCACTCACCATGCATTTCCCATTAGACGTGCCACCCAGACCTTGACTCTGACTTTTCTAGGAATCTATGACATTGTCAGGGTACATCTTCACAGCAAGACCTTTGTGTCATGTAAAAGAAGGAAGAAATTACAGGGTGTTGCCTTACACAATTAATTTTGCTGATTCATATTTTCCTGGGACTTTTATACAAGACTCTCATTACCGAGCCTGAGCAAAGTTCCATCTGCATTGAAATCAGTTGTGATACTGAATTTCCTTTATTCAAGCCAGCGTTCATACCACGTCCATTTAGTCTGAAAAGTAATGGTGCTGGTCATCACACTGCATGATTACTTCAGCTGAGATCAGCTTTTAAGTTCTTTAAACAAATTCTTCAGTTTGCCTGACCTTGCTTCCTTAGCTCCCAGTCACTTAAAAAGAGAATGACTTGTTTCCAAGCATCAATTCAACATCAAAGTTACATAATTCTATTAGAAAATGCTCATGAATCTAAGATTTAAACTGGTGATTAACACAATCTGTCTAACATTGAACTTAAAACTCACGCGCTTCGCATGATTATTTAGTTTTCAACTAAACAAATTAGTGATGCATACACATTGGAATTCCATTATCATCTTTCAATAACCTCAGAACAATATAAAAAGTCCAAAACCTTCCATCTCAATGAAAGTCATGGCGTACTCATAAGGTTAATGTGCAGAGCTTGGAGATGTTTTAGCTACAGTTAAATTATTTGCATTAAGAAACCAGGGCTGGCAGCATGTCTGTCAGAAGTGCTTCAATGTCATATTGTCACTGTGAAGGAATGCAGACAAAAACTGATGAATTTCTCAGCTTATTAAAACTTAGTAACTGTTGTTTATCAGTTAAAGTACATTCAATTTGCTGCTATGCGAGGTGTAAACCATTCCAATTGTTGCAAAGTTGGATAGCATACATGAGGATTTAGTGGTTATAAAATGTTGGTGTTTGTGAAATGTTGGCATTCATAAAATGCTATGGGGAAAGCAGTGCATAGTCCCTTCAAAAGATGATGTACTTTTTGCGTGCTTAGAGATTCATAAAGGATGTCTATTGGTTTGCAGGTGCACAGAGCACCTGAATGAAAACATTTGTATCAAAAGGTTAAACAGTTAGCAAGCAAAGCAGCATTTTTACCAAGAAAACAGGTTTCTAAATTTAGTTAATTAATTTAAACCAGGCCCTTAGATACCAAAAGCCAATTAAATTTAAATCTAATGGTTTTGACAACATAGGACTAATCTTTTGTAAGAAATTGATATGTCATCAAGACTATAAAAGATGAGGGCATTTGGAAAATCAGGGGGAGCCAACTGCCATGTGCCAAGAGAACAGCTCTCAGCTCCAAAAGAAAGAATCATTGGCTCTCACAGAATTATCTAAGCCTTAGAGTAAGCTCCATCTAAATTACAGGTACCTACGGCACAATTAGTTAATGTTCCTGACAAAAGAATTTGACAAAGGAGATATTCCTGACGGCAGAATTCACCAAGAAGGGGGTACCGACAAAAGAATGTGTTGGAGAAGACGCAGAATTCTCCGGAAGACGTAACCAAGCTGTAATTTCAAAAGACTAAACTCTATTCTTTTTTATTTTCTTTTATGTAAGTGGGACTTGTATTTATTGGAACAGCATACCATTATAATCTTGTTTTACTCTGGAATAGTTAGTAGTTAGAAGGGGTATTCGATTTATTAATAGTTCAGTTAGTTTGTTCACTGTTAGAGTTAGATAAATAAATTGTTACTCATTGATTAAAAGGAGAGCGTCAGGGGTTTATTTCTATTTAACCACTCCTTTATATCAGGTGGAGGCTGTCTTAACAGATAATAGGGTGAGGCATGCCTCTGCTGGGTTTTTGGTTTTAGATATCAAAGCTGGGGGGGCTTCGACCTCCGCTTTTTACCATAATTCAAAAATATGAATTAAGCTGGGGAAAATCCTGGAACTCCACTCACTGTAGCACTGTGGATGTACCTACATCAGATGAAATGCAGATATTCGAGAATATAGTTCACCACCACTTTCTCAATGACAATAAAGGATTAGCAACAAATTCCGGGTTTATCAAGTTATACTCACATCCCTTGAAAACATTCCTAAAAAGTTATCCATGGTAACATTGATTTTCTAAATTGTTAACATCATGGTGTGTGTTACTGTTACCAAATGAAAATCTGGGGCACCATGACCCACAAGACCACAAGAAATTTATAGATGATGATCAGTGAGTGTATCTCAGGGCATCTGACCTCTACATGGCTGCATCTTGAACAGTTAACATGTACCAAGTATCTCAGTCGGGCATTACTGTCCTTATTTATTTGTGCAAAGGGCCAAATGCATATTTCAGGCCTGACAGCTGAACGCTTAGTCTTTTGGTTATGACAGATATGGCAGACAAATATTGCTATCTTAGAATAAATGTGCATCTTCTTTATTGGAAATTTAGATGTTCATTCAGAACTCAAGAAACAGTCAGGGCAAATTATCAAATTTATACACCACTGGTTCCTATGTTTCAGTGACCAGAGTTGGACACATTTCTCAAGTTGTGGTTGAATCAGAGAATTACTTAGTTTGCACATAAATATCTCTTGTGCTCAATTCTTTGACAAAGTAATTAAGCATTTGTTTTACTTTGCTGATTGGTCCTTTGAGTTTGTTCGACATTTTGAGCATCAAGTCTGTTAAGGCTCCTGAGTCTTGAAATTCGTTCAGAGTTATTTTCAACCATTACATGAGTATATGGATTTATCACTCTCGTGTTACTTGCCCATGATTGGATGAAGTTGATGGGCATTTTCAGTTTTATTAAAAGCAGCAAAGATAACAGTAAGGGACTTTGACATAAGGTGAAGTCCAGGGAAGTGGGGGCGGGGCGATCAAAGGACATTGTGTGATTTCTGTACGAGCAGAGCGAACTAGTATCTCTGGAAGTTCATTAAATTGTAAATATCCATATAGAAAACCGTTACTGAATAGTAATTCAGGATGCAAAAATAATTGTAAAATTTATAGTTCCTATTAACAGGATATTTACAAAACACTCAAATGCAGTTATCATCCAACCCCTTTGCCTAAAACTTGAAACCTAGCAAAAAGAAGTTGGAGAAATCATTTTATCACATGGCTGCCATTCATATGCCATAGTGTGATATTCAGATCATTTATATGGACAATGAAAGGATTGGGTTGGAAATTACAGGGTAGAAGGCTTGACACTCCAGGAAGAAAGATTGCCAACCAGCTGCCTAGCCAGTTAGAACCTGTCCGGTGGCTATAAAGCAATGTGGGAAATCCCAGCAAGCTTTTAGTGCCTTTCAATGGGAGGAAGTTTCACGCTTTGGTACGAACCAATCTGATTAGCCAGCAGATTCAGCAGTTCCACTGTTGTCCAAAGTCTCTTATGGGCATTGCCACAATTGATGGCAGACCTATGGATACTTGAGGTAAGTCCTGAGCCTTTAGGTGATGAGATAGGTTTTTGGTTCATACCTTAGGAATGGAAGTGATAGATAGTACAGCGTAGGTTTTATATCTCAAGTGGACTGGAAGAAATGTGGGGTGCTATCTTCTCAGGAGCTGCCCCTAAAGGGCAAGGCCTTCAATGATATCATGCCATTCCTCCACACCTTTTTAAATAGGTTGAGAAATTAAAGGGATGCCCTTTCATGCCCACCTACCCTATTTTTATGGAGTGGGCAACAGTAATTGTGGTGTCACCTAAGCATGTCACCTGCCCACTCTCTATTATGGACATTAGCTTGGAGATGAATAGGAAGACGCTAGGCTGTGCACCTTCCCTATGTTACAAGTCCCAAATACAAAACACACCCATTGGGAGCATTGATATCCAACCCATTGATTCTATGGTCACATAATCAAAACTGGCTTGAGATAACAATTCTTATTAGTCAAGGACAGGGCATGGCAAGTTAGTTTGGGTCCACTTCAGATACAAGGATGGTCACCTTCCCAGCAAGAAGAAAGGAGCTTTGCCTAAACAGAGACTCAATGCAAACAGCAAAAAGGGAATTAATTTGTTTGTGCCTGCAAGAGTGTATTGCTTCTCTACAAACCCTGACAAAAAAACTTTGTATGAAAATCCAACCTCTGTTTTCTTTTCCAAAATTTAGGAGAAAAAACTCCTGAAAAGATCAAAAATATTTATATCATAAAGGACTGATTGACATAATGTGATTTCTTTCTTTTTATTTTGTTCATTGTTCAAGTGCATGCTTCAACTCTAGAACTCATCTTTTATTGTGCGTGTGTGAGAAAGAAAGAGAAAGAGTTTCATTGTATTTATACTTTAGGCATTGTATAAATGAATGTTGAATGTTTGTTCATTTAAACTCACCAAAAAGCCTGTTTTGAGTCTATTCTTAATGGTCAAAACACTAAAACGACCAATTACACTCCTCCAAAATCATGTATATCATTGAGAACCACTGAGAGATGAGACATCGGGTGAAAAGTTATTTTACCGTCTCTCTCAGTCTGAAACTGGTTGCTATTTTCTCCTTCTCATTTTTCCATATTGAATTTAGTCTCCACTTCTGGAGGTTTCTGCTACAGATCCAAACAGTTAAAGAATATCAAATATATTTTCAAGTTCTCAAGATACATTTAGCTTCTGAGCAAGAGCTTTGCTGAACTGGTAGCACTTTCACTTCAAAGACAATAGATAGTGGGTTCACTCCTTATCCTAAGATCCATGTACATAATCTAGGCTGACACTTCACTGAGAGAACATCAGATACTGTCTTTGAAGGGGACATTAAACAGAGGTCAGATTTACTGTTTCAGACTGATGTTAGACTCATATGGCACAGTTTGAAGAGGAAACAGTTTTACCAACCAAAAATTAAAAATCAAATAGTCATTCATATCATTAGTATGTGTTAGATTTTTACAAATTGTTTGCCCTGTGTGTACAGTGATAATGACTGTATTTCTAAAAGTGGCTCAATATTTGTAGAGTGTAGCTACAAATTCTTTCATTTCACCCAATCCCCCAACATATAACAGTTTTCCTAGTTCTACCAAAACCTCCTTACAAATGATGCATCATTACGCAGCAAAATCCGGGTACCTTAAGAATGAATCTTCCTGCTGTTTGTAAATTGCAGATTTGTAAACAGGCTGAGAAAGGAGATAGCCAGCATAATCTGTCGTACACAGACTGCTACTACAACCCTTCCTGTCGCTACTGTTCTGTGATATTGGTGTCTCTCCAGAGCCTTCTTCTCCAGACACAGTCTTCTCTTGCCGATAAGAATTGCTCAATGAATATTCCAGGAAAATAGCCATCTCTATCTGTGTTGCAATTACATTTTGTAGGATTATCATGTCCATCACCACTATGCAGACTTAACAAGTCGTACAAATCCAGTCACTTTGACATGCTTCCACGATAACTTCCAGCGAGAACACATCAGAACAAGCAGAAATAAGACCAGAATGAGAATCTGTCAGATTCATATGTAACAAGCACAGCCCTTGATATGAGGCAGGGCAGTGCTAGGAGCAGGAATTTTGAACATCCAATTATCTGAACCTCAGTCCTTTATTGGACCCCAGCCTATGTTGGCACAAGTCTTTCTGAAGAGATGAATATTATTAACCAATCCAGAAGTGGAGATTGGATGGCCTAGGTTCTAGGCTAATAGCATGCCCTGCAGTCTTTAAGCTTTGTCCGCAACTTTATTATTTTTAATTCAAAGGAACTTCTTCACAAAGAGCACAGGAAAAGATTTTCTGCTGAAGTCGGTGGTGTAATTGGAAGGTGGGATTTGATGAGAAATCCTATGTTCAACTGGTGGTGTAATTGGAAGGTGGGATTTGATGAGTAATCCTATGTTCAACTGTAACTCTCTAAAGATATGTAGTGAAGAGACATCCCTGTGAACATATGAATTATAACTGGGCCAGAGACAGATATCTGGTTTACGCACACACAGGCAAAGAGCTAAGATAGACTATCCCGAGGATTTCTAGTGGCAAAGTGGCAGAAATATGATTATTCCACAACCAGTAAATTATTGATCATCATGATTTGATGCATCATGAAGAATTTAAACACATTGGGTCAGATTTTCAAGGGGGAGGTGGGAGTGTTTGAACATGGCAGATCCACCTCCTTTAAAAAGGCACCCAATCACCAAGTTGCCATTCCAGGTTGTGGGGCCAGGAACTGGCAATGGAGGCAGGTGGGTGTCAAGGTCAGCAGGCTAGAACACATACAGCTATTCACTGGGACAATAGCCCAGTTTTAATGACTAAAGTAAGGTCCTCAAACCCTTATCTCCTCACCCACACACCCACTTTCCGTGTTCTCCCATTGACCCCTTTGTCCCCCACAGATATGCGTCTCATATATTCAGCATAGCTACTCAACTAGTATGGACAGACCTCAGAAGCAAGGTCTTTGAAATGGAAATAATTTAAACTAAAATCATAACATTAGAATCGAACAATTACTCAAACACACTTTGTCATTAAAACAATTATCTTCATAAAGCCAATTTTAAAATTTGAAATTCACACACGTAATCAATTTGACTTAAAAACAAACAAGTCTCTCTGTGGGTCTCGGCCCGAAACGTCAAGCTTTCCTGCTCCTGTGATGCTGTTTGGCCTGCTGTGTTCATCCAGCCCCACACCTTGTTGTCTAAGTATCTATGTCAGTTCCCATATCAATTGACATATCATTTTTTAACACTCTCATAAAATTGTTAAGCTAAAAGTGAATTCCCTGCAGAGCTATGTTGTTTGGGAGATTTTCAAACCCAGCCAAGTATCTGACATGGCTTTCTGCAAGCTTCATTGAACCTACGTTGATCCCCTGGCATGATTGTAATGATCGAGTGGGGTATATGATGGACAATGAGGTTGTATATCGTGTTGAAAGTACAATTTGGCTGCTGTCGGCCCAGAGACCCTCATGGATACCCAATCTTTGGCAGCTAAATCTGTTTGAAATATATCCCTTTTAGGACACAGTACACCAGAAGATATTCTCACTGTGAAATCTGGAGTCTGTCTCCACAAGAACTATGCAGTACTCATTCTTATCGATACAGTCAGGGACAGAAGAATGTTACCAGGACTGGAGGGCTTGATTTATAAGGAGGGGCTGGAAAAGCTGGCACTTCTTTCTTGGAGTGTAGGAGGATGAGGGGGCTACCTTGTAGAGGTTTATAAAATTATGAAGAGCATATATAAGGTGAATAGCTAAGGTCTTTTCCGCTGGGTAGAGGAATCCAAAACTAGAGTGCATAAATTTAAAAGGGACTTGAGTTTTAAAATTTCCACATAGAAGGCAGTCCGTATATGGAACAAGCTGCCAGAGGAAATGGTAGAGGCGAGTGCAACATTTAAAAGGCATTTGGACGGATAAGAAAGGTTTAGAGGGAAATGGGCCTAATGCAGGCAAATTGGACTAGCTCAGTTTGGGAACCCTGGTTGGCATGGATGAGTTGGGCCAAAGGGCTTGTTTCCATGCTGATTGACTCTATGACTCATTCATTATGGCATTAGCTTATAACATACCTGGGAAATGTAAACAATTTTGTGTATTTTTTCCCACAAAGCGGCTTCCCTTTCCCAACCTGCACAAATATCCTATCAATCAAAGCAGTCCAGGAGCAAATTTTGTCTCTGTAAGAGAGATATTAGAATCACTTCAGACTATACTCAAGATTCAAAATTGTGGTTCTTCAGTTTTGAATATATAAGAGCACATTTTCAACAAGAAATGCATTTCAATGTACCTTTGCAGCATAGAGTGATATAATTATTCATTGCAGTAATAACACTGAAATGAACTGCTTCCACTATCATTATCTACTTTAAAAAAAACTGGAACAACTGTGGATGCTGTAAATCAGGAACAAAAACAAAGTTGTTGAAAAAGCTGAGCAGGTCTGGCAGCATCTGTGAGGGAAAAAATACCCTGTGTTTTCCTTCAGAGATTCTGCCAAACCTGCTGGGCTTTTCCAGCAACTTTGTTTCTGATCATTGTCTGCTTAGTCATATAATATAATTAGGGACTTGAATGGAACAACGTAAAGCCAAAAATATACTTTTGGAAGTGGCATTTTAAAGTCACCATACATAGTCTGACTGGACTGTAGCACTGCTCTCTCTTTTGAGAGAGAAATAACTGGTGATGGTTTAGCCTGAGGGTCACCGTGCCTTCGGTGAAGGTAGAGCTTGAGAAGGAGAGTCCTCCATAGCAACCTCAATCTGTGTAGGAATTGAACTCACAGTGTTGGCATCACCATGCATAGCAAACCAGCTGTCCAGCCAACTGAACTTACCAACACCACCTCCCCCCCACCCCCGCCACACCCAGAAGTGGCATCATAATAATTGGGAAGGGATAAAAGGATCTCTTGTGCATCAGAGTAAAGGTCTAACGACTGATATGAGTATTTTTCTGCGATAACCTGGGATAGATTACAAAAGCCATAAGAACTGTAGATGCTGGAAATCAGAAACAAAAACAGAAATTGCTGGAAAAGCTCTGTATCAGAGTTAACATTTCAGTTCCATTGATCCTTCCTTCTGTTCTGAAGAAGGGTCATTGGACCCAACACTTTAACCTTGATTTTTCTTCACAGATGCTGCCAGACCTGTGGAGCTTTTCCAATAATTTCTGTTTTCGGGTCATATAGCAGGTAGGAGGAGCATTAGGTTCCTCCAACTGTATGAGGAGTGAATCTCAGCCCTCACATGAGAAGGCCACGACTGCTCCTGAGGGGCTGCAGAGAAATCCATGTCCTGCCAACAATGTAAATACGACTCTGCACACCTTTGCCCCTTTCCCATTGTGCTCACTGTCAGACTGACTCATTGTGTGCCACCTCGAACCATTGGTGGCGACGCCTTCTCCCTGTTATGTCTTGCAAGGGCCACCAGCATCTCCATGACATCCACGGAAAAGCACCGTCCTGGAACCCTAAGTACGGCAGTGTGGAGGTCTGAGAGGAAACATTGGCAAGGCTGCCTCCTGCACCCCCACCAGCTCAGATACTGCTGACACCTCGGTGGGAGTGTTAGACACAGAAAATGTGGGAGCAGAATCTAGAGACTACCTCACTGTGACGGCTCCGCTGGGGGCTGAGGAAGAAACGGCCCAGGCCGCTGACTCTCAAGCATTGCCGGAGACCAGGCTCCTTCTCAGGCCCAGGCAGGAGAGGAGCCTGTGGTGTTGACAATCAGGGACTTCTTCAAAACATACACTGAGCCAGCAGCAATGCCACACAGGCATCTAGGATGCAATGATCACAGGTCGGCACAACATCGTACTGCGCTGTAATGTTCTATGTTCTATGAGTGCAACAATTCATGGGACATTTGACTGCTACCCTCCAATACTTAGAAGTTCAAACTAGGAAGGGTCAACCTGCCACTAGACACCTTTGGTCCACCCATACACAAGTATCATCAGGGTCACTGCACCAATGGGCTCCATTGCAGAGCAGGTTCCTTCCACCCAGCTTTAGAACCGGGGGTATACTGAAACACAGTGGGAAAGAGAGAGAGGAGAAAGAAAACTTATTGTGAATACTTTTGTGGCATGGGCAACAATAGAATCATTGTGTAATGTAGCATAAAAAACAGGCCATTCGGCCCACCACGTCTAAGCCTACTAACAAATGGCAAACTACACTAATTCCAGTTACCCACATTAGGTCCATAGCCTACTATGGCTTGGCATTTTAAGTGCTCAACCATACTCTCAGGCTGCTTTCCATATTTCTACCACCCTCTGAATGATTTTCTTTTTTCTAAAATCTCCTCGAAACCACTTACTCTTCACCTTAAACTTGTGCCAGCCTGGATATGACTCTCAGGTATGTGTGTGTTAAATATTCATATATTTGTAGTTTAGCGGTACATTTTGTTGTTAGTTTCTCTGTGTAATCCAAAATGCACTTTATACCATCCAGCATCACTTTATGGCTATAGTTCAAGCTCCACGGTATGGATAGGGGTCTTCACTGAGA
The DNA here is from genome assembly GCA_024137785.1 of Ginglymostoma cirratum. NCBI lineage: Eukaryota > Metazoa > Chordata > Chondrichthyes > Orectolobiformes > Ginglymostomatidae > Ginglymostoma > Ginglymostoma cirratum. The sequence continues at coordinate 7,014,354 of JAHRHZ010000126.1, read as the reverse complement.
GCTTATGATTCATCTGGAAGCAGGGGGATCAATGCGTACACCTGGCACTGGGTCATGCTGGCACCTTTGGCCCTCCTTGTTCAATATTCCGCATGTTTGGCTCCCTCTGTGTGCAAAGGTGTAGCTGTCAAAGAGTAATCCAGGAGTAGCCATTCCAGGGAGGTACAACACACAAAGACGGTCAAAGCTGTACAATGGTCAGGGAGCAGGCAGCTTATGTGCCTGTGTTCTGCTCATTGTATGGGCCTGGGACACTTGTTCTTTCCCTTTAAAAGCCAGTGGCTGCACCCACACAGATCTTATCCTGCACTTATCCTGCCCACTCTGAGTGTGGTCACAGACATTCCATTGTGCATTTTCCAGTTGTATCACCATGGAAGGTAAGAGTGGGTGCTCCTTTACTGGTAACTTCCAGCTCAGTCTTAATGTGCTGGTTAGGCCCCAAACATCCAAATTCTCTTCCTAATGGGGCATAGCATGATCCCAACAGGCTCCATGGGTCGGCAGACGCTAAGTGAGGATGCATTAAATGACCAAGTGAGCAGCCCTAAGATACAGAGATAGTCAGAACTGCAGATGCTGGAGAATCTGAGATAACAAGATGTAGAGCTGGATGAACACAGCAGGCCAAGCAGTACCAGTGGAGCAGGGAGGCTGATGTTTTGGGCCTAGACCCATGTTCAGAAATGGCGGAGGGGAAGGGGGTTCTGAAATAAATAGGGAGTGAGGGGCAGGCGGAAGGAAGATGGATAGAGGAGAAGATAAGTGGAGAGGAGACAAACAGGTCAAAGAGACGGGGATGGAGCCAGTAAAGGTGAGAGTAGATGGTGAGTTAGGGAGGAGATAGGTCAGTCCAAGGATGACAGACAGTTCAAGGGGACGGGATGAGGTTAGTAGGTAGGAGATGGGGGTGGGGCTTGAGGTGGGAGGGGATAGATGGGAGGAAGGACAGGTTAGGGAGGCGGAGACAAGCTGGGCTGGTTTTGGGATGCGATAGGGGGAGGGGAGATTTTGAAGCTTGTGAAGTCCACATTGATACTATTGGGCTGTAGGGTTTCCAAGCGGAATATGAGGTGCTGTCCCTGCAACCTTTGGTGGCATCGTTGTGGCACTGCAGGAGGCCCAACACCTATGCTCGGTTCACACTAAACAACTGCACCTCCCAGTTGCGAACCATTTCAACACCCCCTCCCATTCCGCAGATAACATGTCCACCCTGGGCCTCCTGCAGTGCCACAATAATGCCACCAGAAGGTCGCAGGAACGGCACCTCATATTCCACTGGGAACCCTGCAGCCCAATGGTATCAATGTGGACTTCACAAGCTTCAAAATCTCCCCTCCCACTACCGCATCCCAAAACCAGCCCAGCTTGTCCCCGCCTCCCTAACCTGTCCTTCCTATCCCCTCCTCCCACCTCAAGCCCCATCCCCATCACCTACCTACTAACGTCATCCCGCCCCTTGACCTGTCCGTCTTCCCTGGACTGCCGTATCTCCTCCCTAACTCCCCACCTACACTCACCTTTACTGGCTCCATCCCCATCTCTTTGACCAGTCTGTCTCTTCTCCACCTATCTTCTCCTCTATCCATCTTCTATCCGCCTCCTCCTCACTCCTTATTTATTTCAGAACCCCATTCCCCTCCCCCATTTCTGAACAAGTGTCTCGGCCCGAAACTTCAGCCCTCCTGCTCCTCTGATGCCCTAAGATGCAGTCTGGTCTAAGCTGTGACCCGGTGCCTGTCTCTGTACACGAAGTATCCTGGCTGCAGCCTTTCAGTGTTGCTTACTGATATTCCCTGCAGTGTAAATCTGTGCTTTAAGAGCAAACTGTCAGGCCATCAGAGCTGTGCCAATGTGGTTGTGAGGAATTGTCAAGTGCAGCATGGCAATGTCTATGGAAGAAGGGTACATGTAGTTGGTGCCCATGGATTATGCCCTGCGCTACAGTTTGGTTGTAGGCAAGATGGAGGTCAATTGGAGTTATTGGCTTTCTGAATCCTCCAGGCACCCACCCTGGTCTCCATATCAAGTTTTTCTGACATGTAGCTTGTTTGGCAAGATGTTAGTCTGAATATTAATGACGTGAGTTGGGCCATTAGCATGAAGTTTAACAAGCAATAATCCCTTAATTGACAACTCACTGCTGCCTAGCGAGAATCTCACCACACTGCTGATCAAAACATAACTGATGAAATGAAATGGTCCCATCATCATGTTGGGCCTTGAAGGACTTCTTGCCCGATTGTGCCATGCATCTCATTATAGGCCTCATTGTTGTGACCTCTATAAGATTCCATCCACAGATCATGAAGCCAACTGTTCACCTACCAATGTCAAAGCTACCAATGACCTGCACTGGAAATGTTGCAAGTCCTTCAAGTGCAGTACGTACCTCCAAGTTGAAAGGCAATGGTCTTCCTAATACGTCCATCCACACAACAGGGAAACAGCACCATATCATAATAGAGCATCAGGTTTTAGTTATTTCTTTAGCACAGATAGATGACTCGGAAGCTTCTTGTTTAGAAGCAGAGAGCAGGGTAGGAAACTTGTATCTAGAAGCGATGAAGAGACTTTAGAATTCCTATAATGTGGAAACAGGCCCTTCAGCCCAACAAGTCTACATCACCCCTCAGGGCATCCCACGCATTCCCCTATAACCCACCTAATCTACACATCCCTGAACACTACGGACAATTTAGCATGGCCAATCCACCTAGCCTGCACACCTTTTGGACTGTGGGAGGAAACCGGAACGCCCGGAAGAAACCCACGCAGACACAGAGAGAAAGCACAAACTCCACACAGACAGTGACCCGAGGATGGGATTGAACCCGAGTCCCTGGCGCTGTGAGGCAGTAGTGCTAACCACTGAGCCACCGAGCCGCCCTGACCATGTAAAGTCTTCCAGGGTGTGGATGTATCACTGTACAATATGATGTGACATTACCCAGCAGCAAGAGCCAGCAGCTTGTGTGGCAAACACAGAGTAGAGTATGGTCTTGAAGAGAATGGCTATGTTTGAAAGCCAAATGGCAGGTGCGGTTCCTGGGGAGATGGTGCACTACAGATGGCTCAGAGCCTGAGCTATTTCTAGTCCAGGGAGTTGGGCACAGGCAGATGGTGCAACAGAACTCTGGGGATCCACACTGTTTCATTACTGAGCCTGGGCCACAGTTAAGCCTGGAAGTCAGGCAGAAGAAGTCAAATCCTTGCTTGTTGGTCCATTGAAGTATTGTTGTACATTCAGTCTAGGGAAAAAGCCACAGCCAATCAAGTCAGCCCTGGGGATAGATCACAGTCAGTCAGAGATGGTGCATCACGCTTTGTAGGGGTCAGTCCATGGTGTCATTGAGACTGCAGTCAGCACATGTCTAGGGATTGGCATCATTGCATTGGGTCTCTGAGGGAATGGTTGCAGTGATAGGAGGCAATGGCAGACAATAGGGTGGGATCTGGTTCTGTATTGGAGGGGACTGCACTGCCTTGAAGGCAAAGGGAGCCAAGGTTGGCTATGGTTACACTGGCCTTGATATGGGGAGGATGCAGGATCAGCCGGTCATATGCTTAGGGAGTAAAGAGGGCATTTTAAATGCAATGTAAAGGGTCTCAACTGAAATGGTGGGAGAGCCAGGGATCATTGGTGCTGCTACCAATTACCAGATGAGGACTTGCACTCAGAGGGATAGAGAGACAATCCTGGCTGGCTAGTCTTCAACGTTACTGTTGCCCTTAATTGCTTTGCCAGTGGATTGGTTTAGGAAGCAATGTGAGGACCTTGGTGGCATCACACAATTCTCCACTTCTTAATGCATCTGGGATGTCATTGCTGCAAAGTTCACCAGAGCTTACCCTTCCATTTCTTTCCCCCATGACATGGTCAGTCGGGCAGCGAAGGCATTAGATTCTCAGCTGTTAGAGATAAAAGGTACTGCAGATGCTGAAGAATCCGAGATAACAAGGTGTGGGGCTGGATGAACACAGCAGGTCAAGCAGCATCATAGGAGCAGGAAAGCTTGACGTTTCGGGCCTAGGTCCTTCATCAGAAATGGGGGAGGGGAAGAGGGTTCTGAAATAAATAGGGAGAGAGGGGGAGGCGGATAGAAGATGGATAGAGGAGAGGATAAGTGGAGAGGAGGCAGACAAGTCAAAGAGGCGGGGATGGAGCCAGTAAAGGTGAGTGTAGGTGGGGGGGTAGGGAGGAGATAGGTCAGTCCAGGGAGGACGGACAGGTCAAGGGGGCGGGATGAGGTTAGTGGATAGGAGATGGGGGTGGGGCTTGAGGTGGGAGGAGGGGATAGGTGAGAGGAAGAACAGGTTAGGGAGGCAGGGACAAGCTGGGCTGGTTTTGGGATGTGGTTGGGGGAGGGGAGATTTTGAAGCTTGTGAAATCCACATTGATACCATTGGGCTGCAGGGTTCCCAGGCTGAATATGAGTTGCTGTTCCTGCAGCCTTCGGGTGGCATCATTGTGGCATTGCAGGAGGCCCAGGATGGACATGTTGTCTGAGGAATGGGAGGGGGAGTTGAAATGATTCGCGACTGGGAGGTGCAGTTGTTTGTTGCGAACTGAGCGCAAGTGTTCTGCAAAGCGGTCCCCAAGCCTCCGCTTGGTTTCCCCGATGGAGAGGAGGCTACAACGGGTATAGCGGATGCAGTGTACCACATTGGCAGATGTGCAGGTGAACATCTGCTTGATGTGGAAAGTCTTCTTGGGGCCTGGGATTGGGGTGAGGGAGGAGGTGTAGGGGCAGGTGTAGCACTTCCTGCGGTTGCAGGGAAAAGTGCCGGGTGTGGTGGGGCTGGAGGGGAGTGTGGAGCGGACAAGGGAGTCACGGAGGGAGTGGTCCCTCCGGAAAGCAGATAAGGGTGGGGAGGGAAAAATGTCTTTGTGGTGGGGTCAGATTGCAGATGGCGGAAGTGTCGGAGGATGATGCGTTGGATCCGGATGTTGGTGGGGTGGTACGTGAGGACGAGGGGGATTCTGTTTTCGTTATTATTGTGGGGACGGGGTGTGAGGGATGAGTTGCGGGAAGTGCGGGAGACACGATCGAGGATGTTCTCGACCACTGCGGGGGGAAAGTTGCGGTCCTTGAAGAATGAGGACATCTGAGATGTGCGGGAGTGGAATGCTTCATCCTGGGAGCAGATGCAGTGGAGGCGAAGGAATTGGGAATAGGGGATGGCATTTTCACAAGAAGGTGGGTGGGAGGAGGTGTATTACAGGTAGCTGTGGGAGTCAGTGGGCTTGAAATGGACATCGGTTTCTAGGTGGTTACCCGAGATGGAGACAGAGAGGTCCAGGAAGGAGATTGCTTGGCCTGCTGTGTTCATCCAGCCCCACACCTTGTTATCTCAGATTCTCAGCTGTGACTGGCTTCCCACAGGGTCAGGCTACAACTGATTATGGCCATGTAGCCACAAGAGTCACCTTGTGCGGATAGTATGGATATGGAGTCAAGCAAACATAAACCTGCAGTGTTCCTGAACAGAAAGAATTCCACTCCTTGAATGATCAATTGGTTTGTCACCATAACACCCAGATTTTGTAGGTCTGCGATAAATATTGTAGGAGCTGCCATGACCTTGATATACTGAAACACTCACAGATATCAGTCTCTCCAAGGCCATTGGTCCATACTGGAGAGTTGTTGGTAGACAAAACCTTTCCAAGTCTTGGCCAAGACCCCTTGAAAAAATCCTCTAACACCTGACAAGGCAAGGTAAAACATTACCTTCCTTTAGGGAAAGAAGCTGCCATCCTTACCTGGTCTGGCCTACATGTGACTCCAGACCTACAGCAATGTGGTTGACTTTTCACTTCCCTCTGGAAAATTAGGGATAGAGTTGTTCAAGTAGGGATCAGTTGGTAGTGGGGAAAATACAAGACCGACAAGAATTCTTTGGTGATGAATATGAGGATGAAGATTCTGTTATTAACACATGAGGACATTCAAAGAGAGGAAGAAAAGGAATGGCCTGGTCCCAAGAGATCAGGGAGAACCTTATAAGCACCCACTTCCAGATGACGTGTTCAGTGGAGAATGTCTATCTGCTAACTGTAATGTCATTTGCATAGATTACGCTGGTTGGTATCTTATAAATTTCCAATGGTTCAATTGGTGTTCTGGTTCAATAAAGTTACAACCAGGGTGAATTTTCTCCATTCAATTGAGATTCCAGACTGATTACCCCAAAAATGACATCTTCCTAGGTGAGGAAGAACGAACGGGCTTCCCTTCTTTATTCATTCACCCTCTTGATTGGTTGCAACAAAGTTAATTGCAAAGGATCCCTTCCTTTCCTGATACCTTTCTCACAGATTTGAATGAACTCCTGTTTTTAAAGGAGTGAATTTAACCAGCCTGACCTGAATTCACACAAAGAGTGAGTTCATTTGTTACTAAATCTGAGAAGAATTCATAACTCAACACACGCACACTTACAAAATTAAATGTCAAAAAGCCTGAACTCACATGCCCTCCTTCTGCCCTTTCCAGCTGCACGTCTCATAGTGCCAGAGGAGGAATGAGGGCTTAAATTGTCAGATATTAATTATTTGAATAGCACTAAGGACAGCAAGGCTAGCTGACTCTTCAACATCCTTCCGATTTGAGGGACAGTTTTGCATTGGATGGGAAAGTCATGGGCTAGCAGCCTGTTTCAGTTTACTTGACCCCCCACCACCACACACAGCTCCCCCCCCAACCCCCACGACCGCCCACACCACTCCAAATTTGTCTGCAGCAAGGTTGAGGGGAGGGAACATTACATTTACTCCAGAGAGTAAGCTTGAGCAACAGATAAACTGAGGAAAGGTCAAGCAATGTTGTAAAGGTGGAAGTGAATGTCATTTATAATAGTGCGGATATGGAGTCAAGCAAGCATCGATTAGAACTGCAAGGCTGTGAAAAATGTGGTTTAGCTTGAGATAGTGGCTGCCTAAGGGGATAGAATTAATGATAAATGCGCAATCTGACGGAGTTTGTAGTCAGGCAAAGGTGATAGCTTTGAACTTCTCCATGCTGAGATACAGAAATTTGCAGCTCAGCCAAGGCTAGCAGATTCAATTTGACAACACAGTGTGGCTTTTGTGTTTAGGGGTTGTTATTACTACACAAACTGAAACAGATGCCCATGTCTATGAACAATGTTACCAGAAGGAAACATGTAAATGAGAAAGGAGAGGCATCCAAGGGCTAGATACTTGGGTGACTCAGGGAGGTAAACAGTGTTAGGTCAAGAAGGTCAGCTGCCATTGATACTCTGACTATAATCACGGACACTGGAGAACCAAGTGAGAGCTGGAGGAATTTAAAGGGACCCTATAACTAACCATGTTAAAGGCTGCACAGAAGTGAAGGTTTAATGGACGTGCCACGACCACTCAGATTTTGTTTTAATTTAATGAGCCCCAAAGACAAATTTTACTAACATGCTGAGTCATTGTGTGAGAGGGCACCATCACTACGCACTAAATCGAAATCCTGGTCAGTTTGAGGACTAATGAATTTAACTGTCAACAAGTCTCCTTCTACTCTCGACTGCAATTCTTAAATTGCAGATGATTCTACGATGTTACCATTTAGATATCTTGAAACACCATCTAATGTGATTTTTTTTGACCTTTATGATCAACAGTTGATCCCTTCTGCTAATAGGATAGCCACAGATGCAGCTAAGAATTTTAGAGCTTTCAGTTAGAGGGAAAAGCTGGTAGTTTACTGAGCTACCAAAAGTGATCTTAGAAGTCAGGGCAGAGGGCCATAAAATGGGACCAGACTACATTTTGCCAGATGTTCAATATCTTGACTTCACCTCTGGATTTTATCAGTGGTGGAAGCCAAGCAGAGCAGACTTCTGGCATCAAATCAGTAGGACACCAATTAAGATATTTGAAAGGATGATAGATCCATCTTTAAGGCACACTTTATGATTTTTCAATGCCTTACAGAGTCAGAATCTTACCTCCTGTTAAAAATGTCAGGCGACTCTCTAGGGAGGTCATCACTGATTTCGGTGCTTTTCTCAAACACAAGCCAAGACCCATGAGGCTTGGTGGACCCACCCCCCCTCTCCCCCAACACCAGTAACCCGAATGTTCACTGTGGCTCGCAATGTTTATTGCTGTGGATCGTTCCAGCAGTTCACTAAAGACATGTGTGTGATCTCGCAGACTCCAACACCTCAGCGAAGTGACCATTGCCTTGACTAAGAGGATCAGCAATTGTGCTCAATACTGCACTGATCTGGAAAGTCAAACTAAATAATTAATTGTCTTTGGGCTACCCTTGGTTGCTTGGTAACCAGTGTTGCAAAGTATCATTGGCTGCATACATGTGGCACTCAAACAAACTGATCAAAAGGAATTCATCAACAGGAAGGAATTCCAATCCATTAATGTCTAATTGATCAGTGATTACAGATCCTTCACTTTTGTGCATTGTTACCTGTGAAGCAACCATGTACCATAGATATTTTGGTAATGCTGCGTGCTACAGCTCTTCTGCTCTCTCCCCTTTCATTCCATGTGCCTTTAGTGATGATTACCAGGAGGCTAGAGTAATCATTAAAGACATTACTATTGGTGCCCATGCACTGCAACGGTGGAGAGGACAATGTTAAATCAAAGAGCATCAAGCAAGCCACTGGGCTTCTGAAGAAGTGATTAAGGTATCCAGCCTGACTCAGTAGAGCCCCACAGTATGCCCCAGCAAAATCTCAGTTTTGTGGTAATTTGTTAAGTTCTGAACTGCAGAATGGGGAGGCCTTCGATACTGATGATATTACCGATCGTGATTACTTCTCACTGTTGAGAGGAGCCAAGTGACCAGCCAATACATGAGAAGGGATTCCTTGGACCAGAACAAGAGATGCACAAGGGAGCACAGGACACTTCCTGCGGTATTTTGGACCTCATGGAAAGATTCCAAGAAAACCTCACCTTTAACAAGTCTTACTATCACCCGCCTATTTTGCACTCCATTGCCCACCTCCCAAGTACACAGCCCACAGTGGCAAGCCTGAGGACGTGAATGGAAGTGCCTTATTTCATTATTTCAACTCCATTGAGCCAACAAGGTTGGAGCTGCAGTCTGACAGGGCACCAAATACGTGAATGAGGAGGAGCAGGAGTGAGCGAAAGATTTATTGTGACAAACAATGGAAACAAGGGTTAATACCTAATTGTGCCCATGAACCCCAAAAGCAGCTAGGGCCTCTCTTTAATGTTCTTACATGCACTCCGATGAGGAGTCACCTCTGTGCCTGGATCTGTGATGGAGGCAGTCTGCTGAGCTTGATACCCCAAAGCTTGGGATGCGCATAGAGGCAGTTTTCTGGCAGCCTGTAGCTTTTAGGGCCGAAGAATGCTGAGGGTCTCCTGCATAGCTGGAGATCTCTGCTCTGTCATTGTGATTTCTTGAGACGGAGGGATTGCTGGCAGTAGTGTCTAGGAATCCACTGTCCATGCCAGGACCGTCCCAAGTGGACCTCACGGAAACACAAAGCAGCTCACTGCACTTGTATAGTCCACAGCGACAAGGCCGAGGAACTGAATGGAAATCCATATTCCACCATTTCAAGTCCAGTGCTGAGTAATGCAATAAGCGCTACCTAATACAAGGACTTTGCACAGACCCAAGTGGTTGAGAGTTGGAGAGGATGGTCAACTTTGGATCCAAAAGGAATAAGACCTAACATATAGGTCTCCATCACAATCTTGCAACAATGTCTCTCACACCAATGTTCCTGGTCCCTGGTTCCTGTCATGCAAGAAGCTATGTCTTGTTTAAGACAAAAGTGTCTTCTCATTAGGCTACTAAGTTGTTTTCCTCTACTACTCTAAAGCAATCAGGTCCCGCAGATTTGTACGGAAGAGGATGGTGACAACAAATCCACCAAAAAGATCTTGCACCACAATGAATTGTGATTCAACATACAGCAGGTGGTAGTAGAAGGATTAGCAGGTTGGCTGCAGGATTATAGGATGATTCAAGGCAGTAGCATCAGGACAACTCAGGCAGTAGGCAGGAATCATTGTACAGGAGTGTAAGACTGCTAACCCCTTCAAGATGGTGCCAGCATTGGTCATCGTGCCGGCTGACACTGACCTGATTACCTGTGTACCTGTCTTGTGCGCAGGATTGGTCACCCTCTGCACCTGGCGCTGCTCAATTGGTCAGTCACTGCAGGACTGCATGAGGTTGACCACTAATGACAAAACATCAGTGGCACACATTTCTGTTGCTGTCATAGCGATTATTGATCTCAAAACAAAATTCAGCCTGAAGATAGAACATCATCTAGGACTCAGGATGCCCTAAAATGCTCCACAGCCAGTGGGAAACTTTTGAAGTTGGAACAACATGTTGAGAAACAAAATAACACTTTAACTAGTTACTACATTTAAGAGGCTGGAGCAGCACTCATTTTCTCACACCCCCAGTGGCTGTAATGCATGTTGTTATCTCTCCTGATCTGCCTTGCAGTGATAACAAGGAATTTAAGGTGGAGGATAATGGTACACACTTTGCCACTAACCAGTCAGTAGGGAATTATCTGACCCTAGATTCCTAGGACCCAGCGCAAAATAAACTGCACTGCAATGCCATTGGTTCCAAACACTCAGTAGTTGCTTAGATGTCAAAGTTGAAAATAATGTACGGTGAATATTTTGAATTGGGATTAAGGGACAGGATGAATGAAATTTTACTGCTTATTGTGGCATGGGTATGAAAACGGAAGAATTCTGTGTCAGCCTCATTAAAAAAAAACGTTGTAAAGAGTAGAATCCACTTAATTCTTCTTTGGCGAATCTTTCATGATTAGGTAAAAGGAAATGTGAAGAAAACGGACACATCCAAAATACTGTAAAGCAGCTGTCCTCGACTTACTTAATCCAATCTACTCACTGATTCAGTTAAAACCTTTCGACCAATGCGGAGAAGAATGCTATTTAGACAAATAATATCAATTTAATCTGAGAGAGTAGGAACTGCAGATGCTGGAGAATCTGAGATAACACAGTGTAGAGCTGGAAGAACACAGCAGGCCAAGCAGCATCAGAGGAGCAGGAAGGCTGACGTTTCAGGCTTAGACCCGTCTTCAGAAATGGGGGAGGGCAAGGAGGTTCTGAAATAAATAGGGAGAGGGTGTAGGCGGATAGAAGATGGATAGAGGAGAAGAAAGGTGGAGAGGAGACAGACAGGTCCAAGAGGCGGGGATGGAGCCAGTAAAGGTGAGTGTAGGTGGGGAATTAGGGAGGAGATAGGTCAGTCCAGGGAGGACGGACAGGTCAAGGGGGCAGGATGAGGTTAGTAGGTAGGAGATGGGGGTGGGGATTGAGGTGGGAGGACGGGATAGGTGGAAGGACAAGTTAGGGAGGAGGGGACGAGTTGGGCTGCTTTTGGGATGCGGTAGAGGGGGGGAGGTTTTGAAGCTTGTGAAGTCCGCATTGATACCATTGGGCTGCAGGGTTCCCAGGCTGAATATGATTTGCTGTTCCTGCAACCTTCAGGTGGCATCGTTGTGGCACTGCAGGATGCACAGGATGGACATGTCGTCTGCGGAATGGGAGGGGGAGTTGAAATGGTTCGCGACTGGGAGGTGCAGTTATTTAGTGCGAACTGAGCATAGGTGTTCTGCGAAGTGGTCCCCAAGCCTCCGTTTGGTTTCCCCCATGTAGAGTAGGCCACAACAGGAACAGCGGATACAGTATACCACATTAGCAGATGTGCACGTGAACATCTGCTTGATGTGGAAAGTCTTCTTGGGGCCTGGGATGTGGGTGAGAGGCGAGGTGTAGAGGCAGGTGTAGCACTTCCTGCGGTTGCAGGGAAAAGTGCCGGGTGTGGTGGAGCTGGAGGGGAGTGTGGAGCGGACAAGGGAGTCACGGAGAGTGTGGTCCCTCTGGAAAGCAGATAAGGGTCGGGAGGGAAAAATGTCTTTGGTGGTGGGGTCAGATTGCAGATGGCGGAAGTGTCGGATGATGATGGGTTGGATCCAGAGGTTGGTGAGGTGATAAGTGAGGACGAGGGGGATTCTGTTTTGGTTGTTATTGCGGGGAGGGGGTGTGAGGGATGAGTTGCAGGAAATGCGGGAGGCACAGTCAAGGGTTTTCTCGACCACTGAGGGGGGAAGTTGCGGTCCTTGAAAAACGAGGACATCTGAGATGTACGGGAGTGGAATGCCTCATCCTGGGAGCAGATGCAGTGGAGGCGAAGGAATTGGGAATAGGGGATGGCATTTTCGCAGGAAGGTGGGTGGGAGGAGGTGTATTCTTGGTAGCTGTGGGAGTCGGTGGGCTTGAAATGGATTTTGGTTTCTAGGTGGTTGCCAGAGGTGGAAACAGAGAGGTCCAGGAAGGAGAGAGAGGTATTGGAGATAGTCCAGGTGAACGTAAGTTTGGGTGGAAGATGTTGGTGAAGTGGATGAACTGTTCGAGCTCCTCAGCGATACAGTCATCAATGTAACGAAGGAAGAGGTGGGGTTTAGGGCCAGTGTAGCTACGGAAGAGGGATTGTTGCACGTAACCTACAAAGAGGTAGGCGTAGAGTTAAGGTTAGGGCTAGGGTTAGGGTTCCCTTCCCTCACAGCTCCATGCTCGTCTCTCCCGCAGCTCAGCTCTCGGTCACAGAGGTTGCCCCCCTAGAAGAGGACCACTCCGCCGGTCTAGGGTATATGAAGTAGCTACACTCCCCTGCTAGGCCAAACCTCCAAGACCATTTGTAGGATGATGCAGAGAAGTCGAGCTCCAAGACTTCAGACGCATCCAAGTCAGACGCTGCACCTCCGGCAACCACCTGGAAACCAATATCCATTTCAAGCCCACCAACTCCCACAACTATCTAGAATACACCTCCTCCTACCCACCTTCCTGCAAAAATGCCATCCCCTATTCCCAATTCCTTCGCCTCCACTGCATCTGCTCCCGAGATGAGGCATTCCACTCCCGTACATCTCAGATGTCCTCGTTTTTCAAGGACTGCAACTTCCCCCCCTCCACCAGTGGTCGAGAATGCCCTCGACCGTGTCTCCCACATTTCCCGCAACTCAGCCCTCACACCCCCTCCACGTAATAACAACCAAAACAGAATCCCCCTCATCCTCATGTACCATTCCACCAACCTCCGGATCCAACGCATCATCCTCCAACACTTCCGCCATCTGCAATCCAACCCCACCACCAAAGACATCTTTCCCTCCCCACCCTTATCTGCCTTCCGGAGGGACCACTCTCTCCGTGACTCCTTTGTCTGCTCCACACTCCCCTCCAGCTCCACCACACCCGACACTTTTCCCTGCAACCGCAGGAAGTGCTATACCTGCCCCCACACCTCCTCCCTCACCCACATCCCAGGCCCCAAGAAGACTTTCCACATCAAGCAGATGTTCACGTGCACATCTGCTAATGTGGTATACTGTATCCGCTGTTCCCGTCGTGGCCTCCTCTACATCGGGGAAACCAAGCGGCGGGTTGGGGGCCTCTATGCAGAAAACCTATGCTCGGTTCGCACTAAACAACTGAGCCTCTCAGTTGCGAACCATTTCAACTCCCCCTCCCATTCCGCAGACGACATGTCCATCCTGTGCCTGCTGCAGTGCCACAACGATGCCACCCGAAGGTTGTAGAAACAGCAACTCATATTCCGCTTGGGAACCCTGCAGCCCAATGGTATCAATGCGGACTTCACAAGCTTCAAAATCTCCCCTCCCCGGGCCGCATCACAAAACCAGCCCAACTCGTCCCCTCCTCCCTAACCTGTCCTTCCTCCCACCTATCCCCTCCTCCCACCTCAATCCCCGCCCCCCCATCTCCTACCTACTAACCTCATCCTGCTGTGTTCATCCAGCTCTACACCTTGTTATCTAATATCAATTTAATAACTTCCATTGAAGTGTGTTTTCCCTTGGTATTTCACTTAATGATGCAAACTATTCAGAGCAATATTGAATCAGAATCAAACTAATTGCAATAAATCTTGTTTTTTTTAACGAAATAAGTCCAAATAAAACTGGCAAATGCTGAAAATTGAACTTAAATATAATGATGCTAATATATAGGGGTGTGTCAACATCTGAAAAGAGAAAAAACATACTGGTTAACATTATGGCTGAAGACCCTCTTTCAAACCAGCTGGTGAGAACATAGCTTTCAAAATTCAATTGGCATGAAGAGAAGACCTTATGAGAAGAGGAATAGAGTAAAAACACACCAACAAGTTAGTAAAACATACTTTGTCCTGGAAAATCTACTCCAGTTTTTTTTCCTTAATTCCCATGTACCCAATTAATGATTAATTTTGCATTGAGTACCTGTTGCTGAAAATATCTTCATCACTGAGATTAAACTAACTGGGCTTTGGTTGCTGGCCTCATCATTTTCCCTTTATTTTGAGCAAAGATACAATATTTGGAATTCTGCAATCCATAGATGTTACCATTGGTTTAGGAACATTGGAAACCTATAGCTAATTCTTCCATAATTTCCAATCTCAATTCCCTGAGTATATTTTATCCAGTCCTGGTTCAAATTTGAGTATGGACAGGCTATTCAACACATTGCCCTTATCACGTTTATAATTTTCATCATTGCCTGCTCAGCTTCTTTTCCTTGTCAAGGCAACAATCTTCAGCCAGAAGTGTGGAGTAAATGATCCATCTTGGCCTCCTCCAGTGGTCCCCAGCATCACAGATACCAGTCTTCAGCCAATTAGATTCACTCCACGTGACATATAGAAATAATTGGAGGCACTGAATACGACAAAGTCTTTGGGACTTGACAATGTTTCGGTAATAAGACTGAAGACTTGTGCTCCAGAACTTGCCACTTCCCTAACCGACCTGTTCCAGTACAGTTACTACACTGGTATCTACTTGACAATATGGAAAATTGCCCAGGTACATGCTGTACACAAAAAACAGGATACATCCAACTTGGCCAATTATTGCCCTATCAGTCTAATCTCAGTCATCAGTAAATGTCATCAGTAAAAAGGTGACGGAGATAGTGCTATCAAGCAGCACCTGCTTAGCAATAACCTGATCAATAATGCCCAGTTTGAGTTCCATCAGGGCCACTCAGCTCCTGACCTCATTATAGCCTTGGTTCAAACATGGACAAAAGAGCTCAATTCCAGAGGCGAGGTGAGAGTAACAAGCCTTGATATCAAGGCTGCATTTGACTGAAGGTGGCATGAAGGCACCCTGGCAAAACTGGAATCAATGTGTGTTAGGGGACAAACTCTCCACAGGTTGGAGTCATATCTGGCACATGGAAAGATGATTGTGCTTGTTGGAGGTCAGTCATCTCAGCTCAAGGACATCTCTGCAAGAGTTCCTCAGGGTCCCAGAACCAACCATCCTCAGCTGCTTCATCAATGATCTTCCTTCATGATAAGGTTAGAAGTGGGGATTTTTGCCAATGATTGCACAATGTTCACCATTCACAGCTTCTCAGATACTGAAGCCATCCGTGTTCAAATGCAACAAGATCTAGACAATATCCAGGCTTGGGCTGACAAGTAGACAGGAACATTCGTGCTACAAAAATGCCAGGCAACAACTATCTTCAATGATAGACAATCTAATCATCACTCCTTGACATTCAATGGTGTTACCATCACTGAATCCCCCACTATCAACATCCTGGATGTTATCATTGACCAAAAACTCAATTGGACTCACCACACAAACACAGAGCCTACAAGAACAGATCAGAGGCTAGAAATACTCTTTATATTAAGCCCCATAGAAGTTGCTCCTCTTTCTCATTTGAGCCCTGCTTGTTTTGCTGTGTCAGAGTTGCTGTAAAATGCTTGGATTGGCAAATAGGTCTACTGAGCCTTCATTCCCAATACCGTCATTGTTTAAGGACAATAAGGCTGGCCACATACGAATGAGACTTCTGATGAACCGCTCAACATAGAGAGTCTTCAGCCACATCACTCAAAGTGCTTATGCCAACGAATCACTTTTTTTTGTGAGCTACTGGAGAATAATAACCAGAGGTTGACAAAGCAGTTAGATCCTGCCAGGTACAAACCTCGTACATAAAGTCTGGGTTATGAACATAAATGTGTTTCATTTCCATTTCTGGTGAACATAATTGCACATATGAACATTACTCCAGTATTCTGGGGTGTCAAAGAGTATTTGTGGTGTGCTAATGAATGCAAAAAAGATTAAACATTGCTAAACGAAGGTACAATTTTGTAATTGAAAACCATTTACCTAGGTTGTGCTGAAAGTTATACTGGAAACCAATATCAGATCATCGGCCAGGTTTACAGAATAATAATGCCTTGGCACATGGTAAAAGCTACATATGTAGTACCCTGTTTTATGTAGGAAATAGCAATTTGTACATACATTGCACTTTTGCAATTAAAATGTTCTTTAGTTAATAAACAGTGAAATCTCGTGTCTTTGCTCTGTTGGTTCAAACAAAGTGCTTAGACTTTGTTCTGATCTGCTGATTGTCTCCCATATTTTTAACTCACTTTTAGGTGGTTGTGACAAATATGTTTTATTTCTTTTTGTTAACATAAATCTATACAGTTTGAGTGCATTATAATTAACTAGATCAAAATGAGGGAATCAATTCTAAGGTTTTCCTGAGTGAAAGGATGAGAATTTTTATTGCTAATTACTCCCTTAATAAGAATATAGCATCAAGCACACACACAAACATGGGTTAAAAAGGGAGGAACAGACAGGAAGGTAAAGGTAAAGGCAAAATACAATGGATGCTGGAAATCTGATATAATAACAGATAGTACTGGAGAAACTCAGCAGCTCTGGTAGCATCAGAGGAGAGAGAAATAGAGTTAATGTTCTGAGTCCAGTGTGAAGAAGAGTTATGCTAGACTTGAAACATTAATCTTATTTTTTTTTCCCAGCAGATGGGCAAGATCTGCAGAGTTTCTCCAGTACTTTCCGGTTTTTTTTTCCTTTAAGATAAAAGCTATTGCAGTTTAAAGTTCCTTAGAGTCAGTGAGATGTTAGGTCTTAAACCTGAGGCTAGTTATTTAGTAAAAACTGAAAGAATTGCAGATGCTGTAAATCAGGAACAAAAACAGAAGTTGCTGGGAAAGCTCAGCGGGTCTGGCAGCATCTGTGAAGGAAAAAAAATCAGAGTTAACGTTTCGGGTCCGGTGGCCCTTCCTCAGAACTCTGAGGTCACCAGACCCAAAACGTTAATTCTGATTTATTTTCTTCACAGATGCTGCCAGACGTGCTCAGCCAGTTATCTAGTGGTTGATTTTTATTCTGTAGTAATGGAAATGTTTGCAAATCCTGAGCTCTCAGCAAATAGTACTTGTCCCATGTTGCTTTTTTACCAGACACTGACTTTGAGGTTGAGAGAGAGAGAAAGGCTTCCAGCTTCTTGTCTTTATTAATTTATTTTTTTCCTCTGTGCTTTGCTGTTCAAAAGCTGCTGCCTGAAATACAGTTCCTTTGTGATTTCTAGTGTCTGGTTTCATGGTTTTTCCCTCAAGCTGAATGATTTGCCGGGCGAGTTTCATCCCGAAGTGTAACTTTCATAAGGGCGTGAATCACTTAGGAGGTACAGATCTGAATTTCAAATCCTTTATTGATTACAGGTAGTTCTCCTATAATGCAATAGTTGTGTTATTGTGTGACCTTGCGCTTTGAAAATCATGCCATAGAAAATCTCCAGAGAAAATCACATTATCGGAAAATCACTATAGAAAAATTGTTATACCTGTGCAGCAGAAAGTTTGCGTTATCCAAATAGTGTCCACTATTCATCAATTGCTTTACAGCCAATTCGTGTTAATGAAACGTGTTAGAGCAGAACCACCTGTATATTAATTTCAGCTCAGACTGATTCTTGTTTACTCATGGTTTCATTAACTTGGCTCAACCTGGTCAGGTAATTACAAGAGCCATTTCAGGTTAGCATTTGTCCTTTTTTTTAAATTGTTAAGTTAATCCATTAATATCAGTGATACTAAAAATTGATTGACAGAAGTTGAATATTGACAGCCCATTTGACTACAATTTCTTTTTAAATATTAACAGTCTCCAACCAGATTGTAATAACAATGAAGATATTCTGATGTTTTCATCCCAAAATTGTTGGAAAAGATGTGTAAGCATTCTTGAAGAGGAAATGTGACATTCTGGCTCCAAAGGGGCTTTTATATTATATCTACTGGTCTTAGTGCAGCAATTCCAGAATCCATCCCAAGCTGACAGATCCTGATTTACAGTGTTTGGCTCTGAAGCGTGTTCTTAGAAGTAAGAGATGGCTCATTGCTCATGTACTAGTGCGTATAGCCACAATCTTAGTGACATTTTAAAAGTCATCAAGTTCACAACAAACTTGTCACAAAATTGACATGAGTTTAAAAAGGTCATTGTTGATACCATTCTTCCCAGAACTCAATGGAAACACATGTAACTGAGGATGTATTGTAGAATTTAACTTCATGATTGGAAAGTTGTACACTGTACATGTCAATTCACAACGCATGGCCCCAACATGCAGGCTCTCCCTGGTTAAAAGTTAAAATATTGCCTAGGAGAAATGAAACTCCTTTGCAGTCTCTTAACAATCTAGTTGTATGTCGACTTGCGGCTAGTTACATACATTCTGAAAAATAAGTGGATAAATATTGCTAAATTCTCAGTGTGGAACTAAAAATATCAAGGGAGATGATTATAGTTTTTTTTTTCTTCATTTTATTCATTCATGGGATAAGGGTGTCGCTGGCTAGGCAGCATTTATTGCCCAGCCCTAATTGCCCAGATGGCAGTTCAGAGTCAACCACATTGCTGTGGGTCTGGAGTCACATGTAGGCCAGACCAGTAAGGATGGCAGTTTCCCTCCCTAAAGGACATTAGTGAACCAGGCACGTTTTCCTGACAATCGACAATGGATTCACAGTCATCATTAAATTATTAATTCCAGATATTTTTTATTGAATTCAAATTCCACCATCTGCCATGGCAGGATTCAAACCTGGGTGCCCACAACATTATCTGGGTCTCTGAATTAACAGTCCAGCGATAATACCGCAAGGCCACTGCATCCCCATGAATCTGGGACCCAAACAGTATTTAAAACGTTACTTTATCACTTTCAGTGTCGTCAATACATGTAAGTGGTTGTGATTTAGAATCATAGAATCCCTGCAGTGTGGAATCAGGCCATTTGATCCATCATGTCCATACCGACCCTCCAAAGAGCATCCCACCCAGACCACGCCCCTACACTATCCCTGTTACCCTTCATTTCCCATGGCTACTCCACCTGGCCTGTAGATGCGTGGAGACTAGGAGCAATTTAGCATGGCCCATCTATCTTTCCTGCACATCTTTGGACCATGGGAGGACACTGGAGCAGCCAGAGGAAGCCCACGCAGATGTGGGGAGAATATGCAAACTCCACACAGACAGTCACCCGAGGCTGGAATCAAACCTGGCTCCCTGGCACTGTGAGGCAGCAGTGTTAACCACTGAGCCACTGTGCCACCCAGAGATCTTTTATTCAACACAGTGGCTTTGCCCAATAAGACTCCTACAGCGCTCAATTTTGCAGCCTTTCACCGCTTTACTTTGTTCAAAATGATTGATTTTTGGCCAAGATCGAAAAGAAAATAACTCACAGTAAACAGCTGACCCCAGGCTTCGTTGTTTGTGTACAAAACGCACGCGGCAGCCTGTTGTGGTGCAATGGGTCGGTGCATTTGGCTACTATCCAGAGGTTTGCTGGTTGGAGACCATCCAGGGGAGAAGTCTGCCCTACTTTTGCCCGATCACCTTGCTCTGTGACACACTCCCGGATTCTCAGCGAGGATTTTGGCTGCAGGAAGATACCTCCCAAACTGTATCAGACCCTGAGGAATCGAGCGAGTCCCAAACAGGCAGCTTTTAATGCGTAACAGAAGCGAAAATGACAAGCCGAACACATTTTCAGACGGAGTGAAGAATAAATGTACTGTGTCTGTTAGACATTCCGAGGAGCCTGAGTGACAAACTACTCATTTAAGAGGAATAGCAACTTTCCTGAAACATTCAAATATTTCTTACTTAATGCTGTGTGGAGTTAAAGCATCTTGAAGCTACAATAGAAACGAAGAGGAATAAAAGAGGTTCAGTGCAAATCCCAGTGGTTTATCTAAACGAAGGGTAAATTGCAAAGCTTAGTGATCTCTTGCCCCTACATTCTGTGCTATTTGCACTGTATGATGTGGATTTATATCCTGTGGATTTATATTTGCAGGCAAATCTCAAAAATTCAAAATAATATTTTTCCACAAAAAAATTATCAGATCTTGAAATAAGTAGCATAAATAGGGCAGGAAAATTGTAATTTCCATGCTAAAAATTAAATATCAGAAAGTTTAAAATAATAAATTTAAAATCAGGAGAAGTCAATCTTGGAAATGCATGAGTCACTCACCTAACTATCCGGAAATAAGCATTTCTCCCACGAGTGTGGGATGTATTCAAATCCAAGATGAAAGTACATTTTGTAATACACGTTTGATATTCTGTCCTCACTTTTTTTTCTTAGACACAATGATTGTTAAAAATAAAGTTTTGTCTAAAAATTGATGAGTGGGCTTTCTTGGATGGTGAACATCGGTAATGGTTAGCAGTCTTAGTTAACTTGAGATAGAACTTCTGTCATTCCATCACCTACCTCCAAGGACTGCCTCCCAACCTGACTGGCATCCTGCTCTGCAGTGCCAGCATCGGCAAGGACTGGGACTTCAGGGGAGGCGATGGCCTAGTGGTATCATCGCTGGACTGTTAATCCAGAGACGCAGATAATGTTCTAGGGACCCAGCTTCAAATCCTGCTACAGCAGATAGTGGAATTTGAATTCAATAAATCTCTAGAACGAAGAGTCTAATGATGACCATGAATCCTTTGCCAATTGTTGGAAAAACCATCTGGTTCACGAATGTCCTTTAAGGAAGGAAACTGCATTCCTTACCTCGTCTGGTCTACATGTGACTCCAGACCCACAGCAATGTGGTTGACTCGTAACCGCCCTCTGGGAAATTGGGGATGTGCAATGAATGCTGCCTAGACAGTGATGCCCTCATCCCATGAATGAATAAAAAAGAAGCTCCCAGAGTCCAGATCAATTAAGTGCAAGCACTTTCTTAGTAAAATGGACAGGTGAAGCTCAGAGAAATGGGAAGACAGGAATGAAGGGTCCTGGTGGAGTGGCCAGGGCTGGGGAGGGAGCAACCATGAGGGGTATGCTTTGCTCTGGGGACTGTCACCCAATGTGGAAAAGATTGAGAGGGTTCAAGGAAACACTACCTCTCCCCATTTCTCACCTGCTTTTTCTGTGGGGCAACCCCTCACTCCTGAATGTCTTCTACCTGCTTCAATATAAGAAGCAATGAGTTACCTATTGTGAAGAATTATTGCATGCTAAGGAACTTATTAATGGCACATCTCTCCTTATTAATATGCAGCTTCCTAATCCTCCACGTGCCGTGAGCAAATTTGATATTGAGAATTCACAACATGGAAGTCGGAGTGGATACCTGAGACTTCAGTTCTCCACTGAGATCTCCTATGTGCTCACCACTCAACTGCTCCTCAGGGCACAGTCCTTGGGCACTGTCTTCACACGTCCCTCATCCATAGACATTGGCATCCAATAATTGCCAACCCTGTAGGATGCTCATGGCACCTCTCCAATTCACGACACACAAATAGAGTCCTTGTAATGCTTATTTGCAGGCATTGCCTAGGGGAGGGGTGATGTGTTGCAGTATGGTGCACCAAGACATCAATCTAACAAGTGCATGGCAAATTCACTGCATGTTTATTCAACAGGAATCATGTATTA
This sequence comes from Ginglymostoma cirratum, assembly GCA_024137785.1. Lineage (NCBI taxonomy): Eukaryota > Metazoa > Chordata > Chondrichthyes > Orectolobiformes > Ginglymostomatidae > Ginglymostoma > Ginglymostoma cirratum. The sequence continues at coordinate 6,992,504 of JAHRHZ010000126.1, read as the reverse complement.
TCAGTCAGGAAGCCGCAAAGATGGCAAAGGGGACTGGGACTGTCAAGAATGGTGGGGAGAAGCAGAAGCATGTCTTGAGATGGAGTCAAAGATAGTGATGGGAAGAAAACTGATGTATAAGGTGGAGAATGTGGAACTGTACTGGAAGGATCAAGAGACGCATTATTGACAGTGATCACCCACTGTGGTCTCCACAGGGGAGTGTACAGGACTGGGAAGCATTATAAAAGTGGATGTCAGGGGACAAGGAGGAAAGAAAACTTCCACCACCTGCAAGTTCTCCTCCAAGTCATTCACCTTCCTGTCTTGGAAATATATTGCCATTTCTTCAGTGCCAGTAGTTTAAAATCTTGGAACTCCCTCCTTAACAGCATTGTAGGTATACTACCTGAATTAACTACACAGGAGCCAGTATCCCATCACCAAGTCACCCTTTATTTACACATGGAGAATCCTTGACACTTATCCAGCTTCCTCAGAGACAACTGTCAGAGTGAACAGGATGTCTGACACTCCTGTCCTTATCTGTCAGCCAGGGCTCTCTGAATAGTCCAGATTCATCAGGGAACTCATATTCTGTGGTGTCTACCTGGCTGACCTCGTTACAATCACTACACTATCCCTCCAGCAAAGTTCAAGCATATGCAGATGGGCAGAGGGGGTGGGGTTGCAGGAACACAGCCAGTCAGGTAGCTGCCAACGCAGTGTGTTCCTCCAGCTCCATACTGTGTTGACACTGCCTGACCTGCTGTGTTCCTCCAGCTCCACACTGTGTTAACTCTGACTCCAGATTCTGCAGTTTTTGCTATCTCAGAGGGGGAGAGATTGCTTTGTTAGTAAGAAATGAAATTAAATCAATAGCAAGGAGTGTTATAGAGATGGAAGGTGCAGAATCTGTGTGAGCAGATTTGAAGAACTGCGAAGGGAAAAGAGACTGTGATGGGAGATGGCCTCCCAGCAGTAGTCAGGAAATGAGAAAGAAAATAAATCGGGAGATTGTAAAGGCATGGAAGCAACGTACTATTACAATAATTATGGGGGACTAGGAAAATCAGGTTGGGATTGGATCTTAGGAAAAGGAATTTGTGGAATGTCTGTGAGACTTTTTTGGAGCAGCTTGTGGTAGAGGCCACTAGGGAACAAGTAATTCTTCATGTGGTGATGAGGCAGACTTGATTAGCGAATTTAAGGTGAAAGATCCTCCAGAGGGCAGTGATTATAATATGATAGAATTCAACCTGTAGTTTGACAGAAAGTCCAGGGCAGAAGATGGTAGAGCAGGAATGGTAGGAGATTCTGGGGTAATTTGGGAAGAACAGCAAAAATTCATCCCAAGGGTGAAGAAATGAGGCAACTATGGCTGACAAAGGAAATCAGAAACAGCATAAAAGAATAAGCAAAAGCATACAATGTGGTGAAGATTAGTGGGAAGCCAGAGGATTGGGAAACCTTTAAAAACCAGCAGGGGACAACTTTTTTAAAAAAGCAATAAAGGGGGAGAAGATGAAATATGAGGGTAAGCTAGCTATTAATATAAAAGAAGGTTGCAAGAGCTTTTTTAGGTCGATAAAAAGTAAGAGAGAGGCAAGACTGTACATTGGACTGCTGGAAAATTAGGCTGGAGAAGTAGCGATGGGGAACAAAAAAAGGGCAGAGGAAGTGAAAGGTACTTTGCATCAGTTTTCACAGTGGAATCACCAGCAGCATATAGATCTTTAAGCGATTCGGGGGTCAGACATGACCGTAGGAGCCACCATTAAGGAGAAGGCACTAGAGAAGCTGAAAGGTACTAAGGTGGATAAATCACCCGGACCAGATGGACTACACCTTGGAGTTCTGAGGGAGGTAGCTGAGGAGATTGTACAGGCATTGGTGGTAATCATTCAGGAATCACTGGAGGGTCCCAGAGGACTGGAAGATAGCTAATGTAACATTCATGTTAAGAATGGAAGGAGGCAGAAGACAGGAAACCCTAGGCTTAATAGCCTAACCTCAGACACTGGTAAGGCTTTAGAGTCCATTATTAAGGATGAGGTTGTAGAGTATTTGGATGTGCTTGGTAAAGTAGGATTCAGTCAGTATGGTTTCATCAAGGGGAAGTCATGCCTGACAAATCTGTTAGAATTTTTTGAGGTGGTTAGACAAAGGAGAGCCAGAAAACATTATCTCTTTGATTTTATTTAGTATTATCGCATGTACTGAGATAGAATGAAAAGCATTCTTGCCTTCATTTGTCGGGGCATTGAGTGTAAAAGCTGGCAAGTCATGTTGAGGATGTGTAAAGTTTTAGTCTGCCATATTTTTGGAGCAATATGTGTAGTTCTGGTCATTACTTTCTGGGAAGAATGTGGAGGCTTTGGAGAGAGAATGCAAAAGAGATATACCAGGATATTGCCTGATTTGGAATATATTAGCTATAAGGAGCGGTTGGTCGAACTTGGGTTATTTTCACTAGATAGATGTATATAAAATTATAGGGGCACAGAGAGGGTAGGTAGTTGGAGTCTCATTTTCCCAGGGTGCAAATGTCAAATACTAGGAGACATAGGTTTAAGATGAGAGGGAGCAAGTTTAAAGGAGATGTGCAAGGTAAGTTTTTTACACAGAGGATGGTAGGTACCTGGAATGCATTGCCAAGGGAGGTGGTAGAAGCAGATACAATACCAATGTTTAAGAGCCATTCGGATAGACATAGGCAGGGAATAGAGCATATGTACCATGTGCAGGCTGATGGGTTTAGTTTAGAGTGGCATCATGGTTGCAGACATGGTGGGCTGAAGGACCTGTTCCTTCTATTCTATTTTCTTTTGCAAGGTCAGGTCAGTGACTGGTCCCTGTTCTCATGGGTTATTTAGACTTAGCTTCTACAGAGCAGATTCCTTCTCCTTCCATCCTTGTGCTAACACTGAATTTCGTCTCCTCCATGCAAGTATTTGATGATTTAGCAAATGCTATAATTTTAGCTTGAAAGCAGCTTCATTCATTTTATTAGAAGATTAAGTTCTCTTCATTGTTCATCAGGTAGACTCCTCCATGTGGGAAAGTCAAAAGACTCATGCACATATTCTTGATAACACAGATTATGCAGTACCTATTATCTCTTATATTGTCTGCTTGATCCCTTTCACCCAGTTATAAAAGACCAGGATGTAAAATATTCATTTATGGGTGAAACATTAAGGTTGACTATTGATTTAAGTCTAATGTGCCTTGTCTAAAATGGGGATTGACTTATATGCCAAATATATGCAAAAACATGATTTTGGCAGTAAGAAATATATGTTGTCTTAGACATATTGTCAACTTATTCAGCCTGATCTCTGGTATAAAGAAATACTAAGTAAAAATATGTTTATGTGTTTACCATTTAAATATCAAGTTTAGCTGAGTCAACGTCACTGCTTGTCAATCACATTCTTCCATGAGAGTAAAATGCAGTCTACAACAATTAAACGTTTTAAAATGTTATAACGGCCATCTTTAGGCATTCCAAAAGTTTTTGAACCATTAAGGGTCAAGGTTTGAAAACATCCTCACATGACGTTCAAAAAGTAAATAGATAACAAGAAGTAGGTCAGAAGCTGATTGGCGAAAGATTCATGAATGTGTCAACATGTGACAATACTGTGCCTTTAAGGTGGCTTTGTTCTGCGCTGTTTGTCTTGCAGAGAGGTGTTGCCACAGTGATGTCAGAATGTCCGCTTCAGAAGCAGTGGCTAAACAGCTTTGAGCTTCCTGAGTGTTTTTTTTAATTAGACAAAAGAAGAATTAGCAGGTGAAGTCAGGCTCAAACAGACCAAAGGTTTTAATTGCACTTTCAGTTGGGGTTTGGAGTTGAATGTTGAAGCTGGTAGGCACAGCTCTTTCTGTCTGTCTCTCTGCTGCAGCAAAAAGCTGAAGTTCTCTCTCTGCTGCTCGATTGTTTCATTCGGTGTTCCTTTCCCTTGGATGGGAAGGGAGACAGCACATGAGGAAAATCTGTTTTGCTGAATTTGCCTTTGCCAATTCTTGTTTATGGATTGCTGCTACATTAGAAAGTCAGTGATTACACAATATATTATTTTATTAAGTATTTCAATAGAGTAAAATTTATGCCAATATTTTTCTCTCTGTATTTTAACTGTGTTGTAAGACTAAAGTGTGTTTTGCTCAAAGCCTAGTAGTGGACCAATCAAATCACATCTGGAGTACAGCACCTTGCACATGCCTTTAAATAAAACAAAACGTCAGAGTCTAGGCTACCTCCTGGATATATTTTGAGAGGCGTAACAAACAGAAAATGAAAGAGAATATTTTCAACTTTAGTATATCCATGAAGAGCAATGTTGAGTGTTCACAGAGAGGTTGGTAAATAGACAAATTGCCATAACAGAGAGACAACAATGGAAGTAGAGAAAGAAATAGGAAGAAAATTGCTTTCCAGTCTACTTTCCTATTCAATTAGTATCTCTAAAAGCTATCCTGAAATAAATTCTCTATGTTACCAAATTATTAAAAAGCTTCAACAATGATGCATATATATGCATATGCACATTTATATACACAGCCAAAATGTATTTCATTTATTTATGAAATTGCTTATTCCAAAGCTTTTTGTTTTTAACAACTAACAACTCTGTCATCTAACTCTGACAAACTGAATAATAATAGAGAGAACTGACCAATTATTTTTGAGAAAAATACAGCTCTAGGATTCTGTTTCTAGGTTTTTAATAAAGGGAAGCACGATAAGTACATGAACATGAAAGAATTAGAAGGATGGAGTTAGACTGAGGTAGGGTGGAAAACATTGAGATCAAGTTAAACACATTTTGCACTGGATGGTCTGTTTCTGTGCAGATCTCAACTTTCGTCCAATTACTTTTCAACTTGCCTTAACCAAAGTCTATACTTAGTGTTAATTCCCCTGTGCAAAGTCGTGGGAGGTTGATTAGTCAGGTAGAAAATCTAAAGTTCTGATGTGCAATCCTGTTAAGCAAAGAATCTGGATAGTAAAGAATAATTCTGTATTGTAGGATTTCTTTGTAGCCTTCTCGACGTGTTTTGATATAGTCAAAGCTGTCAAACACAATTCTGTATGAGCCAACAGCAAGGTTCAAATACGTGCTTCTATATTACATTTCTGGTGAACTTTCCTCATTGAAACACTGAAGACTTGATCAATTATTTTATGTGGATCTTTATTACATATGCAAGGGCAGTTCAACAATATAATTTGAAAAATAGGCAGAGCAACTCAGCAAAGCCAAATGACTGCTGCATATCTTAATCTTGGCTAATTTATTCTATTAATAACTTATCCTTCTTTATTACATATTGTCTGTTATGTTTTTTTTCTAACAACGTACAAGCATTGGATAAACCAATATAATCATTGAGTCCCTACAATGTGGAAGCAGGCCATTCGGCCCACTGAGTCCACACCAACCTCTAAAGAGCATCCCATCCAGACCCAAACTCCACCCTAACCTATAACCCCACATTTAACAGGGATAATCCACCTAACCTTCACACTTTGGGCAATTTAGCATGGCCAATCCGCCAAATCTGCTCATCTTTGGACTGTCGGAGGAAACTGGAGCACCTGGATGAAATCCCACACAGAAATGGGGAGAATGCGCAAACTCCTCACAGATAGTCACCCGAGGTTGGAATTGAATCCGAGTTCCTGGTGCTTTGAGACGACAGTGCTAACCAGTAAGTCACCGTGCTGCCCCAAATCAGACAATTGCAAATATGACAGATAATGTACCTCATTATGACTTGAACTTTAGTCAACACATTTCCAAGTAATCTTAGATTGGTCCACTCAGCAAAATAGAATGGTTGGCCTGTGCAGCGATTCAGCAACGTATATGTTTCCAGGTGGGCTATTACGTTTTCTTGTTTCCAGTAGTCTAAGATAATAACACTTCTAGACTCAAAATGCTGGAGCTTTACCAAATGCATTTCCTGCTACTCTCTGTGTAGTCAATGGACTGATACATTGTTATTTGACACATGACTGCAGTGCAGCAGTAAAAATGGGGCGCCTTAAAAGCACATTCTCATAACAATTCATTCCTGTTTATTTATAAATGATATAAGAATATATCATAGGTCTTGCAAAACTGAGTCCTTCTAACCTACCACATGTTCATAGCCATACAAAACATTTTAAGGGCTCATGCATGCAGACAAATTGTACTGCAAAGTAAAAGGAGGATATTTTGGTAATGAGACCAAATCTGAGCTGCAAAAGTTGCCATCGGAATTATTCATTATCCAGTGATTCATGAAAGGATGTCTTTACAACATAGGTGCAGACATTCAGTTGTAGTTAGCAATGGGGCAATGCAGTTAAGGCTGCAGGATTCTGATGGTCCGTCCTGAACCAACAGTAAGACCATGTGGATACTGGAAGCCTGAAATTGGGACTGGAGATGGCTCACATTGAACTTGAAACTATTAAGCTACAAACTGGAATGAAGCTATGCATTCTCCACCAGTCTCTGTTAGGGCTTACCATCCACATAGTGTAGAATTTTATTCACTTTTATCCATCAAAGTCCCCTTTTACAACGTTCTGCATGTATTTCTAGTAGTCAGATGGAAGAGAAAAGGATGTTGAGACAATGGAGAGATTGCAGAGACAATCTATTAGGATGGAACTTGACCAGAAATATGTAGGCATATATATTTGGAAAAGAAGGACACTCTGGATCGCTCATGAAGAAAAGGCTGACGGGGTAGAGGACTTTAAAATTTTGGAAGGTTTTAATAGTGAGGATAGGGGGAGAATGTTTTTTCTTTGTGGGGAACTGCATTACTTGAGGCATTCAATAGAAGTAATTCTCCAAAATATCCAATTGGGATTTCATTTTTAAATCACCAAAAAATTGAACAACACATGATAAGTATATGTAATGTTTTTTGTGCAAGATGACAGCAGAGTAGAACATTCCAGCCGGAGCTCCTCTGCTTTACCAGATCCTTTTCCTTTTACTTCTTTTTTCTCTTGTCTGCAGTTTTTGCTCCCCACTCCACCCCTCCACCCCCGCTCCCAACTTTTAACTTCTTAAATTTACCCTGAGGGAATGGATAATAGAGGAGGTGAGCCCGAGTCCAGGCCGGATGGAAGACATGTCGGAGACCTGGCCAGATGGGAGATGTGTTGGAGACAATGCCGGCGCACAAGGCAAGTCCTGGAAGTGAGTCGTGGGTCAGAACCCAGCGCAAGAGGCAGTCTGAGCCCAGGCTGACCTGGGAGACGAGTCCTGGATGCGAGTCATGGGCTGGAGTCCATTGCGGAAGGCGATCTGAGTCCAGGACAACCTAGGAGACGATTCCTGGTGTTGGATCCCAGGCTGCAGGCAGTGGGGCTTCGAGTTCTGAAGCTTGGCAGGCACAGGTTCAGTGAAAAGGACTGTAATTTGAGCATTTTTTAAAGATAATTTTATTCTAATTTTGGACATTGAGTAATTCAAGTATATTTTAAGACTTTGTATTCCTATGCTCGATTTTATTTTTATCTCTTTCAATTCTGTAACAAATTATCTGTACCTGGGTGGCCTGTACCTAAGATGGTGCCAAAGCAGCAACATTACAGACTTTTCGCTGCACTCATTCTAGTGCACTTGACAATAAAGGCTATTCTATTCTATTCTATTCTATTCCAATTCATTACTACAGATTAAAGTGAATAGTTTGATGCATTTAAGGAGGAATGAGGCAAACATTTGAGACAGAAAGGAATATATGCCAAAATGGCGGATTTAGGTAAGGAAAACAGGAGGATACTGGAGTGGAAAATAAACTATATCATAAAAGTTGGGCTGAGTGCCCTGTTTCATGGCAATATCTTGATACAATCCAACGTAATCGTAACTTCAAACTAGGGAGTTTTACATGGATTTTTTCCTTGTTCCTATGCTGTGTGAAGTAAAATTAAGGCCTAGAGGAAAACTATAGAGAAGTTAGTTACCATAGATGCCCATGCCTCTTAGCTAATGGCACTTACATCTCCCTGACATGGTTACCTCACCGCAACCACTCATCAGTACTGTGAAGACTGTGAGACAGTAATGACTGCAGATGCTGAAAGCCAGAGTCAATAAGCCATGGAGCTGGACAAACACAACAAACCCAGGTCATAAAGCATCAGAGGAGCAGGAAAGTCAATGTTTTGAGCCAAAACTCTTCATCAGGACTGGGAAGGAGAAGGGGAGCCCAGAAATAAATAGAGGGAGGTGGGTGGGGCTGGGGGAAGGGTAGGAGAGATGGTGATAGGTGGATGCAGGTAAGGGGTTATAGTGATTGTTCAGTAGGAAGGGTGGAGCGGACAGGTGAGTAGAAAGACGGACAAGTTAGGTCAGGTAGGTGGGACATGGAATAAGGCTGGGGTTGGAGAGATTTTGAAGCTGGTGAAGTCAATCAGACCCCACCACTAGAAAGATATTTCCTTCCTCACCCCTGTCCGCTTTCCACAAGGACCATTCACTTTGTGATTCCTTCATCAGTTCTACTCTCCACACCAACTTCTCCACCACGCCCGGTCACTTTCTCTACAACCTCAAGAAGTGCAACACTTGCCCCCACACCTCCCACTCACCTCCATCCAGGGCCCCAAACAATCCTTCCAGATCCAGCAGAGACTCACCTGCACTTCAACCAACCTGATCTATTGTATCCATTGTTCCCAATGTGGTCTCCTCAATATCAGGGAGACCAAACACAGACTCGGGGACTGGTTTGTGGAGTATCTGCACTCTGCGCGCACCAACCAAACCAACCTTCTGGTTGACATCAGCTTTAATTACCCACCTCCCACTCCCCTGGCAACATGTCCACCCTTGGCCTCCTCCACTGTCAGAGTGAGGCCAAATGTAAACTGGAGGAACAACACCTGATATTTTGCCTTGGGAGCTTACAGTCCAAGGGCCTGAATATTGTCTTCACCAACTTCAAAATCCTTCCAACCCCAGCCTTATTCCCATGTCCCACCTCCTTGACCTATCCTAACCTATCCGTCTTTCTACTCACCCATATGGTCCACCTTTCCTACTTACCAATCACGATAACCCCTTACCTGCATCACCTATCCCCAACCCACCTTTTCCCAACCCCAACCCCCATTTATTTCTGGGTTCCCCCCACTTCCAGATCGGATGAAGGGTTTTGGTCTGATACATCGACTTTCCTACTCCTCTCATATGTCTAACCTGCTGTGTTTGCCCAGCTCCACATTTATTGACCCTGTGAAGACTATATTTTCTTCAGGGTTTGTTTTTTACAGTTGATCACAGTTGTTAGAGTCACAATTACCTTTCTAAATGTACCCTCTGGTAGACTATGATCATGATATCTCTGAGATACCATGAATCAGGATGCTTTAAAAAACTGGCCTGACTTTGTGAAAATTGCAGAGGAGTAGACCATGCCGAATTGGAGTGCTGGGCAGTCCTTAACTTAAATACTACTCCTGAAAGATGAAGACCATACAATCATAAGGATTATATTCCATCCCCAATGAGGAGAAAACAGTAACTCACACTGTTCATTGCACATGAAGTGAGAGCCACTTTGTCTCTCTATTGCACAGTTGAGTTTGACTCAAAAATGGCAATATTTTAGCTTTGCACCCTTGTGAGCAACTTGCAAATTTTAGCTGAGATGCTGAATTATCATCCCCATGCTTCGTGGTTTCTTTTGCCTTGCTGTCCCTGTGATCCTGATTACTTTTCAGCATCCTGTATACATGTAGATATGTATAGAACCATTACTGATTCCATCACAATCTGTGCACATTGCTTGTAGCATCAGTGTCATCCACATTCGTCTAAAATGCCTTGTCTGTTGCCATCAGCCTCATGGTTCAAGGATTCCTGATGTCTGAAGCTATTTGAGGATGTCAGTGACTTGTGAGAGATGAGCAATGCATAACCATTACAACATAGTTCATCTTTGAGATGCCTGTAGAGGCTGTTCACATATCAAATGGCTGTCAATTTACAATATCCAACAACAAGAAAAGTATAGTATTAACAATGAAGGGTTGGTGTAGCATTAACAATGAAGGGTCACCTGTGTCACTGATGTTCTTTTTATAATTTTTTTTTACCTTCCTTTTCATCTCATTATGTCTAAGTGCCATCCCAAGCTCTGAAGATGGGTTGGAGGGTGCCTGCTCTGTCTTTGGCTCTGTTGACCTAGAAGTCCTGACTGGTTGCCTCCAGAGCCATGAGGACATTGAGAGCCCAGACTCATTAAGATCACCCATTCCTAAAGGAGGCTTACCCTACTCGACCACACATATTACAAATGTTGGCATCTCTGGCAGACAGGAAGATGGAGGTGCTGGGCACCTCTGGAGTATCCTGAGAGGAAGACCCCTTGGGGGTCCATGAATGGCTCCTCCTCCCACTGGGTGCCTGCTGGCATTGCCCTAACTCCCTGAGAAGAAAGGGTACCTGGAGTGAAGTCAAGGACTTCATCGCCCTCTCACCTTGCCCCTATTGCTGAGCACCAGTGACTAGAACAATGGAGGGCAGGTCTGTGCACATATCCAACAGGCACTGTGTGTACCAGGGAGCTGCCCTTTCTCCTCATTCATAGAGGTACATTGATGCATGCATGTTGAAACCAGCATCGCACTAATAATGTTTGAGGACTCCTCCCTCCATTAATACAGCTTGCTGACCTCAGAAAAACCTGCCCACTATTCATGTGCCTGTCTGTGTATTTAAACAAAACCTGAGACCGTGGGATCATCTTCTTCCTGGAGCTGAGCAGGTGCCTGATCTCTAGCAGTCCTCTGAGTGTCAGAAGCCTGGAGTGGACCTTCTTCTTTCTGATGCAGTGATACGTCAGCAAGGCGCTCATCAGATTGTGTTCCTGAATCTAATCTAGAGGGAGAACCCACCGAGGTGAAAATTTCTGAGCTGGTGAATGGTGCAGGGGAACACCTCTAGGTGGCTTCTTCCTCAGAGTTGAAGGTGGAGCTGAGAATTTCCAGCGTTGGCCTCTTCTTAGCAGAGGTTCGCAGGGTGTTGCTATCACCTAAGTAAGAAGAAAAGGAATTAGTGGTGTAAGACAGACAAGCTTAAGCAGGTTAAGAATGATTAGGCACTGATGTTAATGGGAGAACAGCAAAGAGTAATAAGACTCACAGGATGGATTGCCCATTGAGGCCCCTGTGACCTGATGTCTACAGCAGCCAAATCGAGCATCTTTTCTTTATACAGGGTGAGGAGTTCTATGTCCACCACCCAATTCTGGTTTTCACCATCTCAGTCTAAGCATGTTTTGTCTTGTGATGAGACAAAGGGAGGGTTTCAGTATGATGGAAGCGAATGGGAGAACAACTAGTGGTGATGCAGGATGAAGGAAAAGCGGTAGATAACTCCAGTTGAGTGAGCAGGAAGTGCAGAAGGCTAGAAGGGTTGGTGGCTTGAGAGAATGAGGTAAGTGAAAGCCATTGAGTTGACATGACTCTTACAATAGTGAGAGTTAGAGTCCACGAAACATGGTGAGAGTGTGTGAAGTGGCAGATTTCATTGGTGTGGTGACCATTGTGTTTGTAACAAAGAGATGTTGGCACATACCCTTGCAGAACACAGATCATTCACCTTCTTTCTGCACTGCTGGGCATTGTCTTTCAGCCAGGGCACTGCACTGACCGAGGTCGCCATCTTGATTCAGGCTGGTTGCGTCCAGTAGAGTGACCTCCTTTGCCAGTCAGCAGGGCAAGCTACTGTCCTTTTTCCACCACTTCATCCACCAGTACCTCCAGATATGTGAACTAAGAGGCTAAGTTGTCTTTCTAGACTATTTCCTCAGTTGTAATGGTGCTAAAACACATTGTGAAGGTCAGTTTCTGGGCTGCAATATCTGATGTGGTGTATAGCTGGGATTTTAAATATGGCATGAACATTACAAATTTCCAGCAGTGGTGTGCAATTCCTTCTCTCACTTGGCATAATTCCGAAAGGAACAAAGAGGCTGGATGCATCAGTAATGAGGTGAAGACTGGAAGGTTGTGTGAGAAAAGTTGCCATGGGCCATGGTGGACCAGCTGCCTTGAATCTCACTCAAGAAAATATTTTTGCCAATGCTCATGATGCTGGAGGAACACAATATGTGGCAACTCAGTTCCTAAGCACTTCACATTCTCACGATTTCAAGCTGGAAATAAGAAGATCTAACATTTCACAACAACTTTTTGGTAAGTCAGCTCTGTTAATAACAATCCTGCACAAAATAGACAACTGTATCAGGAGAATATATGCTACAGGCATAGTTTAGTTGTCACGGCATTGATGCCATTTAAGCAAGCATTCTCAGAATTGACAAGAACTGTAGACTTTCCAGGTTTATGAAATTGCATCAAACAGATGAAAAAACTACCTTGTGTCACTATAGTCTTTAAAGCAGTGCTATTGCCCCCTTACACAATACTGTCTCTCTGTTTCTCTTGTATTACATAAATCCTTGCAGTGCAATTCTATACTGGTCTGGAACATTGAAGGATTGAAAATTAAATCTTTTCAGTGAATTTTTTGCTGATGACATCGTTCAAAGTCTTTAAAATTCTGTTTTATTTTTGTATAGTGCTGGCATCAATTCACAGATTTCTTTTTTTAAAAGGCGAATGTCTTTTTAGGGAAACGTATTTTAGATGCAGGCCAGAATCAACTCCACGCAAGATTCACCTCAGTTAAGTGATAAACAATAAATGACTCATTTGCAGAGTCCAATGAGAGAACCACTCAAGTGAAGCGGCAAGTAAAACTCCATTGCTTTTGGCAGGTAAATCATCTGCTGGTTAGTATTGAATTTGCTGCAGCTATGCTATATACATACTAATTGAAACTGTCACCTCCTGTAAATCACTGGCAAGCTAAAGTATTTGTTAGCAGATTGTGACAGTGTAAGTATGAAAAGATACAAAATGCAGATAAAGTCCACCCAGCCTCAACCTTCTGAAAGCATAGAACTACATAGAAATTATAAAATGTAGTCTCTTGATTCAATTCATTGGATGTTTCTTCTCTGTAGAATCAATCATTCTAATCCCATGGATCTGTTCTGACCCATCATCCCTTTCAATTTTTTTTTCAAAGACATGGCCAAGCTATTCTTTAATTAATGTTGATAAGATCTCTACTTCGTTCTCTAACTTCAGTAATATATTCCAGAGACTAACAACCTTCTGTGTAAAAATTGTTTCTGCTATTTTCTGTCCTAATCAGTTATATTTCACCTTACTTCTATGTAGTCCTCTTCTAATCCTCTCAAACGTTTAAAATTGTGCAAGAATAAATTTCCTGACTGTTTCCGGTGCGCCAGCAGCATTGAACATTACAGAAAATGTTCCCAGTGATGGAAAACCAGCGGTATCTTTTCCATCGCTTGCACACATTTGGTTGCGCCTGAATTTACTCATACTTCTGAAATCAGTTGGCAATGTTACCTTTACATTGTGACTGTTTCATGGATTTATCCCACAAATGCTCACAGGGTAAGTTACGTACATTTGGATCAGGTGCAGAAGCTGCAAGGTCAGCTGTTATAAATGGAAGCAAGGAGTACCTGAGAGAAGCAAGATCTTCAGGTAATGTACTGAAGATTTCCTGAGAAAGAAAACATTAATTTTGTTTTTAACACCACTCTCAGAACCAAGCCCCCTTTATTTAACTGTTTCTCAGAAAGCAGGAATGTTTACTTTTGGTTCCCACTCTTCTCCTTGCCCAATCCCATCCAATACTTCCCCCATTTATCATTAGCATATTTAATAGATGTTTGAAATTTTCCAAACCCTTTTCCTATTTATCAGACCTCACAAGTAGCAACTAGCTTGTCATAAAAATCAAAAGTCATGGATCCACCATTTTATGATAAATTGCTTCCAAAACACACAAGCCATGGAATGCTTTGCCTTTTAATTCATACAGACATGATTGCAGAAGCGTTTGAATTTGAATGTTTATTTTCTTTTGAATCAGATGATCTATCAATATTGGTAACAAAAACAGAAGTTGCTGGTAAAGCTCAGCAGGTCTGGCAGCCTCTGTTAAGAAAAATCAGAGCTAACGTTTTGGGACCGGTGATCCTTCCTCAGAACAGGACCTGGACGCAAAACATTAACTCTGATTTTTCTTCACAGATGCTGCCAGACCTGTTGAGCTTTTCTAGCAACTTCCATTTTTGTTCCTGATTTACAGCATCGTCAGTTCTTTTGTTTTTTATCAATGTTGGTATCTGTTTCTAGCAATTGTGAATCACAGGAAGTAACCTTATAGTTGCTCCTGACTTAGTTGTGTTTCGATCATTTAGAGTTAGCAGTTAGTTAAGAAGTGTTGAGAAATAAATAAGCATAAGCCTTTAAGCTCTGAAGTTATTATGTAATAAATTCTGCATAATGACATAAGAACTAGGAGCCGGAGCAGGGCATTCATTTCCTCCAGCCTGACCTTCCAGTCTGCTTTGTGAGTGAGCAGAACGTAGATGTTGTCAACAGGGCCCTCAACCGGGTCCAACCCATCTCTCACACTTCCACCCTCATCGCTTCTCTTCCCTCCCACAACAGCGATAGGATTCCCCTTGTCCTTACCTGTCATCCCACCAGCATGCATATCCAGAAGATCATCAGACACCATTTCTGCCACCTCCAGCAAGATGTCACCACCAGACACGTATTCCCCTCCGCTCCCTTGTCTGCCTTCCGCAGGGACCGTTCCCCCTGGGACGCACTGATCCACACTTCCTTCACCTCCAACAAACCACCCACAGCCCCACGGCAACTTCCCCTGAAACTGCCGAAGGTAACACCTGCCCATTTACCTCCCCTCTCCCCACTATCCATGAGCCCAAACTTCACCTGCACTTCCCAGAATCTAGTCTACTGCATTCGCTGCTCACGATGTGGTCTCCTCCACACTGGGGAAACGAAGATTTGACTTGGTGACTGCTTCGCAGAACATCTACATTCTGCTCACAAAAAAGACTCTGAATTACCTGTTGCCTGCCACTTTAACACACCACCCTGCTCCCTGATCAATATCTCTGTCTCTGGCTTGCTGCAGTGTTCCAGTGAAGCTCAACGCAAGCTGGAAGAACAACACTTCATTTTCTGCTTGGGGGCCCTGCAGCCCTCTGGACTCAATGTCAAGTTCAATAACTTTAGGGCCTAAACTCTCCCATGTCCTAGCTCCCTACTCCACACACCAGGCCTTGTCACCACATAGTCTGCCATTACACACCCTCTGTTGTTAGTCACTAACAGTCTCCTTTAACAACTATTCATCCTCCTAGCCAGATCACTATCAACTCCTTTGTCTATCCGACTGCTCTTCTCTCTCTTCAGGCTCTATCCTTTCGTTTACTCCCTACCCCACTCCCCCTCCCTAACTTCTGCATATAAACTGACGTTTTCCCAGTTACTATTAGTCAACCAAAATGTTAACTCTGATTTTTTCTTCACAGATGCTGCCAGGCCTGCTAAGCTTTTCCAGCAACTTCTGTTTTTGCTTCACAAGTGATGCTGACGTGCTGCACGTTCCTCCCAGAACAATAGACAACTTCTTAATTATAAGAATAAAAACAAAATATTTCACATGTTGGAAACAGCAGGTCTGGCACCATCCATGGAGAGAAATAGAGTTAACATTTCAAATCTGGTAAGGTTCTTCTTCAGAACCCTGACCACAGATCAGACTTGACGTAATTAATTTAAGGAATGTGACTGTCTCACAAACTACTGTGTCCACGTAATTCCCTCCCTCCCTGATATGGGCAGCTTGGGGTCCAACTCATCACTTCAGAGCCAAAGTTCTTTAAGCCAACACTTGCTGAAGAAGAGTCATATCAGATTTGAAACATTAGCTATTCCTCTCTATTGATGTAGCCAGACCTGCTCAGTTTCTCTAACATTCTCTGTGTTTGTTTCTCCTAACCGTAAGAGATGTCGATACTCATAATTCACTCAGATGATGATTCTGGAGCTGATTTAGGCAACTGATTTCCAGTCAAAGAAGTGTCCAATTTGAAAAATCATTCCACAGGTTTTGAGTAAGAGGTAACATATTTTTGAATTGTGGACCTGGCTATTCTTTTGAACTTTAACATGGGCTAAAACTGGATAATTACAGCAAAATGTCTATTCACCACTTTAACTTTGTTGTGACCCCACCTCAAGTCCTGGGATCTAAGTCAGCAATCTATATCTTTTGGAATGCATTGAAAGTATATAATCCTGAGATGTCTCCATAAATTGCCAGTCTCCCAAACACTTTGAGGTGGAGAGTTGTGACCCTCCCTATGTTCATCAAAACAAGAGTTAGCAGTTTTTTTCTTCCTCTAGTTTTCATGAAATCTGTCAAGACGCATTTCTAAAGATAATCAATTCTTCTGGGATCAACTGACACTTGTGCTATGCTCTTTAAATCCCAGTTTAAGCATGGAACCCTTGGATTTCTTGGGAATGTCCCAATAGGCACATGTGCAAAATGTCACCAGTATCTGGGTGAGGGAGCAGGAGATGTTCCCATTCATCAACTTCCATTGGATGATATATTTGCTACTTAAAATAGTTGCAGTTGAGAAACAAGCGTTATATTGCAACCAATACAACGACTTCCCCTGGGGCTAGAATCTTCAGCCTTCGGATTCAGAAACCACCTTCCTGTTTTGACTTCAGAGTTCTGTGAAGGCATTGAATAATTCTGAATAATTGTTCATAGCCATCACGTCACTGAATTGTGCATATGGGGATCGTGGTCATTACTGAGCATCAGAGAGAAATAGTCATCCACGGAGCAATAGCACTTGGTGTTTTGAACCTGATATCTTTTATTTTTGAAATTTGGGTAAATTAATTTTAAAAATTTCACATCCTTTTCCAGATATCCTGTCCCATTGGGCATCCTATAAAAATGCAATGTGGTGGTGCAATGCCCTTGCTAAGACACAAGCAGGGGCACCTTCCCTGAGGTGTCAAACAAAGCCTATGCTTTAATGATTTAATGGGATCAGCAATTGCTGATTCATTAATTTGACTATAAGCATCCTCTTTTTAGTGATTGTAACAAGGTCAGCAGGTCGTTCTCATAGAATACGAGATTCCTTGATTAGGACCGCTAATCCGGTCCAATCAGGGAGCCCTGGCTGACAGGTATAAGCAGGAGTGTCAGAGGTTCTGATCACTCTGAGGGAGCTGGCTCTGAGGGATCTGGCTCAGTGTCAAGGACTTTCCATGGGCCTCAGTAGAGTTTTTTCCATGGTGACGAAAGTGGAATTCATGATATAACCATGCAAAAGTGTCCATTAGCTGAAGCCCAACTGGACTTCAAACAGGCCCTACAACTGGCTTTATCATTGGAAAATGTTGCGAGTGCAGCATATGACTTGCCGGGTATTCCAATGGAAGTAGTCACCCTTGGCAGTCCAACTGAGCCTGGCCAACACAATTTGAGTGAAGTCAATTGCGTAGACTCACTCAAGACATATCCTGAACAAAGGGACTCTAGGTCAGCCTGCAGAAAAACTCCGAAACAAAGCCAAGCCTCAGCCAAATAACTACAATTTTCTTCAGGATACGGGCCAACAAGCCATTGTAGTTGCTGCCAGTATGTGAACTCGAGACAGCAAAAGAGTCCCAATAGACCTAAATTGAGTAAGAGAACCCATAGCCAGTATCCAGGAGAGTGGAAACCCTGGAAAGTCCACATGCATCTGGTTTGGAACAGTTAAATTGCTTGCAACTTCCAAATCAAAATAAATGTCTAGTTAAATGGTCACCAAGTTCTAGTGGAGGTTGATAGCAGTGCAGCTATTTCAATAATCGCAGAACCAGTCTTTAACAAAATTCCGTCTGGACTCCAACACCTAATTTCATGCACGACCTCAGGTAGACCGAGAACTTTAACTGGGGAATCTTTACAGGTTGAAGGTATAACTTCGGTTCCAGTTTCTTACCAGGAAACAATTCCACTGTTCTGCAAGGCCAACTCAGTGCCATTTGTAGAGGCAGAAATCAGGAGGCTGGAAAGCAAAGTAATCATCAAACCAGAGATAGAAGGAACTGCCGATGCTGGAGAATCTGAGATAACAAGGTGTAGAGCTGGATGAACACAGCAGGTCTCGACCCGAAACGTTAGCTTTCCTACTCCTCTGATGCTGCTTGGCCTGCTGTGTTCATCCAGCTCTACACCTTGTTATCTCGAATCATCAAACCAGTCCTGTTTGTGGAATGGACAGCACTGATTGTACCAATTGTGAAGCCCGATGGGTCAGTTCGTCTTTGTGGGGATTTTAAACAAATGCTAAACTACTTTTCACAGCTGGTTAAATACTAAATCCCTCACTTCGAGGATTTATATGTAAAGCTGACATGGGGACTGTCCTTTATGAAGCTGGACATTAGCCATGCATACTTGCAATTGCGTTTAAATGAGGATTCCCAGAAATGTGCTACAATTAATACCCAAAAGGGTTTGTATCAATATACAAGACTGTCATTTGGAGTATCATCAGTCTTTGCCATTTTTCAGCAGACAATGGAAAACATTTTGCAAGGTTTACCCCAAGTCGCTAATTATCCAGATGATGGGCTAATAACAGGGAACACCAATAGGGAGCACTTGGAAAACTTCAGCATAATCTTTAGACATTTCTCCCAGGCAGGCATGCTCCTTGAAAGGGGAAAATGTGTGTTCCAGCACCCCAAGTGACCTACTTGGACTACAGTGTTGACAAGACCAGGTTATAGACACTTAGAAGATAGGAGCAGAGGAGGCCATTCAGTCCTTCGAGCCTGCTCTACCACTTATCACAATCATGGGTTGATCGTTCAACTCTCTCGCCTAATCCTGCTTTTTCTCCATAACCTTTGATTAATTCACCTCAAGTGCTATAACTAGCCGCCTCTTGAATACATTCAATGTTTTGGCATCAACTACTTCCTGTGGTAATGAATTCCATAGGCTCACCACTCTTTGGATGAAGAAATGTCTCCTCATCTCTGTCCTAAATGGTCTATCCTGAATCCTCAGACTGTGACCCCTGGTTCTGGACACACCCACCTTTGGGTACATCCTCCCTGCATCCACCCTCCCTAGTCCTGTTAGAACTTTATAAGTCTCAATGAGATCTCCTCTCATTCATCTGACCTCTAGTAAAAACAATTCTAACCTAATCAGTCTATCCTCATACGTCAGTCCAGCCATCCCTGGAATCAGCCTGGTAAACCTTCGCTGCACTCCCTCGAGAACCAGAGCATTCTTCCTTGGAAAAGGAGACCAGAATGGCACACAATATTCCACGTGTGGCCTCCACAAGACCCTGTATAACTGCAACAACTCCTGTATTCAAAACCTCTCGCAATGAAGGCCAACATACCTCTGTTAGAAGATAAAATGAGGGCAATCAAAAGTGCCCTGGCTCCTATGTCTGTAACGGAGCTTAGGTTTTCCTTGGGCTGGTGAACTATTATGGAAAATTCATACATAACTTGGCCTCCATCCTGGCACCTTTTACATCAACTCTTAAAAGAAGGTCAGCCTTAGAAATTGACATGGAGCCAAGCCATTGCCTTCAAGGAAGTGAAGAAACAGTTATACTCTTCTAAGGTGCTGGCACCCTATGATCCCAGGCAAGATCTGGTATTACAGCATCAGTGTAGTATTAGTTCATAAGTGGCCCAAAAGAGAGGAATGCCAAATAGCGCATGCATCCAGGCTTTGGCTAATGCAGAGCATGAATACGACCAGATAGACAAGGAAGGTTTGGCAGTCGTTTTCGGAGTTAGGAAGTTCCATCAATACCTTTATGGATGTAAATTTGTATCGAGAATGAACCACAAACCACGGCTAGGACTAATTAATGAGGACAAGGCAGTACCACCCATAGATTCGGGCTGAATTCAATGGTGAACTCTAATACTAATTGCATATAATTACAATTTGGAACACTGTCCTGGCGGCCAAGTAGCAAATCTGGATGCATTGAGCCACCTCCCGCTGGTGTATACACCAGCAGTGGGGTACTGCCACTGGAAGAGTCCATGATGGTTTTAAATTTTCCAGACACACTTCCAGTCATAGATGACAATATCAGACATTGAATGAAAAAAGATCCGGTCCTGGCAAAACTGAAACTACTGGTGGTGATGGAGGAAACCAAAGGATTATCACTACCAGAATTGAAACCGTTTTGGACCCAGAGATGCCAGATCACAGAAGAGGACGGCATATTATTATGGGAAAAAAGAGTGATTATCCCAAGCAAAGGTCACCGACAGACGCATGCTGAACTCCACAAAGGTCATCCTGGGGTTTTCAAAATGAAGTTGTTGGCAAAAGTTTATGTCAGGTGGCCAGGATTGGATGCAGACATAGCTGCATTGGTGCCCGGTGCCCAGAATGCCAACAGGGACAGAAATTGCTGGCAGCAGCTTCCCCACATTATATAGCAATGGCCAAGTAAACCCTGAACTTGGTTATGTGTTGACTATGCTCATTCTTCTTCGTCATTATGGACGCCCACTCAAAGTGGCTGGACGTGCATAGGGTTCATTTGTCAAACACCATGACGAAGACAGAAAAATTGCATGCATCTTTTGTAATACATGGACTCACAGAAATGTTGCTCACAGATAACGGGCCATCGTTCACAAGCATGGAATTTGAGTATTTCCTAAAGTGGAATGGTATTCGTCATATAAGGACAGCTGAATATCAGCTATCACCCAATGATATGGCAGAAAGACCAGTCCAAACTACGGAAGGCAGGCTTAAAGAAATGGCCTATAGCTTCACTAGATACCAAACTGTCCCGGTTCCTATTTGATTATAGGACCACCCCACACGCAAATATAGGGATGGCTCAGGCAGAGTTGCTGAGGGGGAGAAGATTCCGCACCAGGTTAAATCTGACCTTTCCAGACATGGCGGCGTTGAGTGAAATGGCATCAGGAATACCAATGCCAGATACAAAATTCCACTAGGTGAGAGAAACAGTTTAATTCAGTGGATGAAGTTTGGTGTAGGAGCCACAGGAATGGCCATGAATGGGTAACAGGCATGGTTGATGCGAGGTCTGGTCCAGTCATGCATAAAGTTCGAATAGGTGCAATGTTCCTGAATAAGCACCTGGACCGTAAGAAAGCTGCAAACTCATTAATGGTATGGGGGCAAAGCATCTCCGGTTCCTTGACTGCCTTTCCAACTGTTCCAGAACCAGTGGGTTCTCC
>JAHRHZ010000126.1:6940242-6961278 GCA_024137785.1 Ginglymostoma cirratum | reverse complement strand
TTTCTGATGAAGGGTCTAGGCCCAAAACGTCAAGCTTTTCTGCTCCTCTGATGCTGCTTGGCCTGCTGTGTTCATCCAGCTCCACACCTTGTCATCTTGGATTCTCCAGCATCTGCAGTACCTATTAGCTCATAGACAATCTGTCCCATAACTCCATTTACTTCTCATTGTTCCATGCGTATAAGACTTTCTTGCCTAACAAAACTCATCAGTCTCAGTGTTGAAATTTCCAATTATCACACCATCTATCGCCTTTTGAAGAGGCAAATATAAAACCTGCACACCGTTAGTGTGGGGGAAAAAAGGCTTTTCTTTATTTCACTCTGAAATGCCTAGCTCAATTTTTGGAATATCTCCTTTGTTTTTGAATTATTACCAATTAAAATTGTTTCTCAGTATCCACCTTATCAAATTTGTTCATCGTTTTAAGTGCATTGGTAAGAAAACCCCTTATCTTTCAAACTAAGGGGAAACATAGGCCACATTCATGAATCCTCTTACCTAATTCTTAAAGCCCTAACATAATTTTGGTGAATATGTGCTCTAACTCCTACAAGCTCAACACAGTTTTCTTTTGGTTCAGTGCCTGAAGGTATGCTATTTCAGATTTGATCCTACAATGGTTTTATACCACCAAAGCATCAATTTATCACTTCTGAATTCTGATCACTTTGAGATAAAACATAAAATTCTGTTCATGTTTTGGTTTAGCTTTTGTTTCTGTAGGCTAACTTTGAATGATTCATGCACATAGACACGCAAATTTCTTTACTCCTTCACATCTCCTAATCTTTACTATCAAGGAAATATTATAATTTGTCTTTCTCAACAAAGTAGATGGCTGCACACTTCACTTTGAATTCTTCCTGCTATAGTTAAAATAATCATTCCAACTATGTTCTTTCCAAACCTCCTGATGTCATCCACACAATGTATTGTATTTCTAACTTTGTGCTATTTGGAAATCTTAATATACTGTATCTTCATCCAATCATAAGTATATTGTGAAAAGCCAAGGCAGTAATACAGATTCCAGGGAGCATCTAATGTCTCATAATCTCATCATCCCATCAGGTAATAAGCCTTTCATAGTCACTCTTTCCAATATCATGGCCAAATACTAACTCATGACATAAGTCTGTCTCAAATTGAGTGCAATCTCAATTTTGATAATAGCCATTTGTGCAAATGCTTGTCAATTATCTTTTGGAAGTCCATACAGACAGCATTTATAGACATTTCCTATCTACAATGTTAGTAATCCCATCAAAAAATACAATTTGCCTACCCAGACATGACCAACCTTTTCAAATTCACATTGACTCTCATATACAATGTCCAGTATTCTGTCTCCAAAGAAAGCTTTCAATAACGTTTGTAAATTGACATGAAACTGAGAGGTCTACAGTCGTCGGTTTTCTCCCTCCATCGCTTCTTAAATTATGGCATTATCTCTGCCATTTACAAAGTCAAAAACATAATTATTGAACCTGGAGAGTTTTGGAAAATTATCAGCAAATAAACACAAATTCTAAACATTATAATTCACAGACTGATATTATACCTTTCTCAGTTAGCATTCATTCTCACACTATATAAACAAGGCAAGGTAGAGAATATGAACAATCAATTTACTGAAGTCTGCAACTACCATTAATTGCGTTACCAACAGTTTTAAGTTGTTACCTCTTACTTGCTTCTGATCAAATATATTTGTACCTGGCTGTCTGTATTTTCCTATCTTCACAGTGAATAAGTCATTTTAAATAACAGCAGCATGTTTTTGTATATTTCAAAAAACAGAGATCAGTTTATTTCCCACACACTTGCCACAGAGGAGAATAAAAAAAATCATGCTCACATGATTCTCTCATATTCTCAAGCACCCAAAAATTAGACTAAATGAGGATAAAACAGTTGATTAAAAAGGACTTTAATGCAGTCTTTATTTCGGCGCAGGCCTTACGTTTCTTAGTCAAGATGTTACCTTGGCTGAAATTAATGTTTTAATATATCACAACAGCTATAATGGTTTGCTTAGTTGACCTGCCAGACTTTGGTTTCTCAGATAGATTTCAAAGATGAAATAAAATAGAAAGAGAGAGAGAGAGAGAGAGAGAGAGAGGTTACGCTTCTCTTTCAAGATTTTGCAAATAGTTACTTTGCTGTTCAATTGACTGTCGTGCCTGATGCCTTTGCTTGTCAGTCTGAAGGATTTCAGTTTCATCAGTGATGGAAATCTACCGGTAAAATGTTTATCTTTATCCTTTCACTTCAGCAGGGAGCCAAGATGGCCATGATACGATGTGAACTCTTCACAGTGTTGAGTCATGGTCCCAGATAAGAAATAGTGGTAATCGAATTAGCAACCTGAATTCTTCTCCTAACTGTGTTTTGACCAAACCTTTCAATTTTAACAAGGCAAAACTGCATTTTTATATGTTGATGAAGTTTCAATTATCTCCTAACCTGACAAACATTATTCAGTAATAGTAATGATTTTTTTTTCCCCTTGAGACATAAATTAGTCCACAATGTGTCAGTAGTTTCACTGGAGTCATCTTCATATTCAGTGCTTTTAGATGTTTGGTCTTTTAAAAATATGCATTTGTAATATCATCCAGCCACTTACTAGGGAGAAAAGAACATTTGAATGCAGCTGATCTGTGCCCCTGGAAAAACTGCAAATGCTTTGGAAAAGACTCATGTTTAATCATTAAATTCTCATTGTCCATTTATAGATGGAGAACAGAATGGAGCCACCAGCTGCCAAAGGGCCCAGACTGGTGACTGGTAGGCATCTGGTCCTCATGCTAGTAAACAGGAAGAGGAGATGTCCTAGCCAGACCAAAACATCCTGCTCAGGCAGAGGCGATCAGCACCAGTGGGGACATCTAAAGAGCCTAGCTGCAGTGCCGTAGAAGGTTTGCTCTCTTAAGATCTGCCAATGTAAATGTGTAACCACTTTGGAACTGGACCATATTGAAGGGTATGAGGATGCTAAGTGTACAGAATCTGTGGTTGCTCACTCCATTACCTAAGTGTGGAAGGACGCATGATAAACACAAGCCACTCTATATAGCAACAGAGGTTCGTGAAAATATGACAACACTTGCAACAGCTATTCTTTGACAAAGACCATTGAGAAATGTTGGCTGCTATCACAATGCATATAGGTTTTGTGATTGTAACACAACATAATTATTGCACTGTCCCTTTATATTTGCTGAAGAGTGTGCATAATGCCTGTGAGAGGGACAGGACTAGAGGTGGATGTGGAAACCTGGCTATTCTCATCCCCATTTGTAAGACCATCCTGGAATTGGCAGCCAACCATGGAGCAAAGTGATTGGTTGAAGTGAGGTTACAGAAGCTACAGAAGCTTGCAGAATCAGGGAAGGAGGTATGTCAAAGGGACTAAGGTTTGAATACTGGCTTCTAGCTCCCAGTGACACACGTGTGTGTTTTTAGGAAGTACGTCTCTCTGATCTCATCTTAACTGATGATGATAATGCCCTCATTCTCGTTGATTTTAGCTCCCCCGCAGGTCAAACATTGGCAGCTGCAGTCACTTGCCTAAGGGGGGCATCGATAACTTCTGAGGAGGAGGATGAAGCCTCAGAGGGTGCAATGTCAGATCTCTGCTCCATGTACCAACACAGATACACATGCCCTGGTGGCTGTACACAACATGGCTGTAAGGAAACCGTATGCTGGAACAAGCGCATCACAATCTCATGAACAGCTATCAGAGACTGGGATGGAGCAGGCCTTCAGCACTCACAGGATTGCTGGGGGCAACCTAAATGTTGAGCCTGTCTTGAGCCTTTTGAGTTGTCAAATGGCAGAGAAAACTGCATTATCCACTGCCTGAGATTGTAAAGAAGCTGAGTATTAATGAAATTGTATCCAATATTTGGATCTTCTTATGACTATATTCAGTGAATGGCTTACACAGTAAACAGAGAGGAAATAAAACATAAAAACCTTGGGTTTATCAAGCCAGGTTCCACTATGGGATCACCTTTATCCAGTAATATTGTCAATAGGTATAAAAATCCATTGCTCCATCCTGTCCATGTATCCATTCATTCATTCACTAATATTCAACCACTTACTCATTCACTAACTTTCAAATTGGATTTTCAAGCTTCCAATACATTAGCTGCTGCCTTTAAACATAAGAAAGCCTAATACCAATCACCATCCCAATGTCAGAATGTTCTAGGCCATATCCCAGTTAAGTTCAGTTAGGTTTCTCTGCCCACAGAACTTCCCATTCCCAGGAGTAGAATAAGATTACAACCAAAGATTGAATGTACGCCAATAATTTAGAAACATAGCTGTTATCCTTGCAGCTGCTTAAGGACCTAATCTATCACCTGATGGTATTCATTTACTGGGACAATCACCCTTTCATTAATAAAGCTGGAATTGGTCATTTACCTGTCCTGAGGCAGTGTTTTATCAGAACTGTCTCAGAAGGGAACATACAGCGTTGTTTTACTGACCTGCTAGCAGTTCTGTTCATAGGTACCATTGTATTTCACTGTGTGAGCAGGCTGCTTAGTTTTGCTTAGCATCTGTCTGCCATCTTGTAATCAGGCATGGGATGGTTAGCATGTTCAGGTACAAGTCACCTTACATAGCCAGGTAGATGTTACCCTAACAAATAGGAAATGTTTGTGGTGATATGGGCCACACACATGCAGGCGGTTTTAGTTCAGTTTGGGAAGATGGTTGGCATGGACTGGTTGGACCGAAAGGTCTGTTTCCATGCTTTATGACTCTGTGACTCTATAACTTTAAAAACTATTACAATAGACAAACACTTGACCCCTGCCACAAGAAAACTAATGACAAATCAGGTCTTATAATTTCCTTCAGATTTTCCATCCTTTTTAATTTAATACAACCAAACACTGTTTGATGTGGTGAATAAAGTGGCTACTAGGTAACACCTTTATTCAGATTTCATGATGTCAATGATCTGATGATTATGACAAACTACAGAGGTATTTATCCAAGTATCACTATTTGACTAAAACAATGAAAATGAATTACTTGCACTATCATTTCCAAATTGCTGATCTTGCATACCCCATCATTGGGAAGTTTTTAGAGGCATATATTCAGGATAGTAGTTACATGGAAAAATTCAGGTTAATTATAAAGAGATAGTGTGGATTTCTCTAGGGGCCAGTATTGAGACCCTTTGCTGTTCGTGTAACATATGAATGACTTAGATCTTGGGGTCAACTTCAAAGTTTTTGGATGACACAAAACTTGGAAGAATTGTAAACTGTAAGAAGGACAGTGTAGATCGACAGAAGAATATAAACAATTTGGTACCATGGTGGTAAGTTCACAGTTACGTTTCAATGTAGAGAAGTGTCAGGTGATATACTTTGGTCCAAAGATAATAAAAAAAGGGGGTACAATTCTAAGGGGGTTACAGGAGCAGAGGGACCTAAATGTATATGTATATAGCTCATTGAAGATAACAAGATGAGTGGAGAGACCATTTAATAAAGCAAGCAATAATGGGAGCATTGAATAAAAGAACAAAGAGGTGATGTTGGACATGAAGAGCAAACTTGTTAGACATCAACAGGAGTATTGTGTGCAGTTCCGAGTGCCATGTTATAGGAAGGATGAGAACACACTGGAGACAGTGCTGAAGAAATTTACTAGGATGTTTCCAGGGATGAGAAACTTCAGTAATGAGGCTAGTTTGAAGAAGTCCTGGGATAGAAGAAGTCTGAGATGAGAGCTGATTGAGGTTTCCAAAATCATAAGCAAGCTTAATAGAATTGATAGGGTTAAAACGTTCCTGCTTTAAAAGGAACAAGAATGAAGAGAAAAGATTTAAAGTGATGTGCAAAAGAAGCAAAAATGTCATGTGAAAGAACGTCTTTTTCACTCAGTAAATAGTTAGGGTATGGAATGCACCACCTGGAGAAGTGGTAGAGGCATCGAAGATGGCATTGGATGACTGTTTAAATAATAATCATGTGTAAGGGTGTTGGGATTGGCACTAGGTAATGATACTCATTTGAAGAGCTGGTGGAGATATGATAGGCTGAATAGTCTCTTTCTGCATATATAATTTCTAATTCAATGATGATGTGAAAGAAAATCATCTTTCAAATCTGCTGTAATTTTGTCCGTCTCTAAACATGCATTGCAGACAATTGTTTCAAGTGTTCAGATTATTTAAGTTGCAAGCTGTCGTTGATTGTTCGTCTGCCTGAAATGTCATGAGCAGCTCCTTAACTTGCTTACCTTCATGTTCACACAGTACTATGGATACACCTAAACCACTTGGAGTGCAGCATTCAAAAAGGTGACTCACCACCACCTTCTCAAGGCCATTTAGGTATGGGCAATAAATGCTGGCCTAGCCAGTGATGCCAACATCCCATATATAAGAATTTACTAAAAGTGTTAAGTGCAAATACTGCAACAGCTAATGTGATTCTTAATCTTATTCTTCATAGTCTGTTGAGCACTTGTCTTGCTTTTCTCAGACTAGATTTGATACCTGCCATTCAGCATCTCTTTCTTCATCTCTTTAGGTACAATGATTCTAAGTCCCTTTATACAATATACCATCTTTCATGATCAGTTCATCTCTGCATGGCAAATACTCTTTTACAGCCGCAGATATATCCTTGATGTTTTCAGGCCATCCTCCATCAAAACTTCTTCGAGCATTTCAAGATGTGCTTCTCATTGCTTAATTTGTTTGATCTGAACAAGATGCTAATCTGTTAGATTCAATGTGCAAAATTTATTTGTAACCACAGAGCAGGAAGTAAGCATTATTTCTGTTCCCTTGCTTTTTGCTCGTTCATGATTGCAATTTAAATTTAAACTGCTGGGAGTGTGCACGACAGACATATGTGATATTGCGTTGGGGGAAATTGTTAAGTGATGAAACCCAGCATCAGTATTCATGGCATGCCATTGTATTACGAGTGGAAATATGCCAGGGAGTGATCTCTTTAAGTTCTTTATGAATAGCTTGATTTTTTAAAAATGTCACTGGAATGCCTTTAGACATTGAAAAACATTTTGTTTATAAAATAAAAGTTTTTGGAAGTCTCATGATTTATGATCACTATTTGTTATAGCGTAAAACCCCACTGGAGCTGTTTGAACAATGATTGTCTCGAACAGTGTTTTGATAATTGGGATTAGTTAGGGAGAAAAAGGCTGAGAGATGAGCTGTCCAGCTGGACAGCTGGACCTTCCTATATCTGAAAAAATCCTTGTGTTGTGAAATCAGGGTGAAGCTTGTTGTTCTCTTGGAAGAGCGACTGAAACAATTTCTCAATATTGTAGTTACTGAGTAAAATGTGTCTACCACAAACTATGAGATAACTATGCATAACGAGCGATTTGACCACATGTGCAAGAAGACCTTCTTGACAGACTTTAGAACATTCTACGCCTTATCCTTTTTATCTTCAAAAATAAAAGCTACTGGTCAGAAGTATTTTTTTTCTTTTCTTAAGTGAATCTCTGCAGAGATAAGTACAATATGTGTTCTACTTTGTGTGTATGCACTGTTTAACTTAGAAGGATGTACATTTATATTTTCACCATATTATTTTTATGTGTTAACCAATTTTGCATCTTTATTAAATATATTTTGTTTTACAATAAATCAATAATCATGTTCTAATAAAGAAACCTGGGAGTTGACAATTTTTTAAAATTGAAGATTGAGAAAGTATATCAAACTTGGATATAGTAGTTTTATTTAATTCTGACCATGGAGTAGTGGAACGGGATGATGGTGCATTCCCCCCATCTTAGTCGCAGCACAAGAAATATGAAGTTTGAAAGGTTTGTTCTAGCACACCTCCAACAATTGAATTGCATGCAATGCAGCCCTGGTCTAAGTGCAATATGAGCATTATTTCTTACCAGGCTTCACCTGATTTCATTGGTTATGCGGGATCTGAATCTGCCCCACACCAATAGATTACATTCCTTACAAAGACCACTATGATAACTAAACAAAGAACAGCAGAAGCTGGAGATCCGAAACAAAAACAAAAATAGCTGTAGAAACTCAGCACATGCGCAGCATCTGTGGAAAAAAGCAGAGGGAATGTCTTGGGTCTATTCTTCAGAATGCGGTGCTAAGAGCTAAATATTCAGATATATTCAACTATCAGGAAAGACAGACAAGAAGCAACAGAAGGTAGAGCTGCACAGTGAATAAGTTCAGTACATTGGCAGGGGAGGATCTCAGATCTGAAGGACATTGTGCGAAATCTGTTTGGATGAAGCTAATAAATAGCAAGGAGCAGCATACATTTGTTGAAATTACTTATAAGTCAACAAAAAGTACCATTGGTTTGGGGCATGGTACTCATCAGGAGATCAAGAAGCTTGTAGCATGGGAAACACAGTAATTGAGGTTGACTTCATTCTGCATATAGAGTTGGTAAGTCAACTGGACTAGTAATCCAGAAACCCAGGGAATGTCTGGGGACCTGGATTCAAATACCACCACAACAGAGGTGGAATCTGAATTTATTTCTTTAAAAATCTGGGATTAAAATTTTAATGATGACCATGAGTCCATTGTCGATTACTGTAAAAACCCACTAATGTCCTTTAAGGAAGGGAAACTGCCATCCTTACCTGGTCGGGCCTGCAGGTGACTCCAGACCCTCAGCAATGTGATTTACTCTTAACTACCATCTAAAATGACCTAGTGAGCCACTATGTTGTGTCAACTAAACAGTGTCAAAAATGAAATGAAACCAAATAGACCACAGAGCACTGACCTAGGCACCAGAAACATCAGTGGCAAATACAGCCCTGTGCCTCTATAAAGTCCTTCATATTAACATCTGGGGCTGGTATCAAATTTAGGAGTGTGGTCTCACCAACAAGTAAAGCAACAGCCTGATACTCTCACAGAATCATACCTCACACAACATGTCCCAGGTAGAGCCATCACTATCCCTGACTAAGTCATGTCCCATAGTAAGGACAGACCGAGCAGAAATGGCATCACATTAGTACACGGTCAGGAGAAGTCCACAACATTGACTCTAGATGCCATAAAGTCTCGTGGCATCAAGTTAAATATGGCCAAGGAAACCTCCTGCTGATGACCACGTATCGTCCTCTCTTGGCCGCTGAATCAGTGCTCCTCCATATTGAACAACACCAGGAAGAAGCTCTGAGGGTGGGAAAGGTGCAGAATATACTCAGGATGACGGACTTCAGTGTCCTTCAGCAAGAATTGCTCAGATCAGTGGCTTCTAGACTGGGTGTGCAGCTTTTTTTAATTTCAAGAATATACTTTATTCATAAAAAAACTTTGTATATATACATTGACACAAAAGCAGTTTAGTTCTGCACATGCATATTAAGTAAACACAAACCATTGAAGTTTGACTATTCACAAAACCAAAGACTTCTTTTACACATGTGATACTAATGTTTACATATATTTGACACACCAGGAGGGTTCAATAACTGAACAGACCCCCATTTACCTTCAGCAGAAAGACCTCAGACCGTGGCCTGTCCGCACTGCACGTTTAGACTGTGTCTGCAGTAGACGGTGATGGAACGAAAGGAGCATAAAAACATACTTACTCTTATCCTCACCAATCTGCCCGTTGCGATGCTTGTATCTATGAAAGTATCAGTAAGAGTGGCCACTACTCAACACTTGTGAAAACAAAGACCTATCATCACATTAAGGATACCCTCTATCTTGTTGTGTGGTATTACTGCAAGTACAGGTTTAGAACTCAAGGCTGGGGATCCATAAAGCACTGTGCATCAGCAGAAGCAGGATTGTACTCCAACACAATCTGAAAACTCTTGGCCAGGCGTATTACCCACTCTACATTACCATCAATCCAGGGGGTCAATAAAGAGGGCAGAAAGGCATGCCAGACACAACACCAGGCATGCCTAAAATGAGGTGTTAACTGGGGTGAAGACACAAAACAGGACTACTTGTACACATTGGATTTTAAAGACTGAAATGCAAATGTACAATATCTTTCAGGGCTTTGACAGCATGGCAACTGAGAGGTTATTTTCACTCGTGAAGAGAGCCTAAAACCAGAGGGCATTATCCTGGAGTTAGGGGGTCATTTAAAACAGATGTGAGGAGGAACTCATTCTGTCTGAGGATAGTGAATATCTGGAATGCTTTACTGCAGAGAACAGTAGAAGTTATGTCTTTAAGTATATTCAAGGCTGAGATAGACACTTTTATTCAGTAAGGGATCCAAAGGTTATAAAGAAAAGGCAGGAATGTGAAGTTTCAGCTTATCAGATCAGGAATGAACTCAGTGGATTGTGAAGTAGATTGATGGACCAAATGGCCTGCTTCTGCTCCTATGTTTTATGGTTTTATGGCCTAATATGATAGGATTTTACATGATGTTTGGAAGTTAGTTACATCACTCTGAAGCAAATGTGTCAAAATTGAAAACAGAAATTGATGAAGACATGACACTCAAACTGGTGATGTGGACTGGGAAAGAAAAATAAAAGGCATGACTGTACATAGGCAATTGATTGTCCTTAAAGAACTATTACATGATTCACAGCAGCTTTACTTTCCTTCAAGGTGCGCAAATTCAAAAATATGCCCATCAGCTGTCACCATGAGAGGAAGTTAACAACTGTATAAGATTAAAGTTTGTACACTTGACAGAAATAGATGTAAATCTGAGGATTGGATTAGTTTTAGAATGCAGCAAAGGAGGACCAAGACTGATAAGGAAGTGGAGAATAGAATATTAACACAAGCTAACAAAAAAACACAGAATGTAAAAGTTATAATCACTACATGAAAGGAAATACTTGCCTAAAACTAATGTGGACTCCTCAAAGGCAGAGTCAGGACAATTTATTAATTTGCAAATGGAGAAATGGCAGTGAAGCTAAATGAGATAACAAGGTGTTGAGCTGGATGAACACAGCAGGCCAAGCAGCATCAGAGGAGCAGGAAGGCTGAAGTTTCGGGCCGAGACACTTGTTCAGAAATGGGGGAGGGGAAGGGGGATCTGAAATAAACAGGGAGAGACGGGGATGCGGATAGAAGATGGATAGAGGAGAAGATAGGTGGAGAGGAGACAGACCGGTCAAAGAGGTGGGGATGGAGCCAGTAAAGGTGAGTGTAGGTGGGGAGGTAGGGAGGAGATAGGTCAGTCCAGGGAGGACGGACAGGTCAAGGGGGTGGGTTGAGGTTAGTAGGTAGGAGATGGGGGTGGGGCCTGAGGTGGGAGGAGGGGATAGGTGAGAGGAAGAACAGGTTAGGGAGGCGGGGACGAGCTGGGATGGTTTTTGGATGCGATAGGCGGAGGGGGGATTTTGAAGCTTGTGAAGAAACTCTCCGACACCTCCCCCTACCGCCCCCTTGATCATGCCCCCACCCCCGACCACCAAACCATTATCTCCCAAACCATCCACAACGTCATCACTTCAGGTGACCTCCCACCCACAGCCTCCAACCTCATTGTTCCCCAACCCCGCACCGCCTGCTTCTATCTCCTTCCCAAAATCCACAAACCTGACTGCCCTGGTCGACACATTGTCTCCGCCTGCTCCTGCCCCACCGAAATTATCTCCACCTATCTGGGGTCCATTTTCTCCCCCTTGGTCCAGGAACTCCCTGCCTACATCCGTGACACCTCCTCCAGAACGTCCAATTCCCCGGTCCCCAACACCTCATCTTTACCATGGACGTCCAGTCTCTATACACCTGCATTCCCCATGCAGATGGCATAAAGGCCCTCTGCTTCTTCCTGTCCCTCAGGCCCGACCAATCTCCCTCCACTGACACCCTCATCCGCTTAGCCGAACTCGTCCTCACCCTCAACAACTTCTCTTTCAATTCCGCCCACTTCCTACAGACAAAGGGGGTAGCCATGGGTACCCGCATGGGCCCAAGCTATGCTTTCCTCTTTGTAGGTTACGTGGAACAATCCCTCTTCCGTACCTACACTGGCCCTAAACCCCACTTCTTTCTCTGTTACATTGATGAATGTATCGGTGCCGCCTCATGCTCCCACGAGGAGCTCAAACAGTTCATCCACCTCACCAACACCTTCCACCCCAACCTTAAGTTCATCTGGACCATCTCTAATACCTCTCTCTCCTTCCTGGACCTCTCTGTCTCCAACTCCGGCAACCACCTAGAAACCGATATCCATTTCAAGCCCACCGACTCCCACAGCTACCTAGAATACACCTCCTCTCACCTATTTTCCTGCAAAAATGCCATCCCCTATTCCCAATTCCTTCACCTCCACCTCGTCTGTTCCCAGGATGAGGCATTCCACTCCCGTACATCTCAGATGTCCTCGTTTTTCAAGGACCGCAACTTCCACCGCTCAGGGGTCGAGAACGTCCTCGACCATGTCTCCCAAATTTCCAGCAACTCATCCCTCACACCCCTTCCCTGCAATAACAACCAAAACAGAATCCTCCTCGTCCTCACGTACCACCCCACCAACCTCCAGTCCAACGCATCATCCTCCGACACGTCCGCCATCTGCAATCCGACCCCACCACCAAAGATATTTTTCCCTCCCCACCCTTATCTGCTTTCTGGAGGGACCACTCTCTCTGGGTCTCCCTTTTCCGCTCCACACTCCCCTCCAGCCCCATCTCACCCAGCACTTTTCCCTGCAACCACAGGAAGTGCTACACCTGCCCCTACATCTCCCCCCTCACCCCCATCCCAGGCCCCAAGAAGACTTTCCACATCAAGCAGATGTTCACCTGCACTTCCGCTAATGTGTTATACTGCATCTGCTGTTCCTGTTGTGGCCTACTCTACATCGGGGAAACCAAGCAGAGGCTTGGGGACCGCTTTGCAGAACACCTATGCTCGGTTCGCACTAAACAACTGCACCTCCCAGTCACGAACCATTTTAACTTCCCCTCCCATTCCACAGATGACATGTCCATCCTGGGCCTCCTGCAGTGCCACAACAATGCTACCCGAAGGTTGCAGGAACAGCAACTCATATACCACTTGGGAACCCTGCAGCTTAATGGTATTAATGCGAACTTCACAAGCTTCAAAATCTCCTCTCCCACTACTGCATCCCAAAACCAGCCCAGCTTGTCCGCGCCTCCTTAATCTGTCCTTCCTCCCACCTATCCCCTCCTCCCACCTCAAGCCCCACCCCCATCTCCTATCTACTAACCTCAACCTGCCCCCTTGACCTGTCCGTCCTCCCTGAACTGACCTATCTCCTCCTTACCTCCCCACCTATATTCACCTTTACTGGCTCCATCCCCGCCTCTTTGACCTGTCTGTCTCCTCTCCACCTATCTTCTCCTCTATCTCTCTTCTATCCGCCTCCCCCTCTCTCCCTATTTATTTCAGATCCCCCTTCCCCTCCCCCATTTGTGAAGAAGGGTCTAGCCCGAAACGTCAGCCTTCCTGCTCCTCTAATGCTGCTTGGCCTGCTGTGTTCATCCAGCTCCATACCTTGTTATCTCAGATTCTCCAGCATCTGCAGTTCCTACTATCAGTGAAGCTAAATGCTTAGTTTGTGTTTGCTTTCACTGAGTTCCAAGAAGAATATATGTGAAAGATACTAAAAATCTCACAGAATTAGAGATCCAATTGACTAAGGAGAAGAGTGAGTTCAGGTAAATTAGAAATTAAAGCACCTGAGACAGCTGCTACATGCCAGTACTGGCATGAATTAGTGTTAACAGGCACAAAAAAAGGTAGGAACAAATGGATCATTATTTGGATCCTTATTTTTCACAATACATATCAAAGATTTAGGTGTGGGGATCAAATGCAATCTTACTAAATTTGCAGTTGATATGAAGCTGAGCAGAAATGTGTGCTGTGAGGAAGATGCAAAATGGCCTCAAAAGGATTTTCACAGGCTTAATGAGAAAGGAATTACCTGGCAAATGGAATATAGTGCGAAAAAATGTTCGTTTGTCCACTTTGGAAGGAAAAACAGATGTGCAAAGCATTTCTCAAATGTTGAGGGTTATAGAGTGTAGATATGCAAAGGAATTGTTTGTCCTTGTCAATAAATCTTTGAAGTGTAACATGAAGGTGCAGCACATTATTAGGAAGGTTAATGGGCCATTATCCTTTATCACAAGAGGATTTGAGTACAAGTGTAGGGAAGTCTTGTTTCAATCATATAGGACCTTGTTCAAACTGTATTTGGAATACTCACTGCATTTTGATGTTCTTATGTGAAGAACAATATTACTGACATAGAGAGTGCAACGAAAGATCATTGAACCTGTTCTTGGGATAGTGGGACTGTCCATTGAAGAAATATTGGGTAAACTGGGCCTGTATTCTCTAGGGTTTTGAAGAAGGAGAAGTGATCCATTGAAAGTTACAACATACTTAAAAAGATAGACAGGGCAGTTATAGGTAAGATATTTTCATTGGTTGAAGAGTATAGACTAACGAATTCAGAGGTGAGGTGCAGTGACAGTGACAGCCCTTCACATCAAGGCTACATTCAACTGAGTGTGGCATCAAGGAGCCCTAGCAAAAATGGGTATCAGGGGCAAACTCTCCACTCTGCCAGATAGGAGGTCGGTCGTCTCAGATGCAGGACACCTCTGCGGGTGTTCCTCAGGGTAGTGTCCTAGACCCAATCATCTTCAGCTGCTTGATCAATGACCTTCTGTCTATCATAAGGTCAGAAGTGGGGATGTTCGCCGATGATTGCACAACGTTCAGCACCATTCATGACATCTCAGATACTAAAGCGGTCCGTGTCCAAATGCAACAAGATCTTGACAATATCCAGTTTTGGGCTGACAAGTGGCAAGTAACATTCGCACCACACAAATACCAGGCTATGACCATCACAAATAAGAGACAATCTAAACACCGTGCCTTGACATTCAATGGTGTTAACATTGCAAAATCCCCTATTATTGACATCCTGGGAGTTGTCATTGATCAGAAGCTCAGCTGGACTCACCACATTAACACAGTGGCTACAAGAGCAGGCCAGAGGCTGGGAAAACTGCGGTGAGTAATTCACCTCCTGACTGCTCAAAGCCTGTCTACCATCTACAAGGCACAAGTTAGGCATGTGGTGGAATACACCCCACTTGCCTGGATGAGTGCAGCCCCAACAACGCTCAAGAAGCTTGACACCATCCAGGACAAAGCAGCCTACTTGATTGGCACGGCATCCACAAGCATTCACTCGCTCCACCACCAACGCTCAGTAGCAGTAGTATGTACTATCTGCAAAATGCACTGCAGAAATTCACCAAAGATCCTCAGGTAGCACCTTCCAAACCCACAACCACTTCCTTTTAGAAGGACAAGGGCAGCAGATATATGGGAACACCACCACCTCCAAGTTCCCCTCCAAGCCTTTCACCATCCTGATTTGGAAGTGTTTCTTCATTCCTTCACTGTTGCTGGGTCCAAATCCTGGAATTCCCTCCTTAATGGCATTGTGGGTCAACCCACAGCAGGTGGACTGCAGCGGTTCAAGAAGGCAGCTCACCACCACCTTCTCAAGGGCAACTAGGGAAGGGCAATAAATGCTGGCCAGCCGGTGATGCCCACATCCCACAAAAATGAATAAAAAAAAATTCCTAAGTAAAGTCATGCTTGAAGACCCAACAAAGCTCTGATGACTCCTGTAAGTTATCCTCCAGGCTATTTGGGCAAGGTGAGAAGTCTTCTTCACTAAGGACAGAAGAAGGAGCCCTCCCTGTCTTATCAATCAAGACTAGACGTAGATGATTGAAGAAGGTCAGCAGCCATAGGAATATTCAGGGAACCTGGATTTGGAGTCACAAACACATCAATGACATTCTCCATTCTATCAACATAAGTATCCCATAGCTCGGTCCCTTAGAAATCAATAACTGGAATAGCAATGTCAAAAAAGAAGACATACTGTCAAAGCTTTTCATTCTGCACTCCTCAGGACAGATGCAAGAATACCACATCTCAAAGATTGAAACAATAATTTATACTACATGAGAAAATGGTCCTGATTTGTTGGCCGGTAGACTTTGATTGGAAATGAATAAAGCATTCGGGGCCAATTATCCCCAAAGTTCGTATTAAAATTCAGAAAAGGCAAATGGCCTGAATGGTTGAGGCATTGCCATCAAGAAGGCACTAAAACTGTTGTCCACCATGTTATTGTTTAAAGGAAAAAAAGGCATAACGTCTAAATATTTTCTTTCTGTTTACAGAAAACAGGGCCCTACCTATGCATACCTGTATGATGCCAGAAATCATTAGACCTCAATTAACTATAGGATGTCGATTGAGAATAAATTCTTAGACAGGTCTGCACCATGCATCTCTATGAACATGCCTTGTATCTCTACTTTACCCCATCAAAACCATCGGAGTTCTCTGCAGCAGAACTAGTGAGCAACAGTAAACTCCAGGAAGCTAACACCCAATCAGTCCTTTCCCTCTGGCCTACCTACAGCCCATTCAAGCCCAGTCACTCACCATGTGGAGATCCCATATCTCTATTATTCTCTAAGGATCATGTAATACCAGCTTCTAAGCCGTCGGCTGCGAGTGACTGTATTTCTGCCTCAGACAATTTCCCTGGAAGATTTCAGCCTTCCACATCAGCACCTGACTGTGCAGCAGTGCTTTAGTACCTGAAAGCATAAAGGCATAAGGGTGGCTGGGTTATGCATTGTTATGCAATCCATAGCT
Organism: Ginglymostoma cirratum; assembly: GCA_024137785.1. NCBI lineage: Eukaryota > Metazoa > Chordata > Chondrichthyes > Orectolobiformes > Ginglymostomatidae > Ginglymostoma > Ginglymostoma cirratum. The sequence goes on along the minus strand of JAHRHZ010000126.1, from coordinate 6,944,567 downwards.
TTATATCTGACAGGTTCAGGACGTGGTTGAAGTGGTATTTTAGAAGATGCTTTCAGCAGAGACCTACCATCCTCCTTAATGGCTCCAGCAACACTGCTGCACAATCTCAATGACAGCTGTAATCCTCCTCTGTGGTTGTTGGATTAAAGTACACATCGATATGTGTTCCCCTTGCTGCCTTCAACAAGTAAGTACAAACTTGTCCTGGAAAAGAGAGAGAAGTTAATGAGTTGCAATGTATTTGTAAGACATTCCTGCCACAGTCGAATAGCTGGCCATGTGTACAGACTGTTAAATAAGATTTTGGGCAGTGCTGAGTATGTGAAGGTGAGGTGGAGCATATGAATGTGACATTTGTATTGGGGTTTATATAGATTGAAGCATGTGAAGAAGGTGTGGTTAATGGAACAGTGTGCCAAGTTAGTGATGCAGTTGATTGAATTTGACAGATAAATATTAATTCACTGAACTCGACTTGTCTTGTGATTTCACCAAAATTCTTGCGGCACTCCATCCTGACCCATCGGGTCAGGTGACACTGACTAGCACAGACATTTGCTCCCACTGCCTTCTCATCACATGTCTGTTATCTGGAAGACCAGCAGCCCTTGAAGGAAGAGAACTTTCGTCCTCCTGTTGACCTTCTACATCGAAGGCCTCCAGCACAGTATCCAATTACCCTGGGGCATCCTCTCTGACCTTTGTGTTATTTCTGTTGGTTCCTCCTAGTCTTTCACTCTTTGTCAAGCGGTTTTAGACCTTCCTGCAGCCAGAATGCCCTTGTCTTTAAGAGGTGCAGTCTGGCTTTAAGCAAGGGGTACAGGCCAGCTTTAAGTAATGCTAACCTCGCATGAACCTAGGTCCCCAGCATGCAGAAGGATGTTCAGCACTGGGAACAAAAGCTGTAGCATAGTTGGAAAAAGTGTAAATGGTGCATAATGAATAAATATATTAAATATGAATAAATAATAGTAAACAGTACAGAAATAAAACTACATACCACATTGACCCATATTCTTTGTTGTTTTCCAAGTAGATTTAAACATATTTAAAGAAATACGTTTTATTTCCTTAAACAGATTCATCTGTTTCAGTAAGAACTACCATAAAGGCACATTCATAACCACCCAATTCGTCGTTTTGGCAATGTATTCATTTTGTGCCATAAAATACTTAAGCTGTGATTAGCGCTATAGCTGAGGTTATTTTAAATATTCAGTTTGTTAAAATAGATTACCTATATCCAAATCAGCATCATTGTCATTGGAAGCAAAAGTCATGAAGACGTTGCAAGTGATAGATTGTTCTGTCAGAGAAATGACAGATGGTGATAACTGAGATTTCAGATTGTGAGGGGAGAGGTAAGGGTTATTGGTCTATTATGAGCCCTCAATGGTAGTGTCCTTTGACCGCAGTTGACAGAGGTGTGATGTTGTTGATGAGCCTGCCACATGAATGAATTGCTTTGTGTTTCTGATGTCATTACCACCGCAGTGAAGTATTGCAATGGGAGAAATGCATTAAAATGTTTTAAGCCATGCATTACATCTACCATCTCTTTCGGTGTTCTTTCAAACAGACTAGGTGTTTCTATATGAATGAAATTTCACCTGGTCTTGGTTGTGAAGGACATTTGTTACAAATTTTACATAAATCAACATGGGCTTCCCATCAAAAATACACAGAATCTGTTCGGTAACCTCTGCAGTTTATTGAGGACATTTTTAGCTCAAGTGCAATTTATCAGGACCACTGTGAGACCAGAGGTAACCACTTATAATAAAATTTTAAAATATCTGAACGACTCAGCTCATTTCTAATGTCAGTCAGAATCTGACAGTCATATACGGATATTTAGTACCATTGATAATTTCTATTGAACTGAGACACTGGTGAAAGGAGTTTTTATTCACATTCACATGCTTCAAAACTCAACTTCAACCCAGTCAGGAGTGTGAAGCACACCTCATTCTGTCCCCTTATACCATTTTAAAGATGGAACTAAAGTCTGAGTACCATTTAAAAGGGAAGGCAAGTAGCCTTATTCACTAATGGCCTCTCATCAAATGCATTCCACGATAAATATTTGAAAAAGGCTATACCTATAATGAAAACACAAGTCTTTGCCTGTAAGGCAGTAGTTAATCAATTTTCACTCAGCAATGTTGCTAATGGGTGCAAGTGCTTGTTTCAGAACAACAGAGTGGAATATTACTTGTCTTAGGTTACAAGAAAGGTCTCTAATGTGTAATAATACTTAAGGTTGAATATACCCTCATTTAGTTCTCTGACTGGAGGGCAGTGTTTAAGTTGTAATATCTCCTGATAGTAGTCATGCTTAAATTGAGTAATCTGCTACCACTGTACTGCTAAAATTGTTTTCATCACAATTACAAAACCAATTAGGCTCTATATATTTTCTTCTGAATCAGGGATCTATGCCAAAACTACACCTTGGTTAGCTAATGGATTTCCACAGTAAATACCCTGGATGGAAAGTTTCCAAAGGCTTTGTAGATTATACATGGATGTCTCAGAAGATTAATTGTCAACAGTCATTGAATTAGACCACTCTGCTTTTCTAGTCAATTTGGGTATTTTATAACTGGTTATCAATTGATAGATGGAAAACCTTAATGTGATGGCATTTGAAAGTGATCATTAACAATGTTGAACGGCACTTTCTGATGTAGGTTGATGCAGGCTTGCAGAGTTATTTGAACAGAATATCCTCCAAGAGAACTGGGTATTATGTATTTTAGTATGCTGGAAATGTTTCCAGTCCTTTCTTTAAAACAAAATGTGGAGAGTCTGCTGGGACCCATAGGTCAGCATTGCAAACATATCCTATTTTTTAATACAGTGCCACATTTAATTATTATTTGTTATGATTTAAAAACAATGGAAAAGGGCAAAATGAGTCCAGAAGCAGAATTTTGAGAGCATGGAGCTGAGGAAGTTATAAATGTAAATTAAGATGTTATGGTGTTATTTGAATCAGAATACAACAACGGCCCACTGAGCAAATCTCCGAAGGCTCCATGCTAGGTAAAATCTGCCAAATTCCAAGCTCAAACGTTGTACGTGAGTTTGCAACTTAACTCTGTGGATTGAGAAGCAACTTTTCACCTCCTGGAGCAATATGGAATTTTGGAGCACCACCTTCCTGGGACAACTACCCGTGCCAACCCCACAACTCCCCATCTGTTGTCTCCTTATGTCACCCTACCTGCCGTCCTGGTAAAAGTAACAGCCTTTTTCTCCTTCGGTTCGCAACAAACAATTGCACCTCCCAGTCGCGAACCATTTCAACTCCCCCTCCCATTCCTCAGACAACATGTCCATCCTGGGCCTCCTGCAATGCCACAATGATGTCACCCGAAGGCTGCAGAAACAGCAACTCATATTCAACCTGGGAACCCTGCAGCCCAATGGCATCAATGTGGATTTCACAAGCTTCAAAATCTCCCCTCCCCCTACCGCATCCCAAAACCAGCCCAGCTCGTCCCTGCCTCCCTAACCTGTTTTTCCTCTCACCTATCCCCTCCTCCCACCTCAAGCCCCACCCCCATCTCCTATCTACTAACCTCATCCCGCCCCCTTGACCTGTCTGTCCTCCCTGGACTGACCTATCTCCTCCTTACCTCCCCACCTAAACTCACCTTTACTGGCTCCATCCCCGCCTCTTTGACTTGTCTGTCTCCTCTCCACCTATCTTCTCCTCTATCCATCTTCTATCCACCTCCCCCTCTCTCCCTGTTTATGTCAGAACCCTAGTCCCCTCTGCCATTTCTGATGAAGGGTCTAGGCCCGAAACGTCAAGCTTTCCTGCTCCTATGATGCTGCTTGGCCTGCTGTGTTCATGCAGCTCCATACCTTGTTATCTCAGATTCTCCAGCATCTGCAGTTCCTATTATCTCTGATAGCCTTTTTCTCCTCCTGCACTTCATCTGTTCTTATCTCCAAATCAACAGGGCATCAACAGACTAATGATATCTTGCCATTTGTTTATTTTGTTTACCATTTTGTCTTAGCCTGGTCGCATTATGGTAAATCACATCCTGTGAGTGCAGTATTGATTCTTAACACAAAATGTTGTGGCATTTCAGCAGGAATTGCTGAGGCAATTCCTGCTGAAATGCCACATTTGTTTTATCTGTACTTTAACCTTAGCTGAATTTTCATCCTGATTACTAGCATTAAATATAAAATTAACTCTGAACATGTATGTTACCTTCTTCATCACCAATAACTTCAGATCATTAAACAAAGAATGTCATACCATCTAATTCACTTATTGTTCCTCGTTGTTATGATTCCACATG
>JAHRHZ010000126.1:6878356-6935242 GCA_024137785.1 Ginglymostoma cirratum | reverse complement strand
AGGTCAGTCCAGAGAGGACGGACAGGTCAAGGGGGCGGGATGATGTTAGTAGATAGGAGATGGGGGTGTGGCTTGAGGTGAGAGGAAAAACAGGTTAGGGAGGTGGAGATGAGCTGGGCTGGTTTTGGGATGCGGTTGGGGGAGGGGAGATTTTGAAGCTTGTGAAATCCACATTGATGCCATTGGGCTGCAGGGTTCCCAGGCTGAATATGATTTGCTGTTCCTGCAGCCTTCGGGTGGCATCACTGTGGCATTGTAGGAGGCCAAGGATGGACATGTCAGAAACAGGCCCTTTGGTCCGACTTGTCCAAGCCGACCAGATATCCTAATTTAACCTAGTCCCATTTGCCATCACTTGGTCCATATTCCTCAAAACCCTTTCTATTCATTTACCTTTTAAATGTCGTAATTGTCCCTGCATCCACCACTTCCTCTGGTAGCTCATTCCATACACACACCACCCTCTGTGTGAAAAAATTGTCCCTTAGGTCCCTTTTAAATCTTTTCCCTCTCACCATAAATCTATGCCCTCTAGTTTTGGACTCCCCTACCCTGGGGAAAAGACCTTGGCTATTCAAATTATCCATGCCCCTCATGACTTTATAAACCTCTACAAGGTCACCCTTCAGTCTCTGGCATTCCAGGAAAATTAGCCCCAGCCTATTCAGCCTCTCTCTATAGTTCAAACCCTCAAACCCTGGCAACATCCTTGTAAAACCTTTTTGAACCCTTTCAAGTTTCAAACATTTTTCCTACAGCAGGGAGACCAGAATTGAATGCAGTACTCCAAAAGTGGCCTAACCAACACCCTGTGCAGCTACAACATGACCTCCCAACCCTTATATCTAATGCATTAACCAATGAAGGCAAACATATTAAATGCCTTCTTCACTACCCTATCTATCTGCAACTCTGCTTTCAAGGAGATATGTACCTAAGCACCAAGGTCTCTTTGTTTGGCAACATTCCTCAGGACTTTACCATTAAGTGTATAAGTCCTGCCTTGATTTGTCCTGCCTAAATGCAACACCTCACATTTATCTAAATTAAGTTATCTGAACATCTGCCACTCCTCAGCCAATTTGCCCATCTAATCAAGGTCTTATTGTACTTTCAGATAACTTTCTTCGCTGTCCACTACACCACACCAATTTTGGTGTCATCTGCAAACTTCCAAACCATACTTCCAATATTCACATCCAAATCATTTATATAAATGACAAAAAAAAACAGAGCATCCAGCACGTATGTTTGCGACACATCGCTGGTCACAGGCCTCCAGTCCAAAAAGTAAGACAAACCACCAACCTTTGTCTTCTACCTTCGAGCAAATTTTGTATCCAAATAGCTAGTTGCCCCTGTATTCCATGTGATCTAATCTTGCTAACGGATCTACTATGTGGAACTTTGTCAAACGCCTTACTGAAGTCCACATAGACAACGTCCACTGCTCTGCCCTCATCAATATTCTTCATCCCTTCTTCATAGATTAAATGCTTAATTTTTTTGTTTAGTTAATTAACATGGTGTTTGCTCATAGAAATATCTTCACATGAGGTTGTAGATGTTTTTATAATAACCAAACATAAGTTCGTTAAACAGAAGAGAAAAAAATAAACATCCAAAGCAGTATAGAAAGATTACAGTTAGAAAGATATTAACCCAGACATGAAAAAGAAGTTCCAACCTGGTTCCCAACACTATCTGTTGTAGAGACTCTATTTCCAGAGAAATGGTGCTGCTACTTCAACACTTAAAGTTTCCAAAATATAGAAAATAACAGCAGGAGTAGTCCATTCAGCCCTTTGAACCTTCTGTGCCATTCAGGATGATCATGGCGGATCACCCAACTCGGTATTCTGTTCCCACTTTCTCCCTAAACCCTTTGATCCCTTTAGCCCAATGAATTTTTATAAATGCGCCTTGAAAATTCCAATGTTTTAGCCTCAACCTTTTTATGTGGCAGAGAATTTCACAGCCTCATCGCTATCTTGGAGAAGAAATTTCTCTTCATCTCAGTTCCAAATGGCCTACGCCTTACCCTTAAAATGTGACCTTTGTTCTGGTCTTCTTGTCAACAGAAACATCCTTCCTGCATTTACTGAGTCTTGGCCTGGGGGAATTTTATAGGTTTCTATGAGATACCTTTCACGTAATCTGACTCCTTCCACTTGCTTTCTCTTGAACTGTAGGGACAATTTTATGATTCATCTCTGTGTCTGAAGCCATGAACCTTTCACAAATCTGATAGCCTACACTTTTCAAGTCTAACATTTTTCAAGGATTTCCATTCCAAATTCATCTGGCTTGGAAATTACACAAACTCGATAAAACATCCCTGTTGCAGTGATTAGTTAAGTTCAAACTGAACTGAACTAAAACTAATTAGGAGTGAAACTAAAAACTGGCTTTTGGACTGCACTTGTGTTTCTACTCAACTAAAAGCTGGCATTTTCAGAATTGAACCAAAAACAAAACCCATGACTTATCATGATTACATTGCCTGTTATAGTCTCAAAAGTATAAACATTTTATTCCAATAATACATCAGGGGTCCTTTAAGTCTTTGATGGCAGGCACATGTTTTCTTGGATCTGGTACATTGACGTCACTGTTCCAGAAGGACTTTCAGACCTTTTTATAAAAACAAACCTTCATAGCACCTACTTACATCCACTTACCTTTCCTGCTAAAGTAATCCCAATTCTAAAAATGATAATATATTTTTCATACTCTTCATTACATTGTTTTCTTCATAAGCATTCCACTTTTGGAAGTAAAGTGATAAGATTTTTGTTCAATTCTGAAGATGCTTGAAGAAAAATGTTTCGTGAATATGTAAATATAAAATGCGATTCTCTACATTTTATTCATGTTAATGCGATGGTTTAGATTGCAGATAAGGAGATAGATTTTTGACTCCAAAACTGGGATTTTCCATTTTGGAAGAATCAAGGCTGCCTCGCAGCACCAGGGACCCGGGTTCGATTCCAGCCTCGGGCAACTGTCTGCGTGGAGTTTGCACATTCTCCCCGTGTCTGCGTGGGTTTCCTCCGGGTGCTCCGGTTTCCTACCACAGTCCAAAGATGTGCAGGTTAGGTGGATTGGCCATGCTAAATTGCCCATAGTGTTCAGGGACGTGTAGATTAGGTGGGTTATAGAGGGATGGGTCTGGGTGGGTGCTCTGAGGTTCGGTATGGACTTGTTGGGCCAAAGGGCCTGTTTCCACACTGTAGGGATTCTACTGTGTGGACCTAACTTTACCACTGTTAACTCGTTTTCAATTCTAGCATCAGCACAATGTGAGTTTCTGTCCAAATCTGGAAACAAGCTAAGGGGGGCAAGAAAATGACTACTGCAGGTCTCAGATGCCTACAGCAGTGGGAGTGGATGACTTCCTGCAAGGCAGTGGAGAATTATTTCATTTCAGTCATTAAATCATTTCAATTAAGAATGTGTACCGGGACATAATGGAAAGGACTGTATTTTTTAAAATTTGTGTTATTTAAAAATTATGGACTGAAATGAGAAAGAGCTGTTTTAAAATCAGTGTTTTGAAAGAATGGCTGCATGGTTTGAAGCAAGTAGGTCAAGACCCTTGGCAAGCATTATAATTGAAGAATGTCATCCCTGACATGGACATAGGCTTGCATACAATACTTTCTAATGACCCTGAAATTTATTACGTACATCTATCAACCTCCTTCTGTGGCATAGCCCATCAACAGCCTTATCTGAGATCTCTGCAGCAGAAAAACTTTGTGGCATCATCCTCTATGAGCTGACATATGGGCTATCCCTCACTCCTACATTGGACAACGTGCAATTGTGGTGGGTGTTTCACTAATGGCATATCATGCGTGAATGTTATCATCTAACATACACATAGTGTCAAACGTTGAATTGTCTTCATCATCATTATCTTCTTCATCTTCCTTTACTGCCTGGCAGATTAGATTTCTCTCACATCCAGAAGATAAAAAGGTCAAAGATAAAGGTGTAATAAATAGGGAGGGAAAAGTAGGAGATGCACATTTAGATCATCTGAAGAGAGTGTGGAAAGAGGGGGTAAGTGGAATCCAAGAGGGAGAATTCGTATGAAGCTCACATAATTGATTGATTTATTTATTATCACATGCATTTGTTTACATGTATTTGTTACAAATACAGTGAAAATTGTTGTATAATGTTGCCAATGTCTGGCACCATCTTAAAAACACAGAAAATAAATCAAGACATAGAATATAAGGAAATAAAGTTAAAAGGACAACATTACAGATCTTCTTGTTAAGTGTTTAGCCACGAGCCTGGATCCAGGCTCTGCCTCGCCGATGCTGAGTCCAATACCAGCACAAAACATTCGGCCAGCCTTGAGACGCTTTGTCATGTGGCCACTGCTGGAATAAGAGTCGCCATTTTTCGGCACCATCTTGCTTCCACTGACATCATCGTCACCATGATTCCACGCTGTGCTGATCTCGGCCAATGGAGCTGCAGCTACCAGGTCCCGAACTCAGCCCAAACTTGATATTGGGCCCACCACTGCCAATGCTGCCAGGTCCTGGACAGGGCCCCAGGCCCAATCTCCCAACTGCCTCTGATTCGCTGGACACCTTGCCACTGCCAATGCCATCTGAGCTCACTACAAGAGGGTAAGTATAAAAAAAGGAAAAATGAAGAGAAGTAAAAGGAAAGTGGACTAGACCTGGACTCCTGAACTCAGGATTGCATCAGCTAAGATTTTGCTTAATTGCACAGTAAGCTTGAGAGCTGAATGGCCTACCCTTGCTCTCAATTATTCTGTTCTTATCACTGGTTATGGTCTCAGCTATGCTGCTTCTCATGATGACTGCCACCATGTATTCCACGGGGATTAGAACACATAGCTGTACCTGTCCCTAACTGGTTACTTTCTGCTGCCCCCAATTAAGCACCATTTCTTTTTCTTGTAAGCTATAGCAACGTGTATTGGTGAATGTGGTGCACTGCGTTTGGGGCGGAGAAGGAGGTCATGGTTGAATCACTGGCAGGATGTGCAAACTGTAAGATGTGAGGCTTGCAGCATTCTGAAGTGTTTGAGGGTGGGAGTGAAGTTGTGCATTTCAGGTGTGAGTCCTGGTTGATAGAGATTAATGATAGGCGAGTGATAGAGGGTGGCAAATTGATCATTGACTGAGGCCAGAGGAGCAATGCACTGCTTACAGGACCTCAGGTCCAAACTCTGGCCATTAACTTCCATGGAACATCATACGTCTAGAGGCACCCTTGACCCCCTACTATTACAGGACTTCACCCCTCCTTCTGTCCTTCCATCCAGACTTCCGGAGCAAAGTTGGAAAATGGTGGTACCTACTCTGTCCTGTAGTCAGCCATCATTGCAATGATCTTGTTATTTCAATGATCTCAACATCCACTCGTACTCTCCTTTAAGCATCTCTCCTTTAAACGGTGCAGGGTGGCTTTGATTAGTCTGGAATATCATTTAAAAATTGCTAGCAAGTAGTAAAACTGGCTCACCTGCTGATGTGTGTAGTCAACAAGCAGTGCTGTTAGCACTGGCTTTATGCAGCAACCATAATTAAGAATGCAGTAATAAATTAGTATGTTGACTACATTACATTGAATGGGTAACCCAGTGTCACAATCTCCGCATGTGTTTTTGTTGTTATTCAGTTTAGCCCCATTGCTGTTGTTCAGCACCAAAACCCATGCCCCACATATTGACTCCATCTCTCCCCCAAGAAACTGTCAGAGGCTGAACAGGACGATTTAAGAACCTTGTTGTTGAAACCGAATCCTCAATGTGCTTCTACCGACATATCTCCACCATTATTATGGGACTTAAGGTCTTCTTTAAGATACTCCTTAAAATGTACTTCTCTGACCAAACGTTTGAACATAGAAACATAGAAGATAGGAGCAGGAGGAGGCCATTCAGCCCTTTGAGCCCTTTCTGCCATTCTTCACGATCATAGCTGATCGTCCAACTCAATAGTCTAATCCTGCTTTCTGCCCATAACCTTTCATCCCATTCTCCCCAAATGCTATATCTAACTGCCTCTTCAGTCCATTCAATGTTTTCCAACAATTACTTCCTGTGGTAATGAATTCTACAGGCTCACCCCTCTTTGAGTGAAGAAATGTCTCCTCATCTCCCTCTTAAATGGTCTATCCCAAATCCTCAGACTGTGACCCCTTGTTCGGGACACACCCACCATTGGGAACATCCTCCCTGCATCTTCCCTGTCTTGTCCTGTTGGAATTTTATAAGTCTCTATGAGATTGCCCCCTCATTCATTTGCCCTATTAAATCCTTATGTGACTTGGTTTCAATCCTTTATTGCTGCAAAAGTGATATATAAATGCAGGAAAGCTTGATGTTTCGGGCCTAGACCCTTCTGATGAAGGGTCTAGGCCCGAAACGTCAAGCTTTCCTGCACCTATGATGCTGCTTGGCCTGCTGTGTTCATCCAGCTCCACACCCTGTTATCTCGGATTCTCCAGCATCTGCAGTGCCTATTATCTCTGATATATAAATGCAAATGGTGATAACATAATTGCAAATAATTGTAGCTTAGTAAAATAGATGCTTTTGACATTACCTCCATTCATGGTTGATGGGATGAAGTTCTACTTTTCAGCTGTCTATTACTAGGTTAGCTCCAACTGCAGGCAGACGGTCTTCTTAATTATTACCTTAAGATCAAGAAGAATGTGAAAAGGCTTCCCAGATATGTCTTACATCAGCCAATGGCATCTTTGTTGCAAAGATCTATGCTGAATTGACCTCAGGCAAAACTTTACTAATCCTATTGTTACACAGACATGAAATTGTTGGAAAGATGAGTTTTCTGGCAATATAACCTGTGACATGAAAGATAGCACAATTTGTACCAGGTGTAACGCTGACAATACAAATACAGTAAATGGTGTGAATTATTGGCAATGTATATGTGAAAATCCTGAAATAATTTGATTGATGAGTCAGATCATTCAATGAGCAAATATAATAGACATTTTGATACCATACTAATTGCTGGATTCATTAATAATTTGTGTGAAATGTTATGGGTCAACAGAGAATAGCAAATAATGAGGCTGAGTGATTTCACTGCTGGTTTGTGAATACTGTACTTATGGTATAAATAATTCACTGGCTGAAACTCCTGCTGCCAAAACCTCCGATTATCTATTGAAACAGTTCCACAGTTCTTCTGCAAGTAAAATAGATGTTTCTCCAAGTGAGCATGTGCGGAGTGATTTTAGAAAATTACCATTTTTGCAAATTACCTAAAGCTGTGTGAGCTAAAGCACAATTAATGTATTCACGGGAATTATGTGTCCTGTTTTTGAAATCTGCAGTTAGCTCCATGCTGCCACCATCCAGGCAACAAACAAAACAACACCCTTCTGAAACAGATATAAAGGCATTATGGCAAAACAAACTGAATCAAATATACAATTATTAAAATATGTTTCATAGAATCACAAATTCAGAATATCTTAGAGTTCAGAGGGACTGATTTGGCTCATCAGGCCTTTGCCAGCACCTTGACAGAGCTACCCAACTAGTTCCACACTTCTGCCCTTTCTCACATTGCCTGCTAATTTCTGCCTTTCAAGTATTTACCGATTCCAGTTTGAGTGTTGCCATTAAATGTGTTACTGCCTTCCTTTCGGGCAATGTATTCCATATCAATCAAACTTGCTATGTAAAATAAATTGGGCTTTATTTCACTTTTGGCTCATTTGTCAATTAGTTGCTGTGTTTGTTATGGAACAAATCACTACCTGCTAGTGGTTAAGGCAGAGTGCTGTCATCAATCATCCTCTTTGTACAGGGTCTGAGGGCATATTTGGTTAGCAATAATAAAGATAGAACCACTGGTGAGATTTAACAAGGGGCATTTGTTTTAACAACAAAATACACCTTATTGCATGATATCGATTGACACAAATTACACTGGCTGGTTAGACATCATAACTAAGATTATCAGGAGCCAGGCTGAAATATCAGACCCCATTGGGATCTCAAGCTAGAATTCTCTTTTCTCCATTGAAGACCGTGTGACATCAACAGATTGGGTGGAGCTGATTACAATATTCAATATCAACCCTTACAGAACCAATAACATGTTATATTGCATAATTTTGTGAACCATGGTTGCCAACCTTCTACTAGCATGACTTTGAACCTCTCCTTGCGTAAGGATAACATTTCTTTAGTCTGTCTTCAGAACTGTCATCCCTCATTCTTTATACTATTCTGGTAAATCTCATCTGCACCTTCTTTGAGACTTTGATAGACTTCCTAAACTGGAGCTCCTGAAATTGAGACAACACTCAAGTTTTGGCCTATTTAGTTACACAATAGCTACTTACAAAGATATCATGTAACATCCAACACTTTCCCACAGACATGGCAATCATTTTCCTTGTTCCAAGCAATGATTCTAGCTGGACTGCATGCAACCACTCTATAGCCTTGGCTCTGAGAACATAATTCAATTAAAGAGACAGGCAGTAACATTTTAACTGTGCACTCACAGTATTGGCACAAAGGCCCTGATAAATATGATTTAAGACCTGTTCTTTAAAAGAAGAGAAACAGTGTGGATATTCCATTCAATTTAATCAATTTTATATTTCTTAACTTAAAACAAAATATTTTAAAGCAATTAACTTTTTTACACAGTAAATCTTGGAGCTGAAATAAAATGTAGAATGATATAACTCTAAAATAACAACAGGTATAAACATTCTGCAGATTCATTTGATAAGCCAATACAAATAGTCAGCTAAACAGATACTAAACAGTCAACTATCAATGTTGTAGAACAAAAAAGCCCTCACAGGCCCAGACAATGCCCAGCTGTGACAAAAAAAAAATACTACAACTGTGAAATTATACATCATTTCCAGAAAATCTAGAGAAATAGCACATAGTGCAAATAAATACTTTTATTTTTCTGGACTGTGGATGAAACAAATGGGAAAAGAAATTACTTTTAAACCAAGGATACTGTAGAAGCAGATATTGTGCTGTTAAAGCCGAGTTCTCAGATCTCATTGTGAATTGCATCTACGCTGTTACCTACATTAAACGGTGGGTGAGGATACTAGGTGTGTGTGTGTGTGTGTTGGTGTGTGTGTGTGTTGGTGTGTTGGTGCGTGTGTGTGTGTTTGTGTGTGGAGATGTATGGTGGGAGAAGGGCAGTGATCAAACAGGACAGTTTTATTCAGTGACAATGCTTTGATTGCTTTAAGTAATTGTGGTCTGAGGAGGGCTTAACATGGTAACAACTTCTTGAAAGATTCATGGACAAGGTGATACAGCCTTGCATGCGGAAAATGGAGCAGAAATACTTAATCTGCAAAGGAATAGCATCTCATTCTCCCTCTCCCCTTCTTGTTTGACGAAGTACCAGAAAGTTTCCCAATACCCATTTCCATTCACCATTTCACTGTAAACTGCTTTCTCTGCCTTTAGTGATATCAAAATGGACAAATTAGCAGCCAATGAATGAAAGTTGGCATCGGCACACAGACAACATTGGGCTAGGCAGCAAAGAACTGAAAGGCAGTGGATGGAACTGAAAGAAAAGGACTCATTGATGTGGTTCAGATTGGTGCTATCAAACTCTTTTTCCATTTGTCCCCTTACTTTCACCCTGATATCCGTGTCTTCTTTCTTTGTGTGCCTGTATATGTGTGGGAATTTTACAAAGGTTTAGAGTTCATGTTATGCTGTTATAAGTTAGCAATTCATGTTTTCTTCTTGCTGTTGGTTCACTCAGTTTGATTACAATAAATTGTTCTTGTCTTTTTAATAAAAAGTCTAGAGTATGTATGCTTTTAAACTGAACTATTTTGATAAAATTGGGCAGTTCAAATTTTTGATGACTCAGGGAATAGTAGGGCATGATTTTCTAGCTCACTACTCCAGTCAGTCATGATGACAGTTACAGAACAACAAAATTTGCAGTGGTTACTCATGTTGAGAAGTCATTACAATTGAGTAAACACCATTGGAAAAGACATCTGATACATTTCTAGGGGAAATTCGTGATTCATAGAATCCCTACAGTGTGGAACCAGGCGAATCAGCCCAGCAAGTCCCAACTATCCCTCTGAAAAGCATCCCACCCAGACCCATTCCCCTGCTCTTTCCCTGTAACCCTGCATTGTCCATGGCTAATCCACCTAATTTACACACCACTGAATACTACCGGCAATTTAGCATGGCCAATCCACCTAGCCTGCATGTCTTCAGACTATGGGAGGAAACCGGAGCACCCAGAGGAAACATATGCAGACGGGGGGAGAATGCACAAACTCCACACAGAAAGTCACTCAAGGGTCGAATCAAAGCCAGTCCCAGGCGCTGTGAAGCAGCAGGGCTAACCACTGAGCCTCCGGGCCGCCCTGGAACTTTGTTTGACTGAATTTGTTGATGTCAATAGATAGGTCAATAATTTTAGATTTGATACAGGAATGAGTGTCACAGTTGGCTCAGATTTATTATCAAGTTTGGAGAAAGCTAAGTTACAGTGTACAGAGATGGCACTACAGGTTATTCCACAAATGTCCCCAAAGACAAAGAGTGTAAGAGTTGAAAACGTGCATATAGTCCAAAGTCCATTTTTGAACATGCACATATGTCTTGACTTCAGCATCCTTAAGATGACAAAAATTCAACTAGTTTCAAGGGAACAACTGGTTCAGAAACAAGTCTTGATCAAAGGCCATTGATTTCATGGGGCTTCACAGACTTATGACAGGGCAAATAAAGGAGAAAGAATCTGCTGAAAATAGCTATGACGGCTGAAGAGAATTGTTTCATTTTATCAATAGGAAGGAAATCTTTTTTACTCTTAGAATTGTAGAAAATACAGAAGACAAACTCAGCAAAGTTTGATACTGGAAGTAAATATGGAGTACAAGGAGGAGCAGTGTAATCCATTTGAGCTCATTGGTGAACCTTTAACTAAAGTTGTTCAGACAGCAAAACAGCCAACTGAATAAGATGGTACAGCAGATTTGACTTTGTTGCAGGACGATCAGGCAACAGACAAGCTAAAAAGCAACATTTTAACCCTTTTGTCTTTCATCAAGGAATTATTAGCACCAGTGACATGTTATGGAACCAGCACTCCTCCACTAATGTGTCTGAAGATTTGAAACTGTTTCGTTCCCCCAAGTGAAATTGACAGAGGATGAATGACAATCTCCAACATAACCACCAAATTGAAATTATAACCCAGATGTTTCAGAAGATTAAGGGAAACCATTTGCTTGAACAATATGGACATGAGCTTCATACAATTCCATACAATGCTGACCAATATCCAAAGACTCAGAATTCAGTCAGAAAAGAAGAAATCACCTGGTCTGAGATTCCAGGATATTGGTAGGAAGGAAGTATTCATTTCAACAGCCATCTTCCATGATGGACATTCATGAGATTAAAGGTCCTCCAGGAGAGGTTATGGACAACTCCTAAACTAGCAGGGAAGAGTTCCTCTGTGAAGGAAATTCAGGAGACTAAAGGGTCTCCAGCCACAGTTGGTTCTGCTATAATGCATATTCTGGCAATGTGAATTGGCTATTACACGACGAATAGGGAAACACTATTTCTAATATGCAAACTTATGTTGGCTATAACATGATTCCGTTGGTGTGCAGAGGAGTACGCTTCAACATCATTTGATTGTTTTGCGGGCTTTATCTTGAATACGCACAATGTTAGCGCCAATAGAGTCCTCGCACTGGCATCATGTCATCATTTCACAAACTTTGTCATGAAGTGCCTTCTGTGAGAGGTACAGTACTCTGTGATTTTTAGCATTTTTTGCAAATTCTGTCGTGTTACCCATAATAATGTGAGGACAAAGTAACAAGAATGGTGGCAAGAAGCATCCTGACGGTAAAATTGCAGGTGGTGAACATAAAAGGAAGGCCATAACACTGGAAGAGAAAGTAGACATTATGAAGCATTTTGAGCATAATGAGAGAACATGTGATATATTTGGTGTAACATAATACGATGTTGCTCAGGGCTGAGTCGTTTCTGCTATATAGCGAGAGTTGCGTACCTGTGCAACATCGCATTAGAGAAAATCATGCTATAGAAATAACCGAGCCTATGGGAAAAGCAGGGTTAGAGGCTGACCACCAAAAAATATCACTCAAAATCGCTCAAAAATCATTCAAAAGCCTCACACAAAGGATAGCATGGTTTGAATAAATATCTAATTATTACCAAAAATAAAAAAAAGTAAATTGAACACTTTACCTTGAAAAAAATGTCAAGGTGACTTGATGGGGGAGGAGGCTTTGAGGTTGCTCTGTTGTTTATGCAGGGGCTGATGGTCATCATCATCATCATCACCTTCAGGTGCAGTTGTGTTTGCAGGGTTAAGGCAACAAATAGTTAATTCAGAAGTGGATGGCTGTGGTTCATTGTCTTCTGACTGTCTCTTGGGGGTTGGCTAAAAAATAATCCAGTTTTTGTTGTTTTGCCCTTTTACTTCTTTCATGAAGAAGCTGTTCATAGGATGCCAAATAAGATCTTATTCCACGAACTGCCAGTCTGCTGTGTTCTGCATTGTAATCATTGTCCTCTAACAGCTGCAACTGCTTCTCAATTTCCCTCAGGATAGAAGACAAAAGAGAAGTGGAAAGCTTTGGTGGTGCTGCATCCTGGACTTAATCTTCTGCATCTCCAGCTTCCACTTCCATCTCAGCAACAAGTAGTTGTAGATCAGCCCTGTCGGGAGGTCTTCACAGTGGGGCTCAAGCAGCTCTTCAACATCCTCACTCTTCACTTCTTCAAATCCAACTTGCTTTGCAAGATCAACACAATGCTCTTTGCTTCTTGGAATCTCCACTGATGGATTTAAAGCCTTTAAAATCTTGAAAAAAATCTTGGATAAGCTTCCTCCAAACAGCATGCAAGCCGTCCTGACTGACATCACCCCAGGCTCCACGATAATGTCGATTGCATTCTAAATGTTAAATCTCTTCCAAAATTGAGGAATGCTGTCCTTATCCCCCTCAGTGGCTGCAATCAGCCTCTCAAAGGTGAGCCTTAAATAATAAACTTTAAAAGCTGCTCCTGCACCCTGGCCCGTGGGTTGAAGGAAAGAAGTTGTGTTTAGGGGTGGAAATAGCACGTTGATGTTTTCAGAAAGATCACCAATGGTGGGAGGATGGCTTTGGATTGCATTATCCAAAATGAGGAGAATCTTTAAATCCAATTTTTTTTTCCTGCAATACATTCTAAAAGCAACTGCCAAAACATCAACAATAAATTCAGAAAAACATTGCTCCATCATCCAGCCTCTTTTGCTTGACCTAAAGTAGACGCCCAGAGTAGATTTAAGGTAACCTTCCAAGGCTCACGGGTTGGCACAGTGGTATACACTTAAGGTTTAAGTGTCCACTGGCATTGGCATCCGGCAGCACAGCCATATGATCCTTTGCCACCTTAAAGCCTGGAGCATATGTTTCATTCATTGAAATGTAGGTTCTTGATGGCATTCACTTCCAGTATAAACCTGTCTCATCCAAAGTGAAAATTTGATCTAAGTTGTGGCCTTCTTCATCAAGTAATTTTTTTACTATGGGGAGGAAATGCCATCACATGCTCCTCGTCTGTGCTGGCAGCTTCACTACATAACTTTACATTATGAAAAGCCTGGTGATTCTTAAAACCAGTAAACCAGCCACTGCTGGCACTAAAGGCAGGCACATCTTCAGGATTTTCAGCTTTTTTTGTTAGATCTCCATAAATTGATATGGCTTTATGTTCTATGGTGAGAAATGTGGTCGCAGATCGCTTATTCTATCCATTCACTTAGAAGATTCTCCACCTCCCAATCTCCTTTGTCCGTGACCTCACAGATTTGCTAGCACTCAGACTTTTTCCAGCAATACAGTTTGCTTTAATCTTTTCCGCATTGTCTCCAATGGTGCGTAAGGTAGACTCCTTTATTCCTGTCATGCAAACTATGTCACGTGTTCTCTCATTACACTCAAAAAGCTTAATAGAATCTAATTTCTCTTCCAGTGTTACAGCCTTTCTTTAATGTTCATCACTTGCAATTTTATCACCAGGATGCTTCTTGCTAACAGACTTGTCACTTTGTCCTCACATATTTGTGGGTAAAACGGTAGAATTTGCAAAAACAAACGAAAATCACAGAAAGCGCTTCACGTCAAAGTCTGTGAAATGATCACGTGATGCTGGTGCGGAGACTCTTTCGGTGCTAACATTGCACATGCTCAGGACGAAGCCTGCAAAATGATCATGTGATGTCGACATGTACTCCTCCGCGCACCGATGGAATCGTGTCAGAGTGATCACAAGTTCACAATTTGGAAATAGTGTGCCCCTGTTCATCAGTTGCATTATAGCCAATTCACATTGCCAGAACACGCATTGTAGCAGAACTGACTATACAATGTTATGGTTCCATTTGTCTGTCTGCTGTGGGTTTGCAAGCTCTACACACAGAAATCAGTTGGTTTGCTGTAATATCTACTTCATAACTTGTAATGTGTTTTACTGTTTTAGATAAACTAACACAAAGTTAATCCCTGATGAGTAATTGATTTTGACCATTATCATTAACATAACGTGATGAAGAGCATTGGAAAACATTATATGATGAGGCCTATTGTCCTGAATAATCAGCAAGCAAGTTAATCTACAGTTAAAACCTATGGTCAACAGTCTCTATTCATACTAAAGTGCATGAAACAGACCTCAATGTCTTTGCTAGATGGAGCATGTTGAAAATACAGCTTACTTGTAAGCAAACATATTCTTATTAAGAGAACATTTTAACTCAATTAAAGGCAAAATACTGAGGATGCTGGAAATCTGAAACAAAGACAGAGAATGCTGGAGAAGCTCAGCAAGTCCGACAGCACCGGTAGAGAGAGAAAAAGAGTTAATATTTCGAGTTCTGTGTGACTCTTCCTCAGTTTTATTAAGACCAAATACTACTATACTTTGAATTCAGAGATATACCAGCCTCTAATCTGTTACTTGATTGAAAGATGATGCCATCAACTCGACAACTTCATATTAGTCAGTCCATTCAAAATGCTTCACTGTATGTGTTTCCAATATTCGTATAGCTGGATTTCAGACCCTGAAAAGTTCTCCTTCTGTTTCTCTTCCTTCTTAAGTCCCCACACAGCAGTCTACTATGCAAAATAAATGATGTTAAAATATATAAACCACGCTACTTACTTACAACACAAATTAAAACATTTGGATGTGCACGGTAAAATATGGTCATACTTATCTCAATACCAAAACTGTACAATACTCAGTTCAAGAAACAGTTCCCTTCTCTATCATATCTATAAGTTTGACCTGTCTTTCTTTCAATTTCCTGCCTTCAGAATTTAATAGACTTTTCCTTGATGACTCGTACAATTGAAATGGACTTCAAATAACCCCTTCACGATGTTGTCCAAACAATTCTGGTGTGGAGGTTTCAAATTAAACCCTTATGCTGAAGTAATATATTTCTTAACTGTTTGAAACTAGGTCCTTTTACCAGAGAACCTGTTTCTTCCATCAAACTTCCACTTCTACAAAATGGGACTAAAAGCTTTCACAAGCTGTGTTTTTACCCCAAAGAAAAAAAGTCCTGAGTGTTTAAAACTGAAGGAAAGGTAATGCTTTTCAATGTTTACTCTCTCCTACCGTAAAACTCTGACAATGCAAACAAATCTTATCATCACACCTGGAATTCTTTTT
Source organism: Ginglymostoma cirratum (assembly GCA_024137785.1). Lineage (NCBI taxonomy): Eukaryota > Metazoa > Chordata > Chondrichthyes > Orectolobiformes > Ginglymostomatidae > Ginglymostoma > Ginglymostoma cirratum. The sequence goes on along the minus strand of JAHRHZ010000126.1, from coordinate 6,919,464 downwards.
CTCAAACAGGTATAAAAAGAAACCAAGCTACACACAGAGAAATCAGATGACTCGCTGTAACCTCTGCTTCATAACTAATGACTTTTCTTATTACTGTTATAAATAAATTAACCCATGGAGTTAACCAATTCCAAACACATGATTATGTTAACATTTTCATTATATGACATAATGCATTGCTGTCTCCCTGTGAAACGAATGTTCATAACCTATTGATGGTCATTTGGGCAACAAAATGATGCTGCTGATGCCATCTAGAATGAGTCTACGGCCACTCTAACCTTTACAGCCACAGGCAGAACTTATCATGACTTGGCTTGTGATTCCAATTCCTGTTGGCATTTGGTGATAAAGATCACTGACAGCTTGCCTGCACTGGATTTTGCCTAGAAATCAAGCATGTCACCTATCCCCCTACTCTCCTCTGCAAATGTACATAGGACGTTATGACATTGAGTCAGCAACACAATGTCATCAAAAATATGGAGGCTGCGCGGGTGCAGAAATCAGCAGCCCACCTGAAATGTTGAAAATACTCGTGAACAAGTCATTGACCATGTTGAAGTTGAACTTGAAACCCATTCATTTACAAATTTATGTTTCCTGCTGCAGTTTACAGGCTGTCTGAGAGCAAGCCGTTAAATTTGTAGCTGCGATTGACTTTCTGTTGCCGACATTATCCCAGTTCTGCATTCCACCTCAAAAAGAGTCTTGTGGGGTATCACAGTGTCCGTACGACAGGGTTCAAATCCCACCTCAGGATGTGATGGTCGCAAAGGTTTGTCATGAAGTGCCCAAACTGGTTGTTTAATTTTTATTTTCACTCCTCTGATGCAGGACGTTTCAACTCCACAGTCCTAGTTTATCCTCATTTTGAACATCCAATTGGTTTGCTTCCTGCCAGATAGCCACTAATTCCATCTGACACTTAATTCAATGAGCTGAGATGGCAGTGAGGGAGTGAGCACAGCAAACAGTTTCCATTCCACGTTCCTCATCCTGTTGGAAAATTATTCCTCAGTCAAGTTAAGATGGCCACCCAGCCCCTAAAAATTAGTTTCTGATCACCCAAAATGAGGCTCAAGACACTTCAGGTATTGGACCTTGGGCCTCATTTCACTGACACAGCTGAAGTCTCAAAAGTCTGACACAAAGACAGAGCAAACCATAACCACCGCCAGCATTTCATAACAAGACTCAGATAAAGAGCTACTGGGGTTTGTGAAGGGAGTAAAGCATGATTAGTCATTAGGGCTGGATCTGAGTTGTGTTTGGGTTTATAAAGCAGGTTCGGGCGTAGGCCAGCAAATCCAGATGGTGGTAATGGTTGGGGTTAGGAGCAGGATGAGAGCATGGGTCAGAGCTTAGATTTGGATAAGGACATATCCTTCTTACAGTCTCATTGGACTCTGCACCAGCCTGTAAAGCAGTTGTTATTCTTGCTTTCGGCTCTGATGTCTCAACTTCACTGATAATCTCAGTAAAACTCCAATCCTTTCTGCTAGTCCTGAAGTCAACATTGACAAATAATAGTAAAGTCTGGTTTATAATCTTTATTTTGATTTTTTGTTCATCATTTGACCTGAATAGGTAAGTAAGGATAGAAATCAAAGATGCAGTGGAGTAAAAGGTAATACTCCCTCCCATAAATCATTGGTATTAGGTTGGTGTTTACTAGTATTGGTTTTATCCTCTAAATGCAGTCCAACAGTTCCGTCTTCTGTCTCCATCTTTAAGCATTGGTGTATCCTGTTCTGACTTCCTCACTCCAGGCAGAGGCTAGGCACTCATTGTGCTATTTAGTTATTAAATCACAATCTTACCACAATGCATGACTTTTTTACTAATAGGAAGTTCAGTTGGTGTAAAGAAAGATAAATTCAGGACAGTGTTGTTTGCAGTAAAAGCAAAAATTAGATGAGAACCATGGGGTAGATTTTACAGGATGGATTTTAACATTGGTCAAAACCACACTGACAAAAGAAAACATATATTTTGTGTGGGCAACCTAAATAAGTTCAAAGTGGACATTCCACCTCCATTAGGGAGGAAGGACCACACTGGAGAGTTGTCATCCAATCTGATTTGTCAGCAGCCCTGTAATCCTAGTGAGGCCAGAAGAGAGTAATGCCCAATTCTGGAACCACAAGCTGTTCAGGAAGAAGGGGAGAGTGGCACACAGTCAGATGGCCAGGCAGGAAGTGGAGGGATGTGGACTGGAGTTGCACATTGGGACGATTTGGAATCCCCTACACAGCTGATCCCATGAGAATTGCCGGGAAATTTGAGTTTGAATTATCCAGCGGGCCTGGAACTTTCCATTAGAGATTTGAGAGACTTCCCCATCACTTAAACTTAATAGTTATTCAGGAAATGTTAGAGGATTCAAAAACCTACTCTAACTCCTGGTTAACTGTTAAATGGGATCCTCAACTCATCACTGATGCCCCTCTCAGGCTCCTGAATGCCAGTACACCCAGGCACCTAACTGAACTCGCCAGTCCTGACACCCCCACAATCAACTCTCCAGTCCTGAAGCTACCCTGACCCACCAGACCCAAACCCTGGAACCTGTCCCTGACCAGACCGTGCAAGAGCCATCCTGATCCTGCTAGAGTTAACACCAACCCACGCCCAGTAAGGCTTGACTTGGCCTGATCCCCCTTGCTGATAGAATCCAGCATTCCGCCTTCACTTTGATCAATCCCAAAAACCCCCAATACCAACTCCTACATCCTGTTATCCCAGCCTGGCCTAGTCAACTCAACCTGACCCTGCCAATTCTGATACCACTTAGCCCCCTACCCAGGTCCCACTCAGCCTTAAAACCAACTTGATTTGACACTTCTGCAACAGAACACCTCCAATCCTCTGTCCAACCAATTGCCCCTCCCCAATCTATCCTAAGCACTCATCCATATCCCTGGCACCCGAACAACCTCACCCACCTGACATCCTGAGGAGATAGCAAGAACTGCAGATGCTGGAGTCAAAGACAACATAGTGTGGAGCTGAAGGAACACAACAGGCCAGGCAGCATCAGAGGAGCAGAATAGTTTACATTTCAGGTCTGGACCCTTCTTCAGTAATTCAGAAAATTTCCTGAAGAACAGTCCCAAGCTGAAACGTCAACATTCCTGCTCCTCTGATGCTGCCTGGCCTGCTATGTTCCTCCAGCTCCACACTATATTGCCACCTGACATCCTACCCACTTTTCAACCTATTTGCCATTCTACCCCATTGCTAGACTTGCACAATTACTTCCCCTTGGCACTTAATGGCTTCATTAGCCCTAACGTAAAATTTTTACCCACTTGCTGTAATATAGGAAACAGGACAGAGGTAGGAGGGTAGACAATGGATTTTACCTTTCAAGCCCTCCCAACTTCAAGGTCGGCAATGGGGCTGTGCAGTTGGGCTACAAGATTGAGCCCTAATATTTCCCCTCAATTACTCTTGATAATGAAAGATGACAGATAGGTGAAGGTTTAATGCATTAATTTAATCTCAAAAGTTCAAACACATTGTTTTTTTGCAACATCATCTGTAACTCACAAGATAATTTTACCACAATTGCTCCTAGATATTTAACATTTGGCAATGTTACCTGACGTACAAGAAAAGAAAACTGTGTGGCCTCGTCTCATGACTGTTCATTCAATGGAAGCATTCTCAATTCTGTGTCAGATGGTTGTGGATTGAGGCCCATCCTGGGACCTAAGGGTAAATTGCAAGAAGCAAAATATTGCAGATGCTGAAAATCTAAGAATAAATCAAAACATGGTAGAAATAATCTGCAGATCTGGAAGTTAGATTGATAAATGTTAACTTATTTTCCCTTTCTATCACTCCAGCTTTAGCTAAAATAGATGTTCTGTGCCCCAGAATCACCACATATCAATTTTTATTTTGTGTGTTAGCAGAAACTGATCATCTGGCACATTTTAAATTTGAAATTAAAGTTTAAAAAGTTGACATCGCACTTGCTGAAGTTAGAATCTTGAAGGTAGGTGTGCAATACTTTTGATATATAGGCCGGGTGTGAATTGATTTTTTTTATTGACTTCTTTGTGCTCATTAAGTTGTTAATGCTGGGAATGGAACACTTTTCATTTCAGGCATCCAGTGTCAGCATCAGGTACTTCAAGGTCACAGGCAATATAAAGCTCCCTGTACTCTGCTGCAACAAAGTGCCTCAGCCGCACCATTCAGAGTGCACTGTGTGACAATTGTTTCCAGCTAATCAGCTACCTGAGTGAAATTATCAACATGGTGCCAAATTAGGGGCAGTTTTGCTCTGTGGACCTATATTCACTCCGAACTATCAAATCTTATTTCGCTGATGAGATTTATGATCCTGCAATTCCATTCAACCTCTTTGGCCCACAAAATCAGCAGACTACCAGAAAATTTAATTCCATTAGTTTAGGGTGAATTCAAGTTCCAGAACTAGTTTTTAACCCTCTGTGCACCCAGCAGCCATGAATGGGAAGGTACTGACATGTATTGCAACTTTGCGATAGGTTTTACTTCATTCAGTGTCTGCAGATCACAACTCATCCGGGCTAGACTTAAAATATAGCTTGATAATTCCTGATAGCCCCTGATTGATTGTTACATTACCAGGCACATTTATAGCTCTATGTCATATAAAAACAACAGCAAATGGTTTCAGGATGAAAAGTTGGCCACAAAATTATTTGTGATAATGAACCCTGTTGTACAACAGATAGATACTTGGCACTAACTGCCAGCTCTCTTTTATTTTTATTATATTTTAAGTTAATGAGAATGATGCCAATTCATGGCGACAGTAAAAACCTTTCACTGTATTTTATATTGGATGCACATGGCAATTAATGATTCAATCAATCAGCTGCTCATTATTCACTGGTTAAACACATCTGAAGTTCAAAATGCATTATATTTTTGATAACTAAAAAAAAACTAACAACTCATTGGGTGCTTTGAGAATACTAAACGGTTTGAGAAAATAATTTAAATGAAGTCAGTCAATAGTAATAGCATTTTTGCTGAGCTATATGTTACAATCTTACATGTGACTATTTTTACTGAGAGCTTAAATATCATTTAAACCTTTCATCCATATCAATATTTAGAATAGTGATGGGCCAAGTCACTAATAATTCACAAATACCAGTGAAATGCATTGAAGTGTAAGATTAACAGAAACAAGAAGGTGACATTGAAATACAAATAATACTGATTTCAGAGACAACCAAATCGAAGTTTAACACTTCTGTGTCATTTTTACATTCATTTTTTTTCCAGAATAACGTCAGTTGTCAAAGCAATTTTTAAAATTCAGGAGCAATTCAGGAAAGTGCAGCGCACTACCCCTCAAATGGTGGAAAGCAGTAAGGGCATCAACCTCACTACAATGTTCCTGAGTCTGAAACAATTAAGGATTAATCTCCCAAAAACAGCTGCAAAGAACCAGGGAGAAAACAAAATAATTGCACCAAAAATAAAATGATAAACAACTAGAGATAACACAGTGTGGAGCTGGAGGAACACAGCGGGCCAGGCAGCATCAGAGTAGCAGAAAAGTTGACGTTTCGGGTCGGGATCCTTCTTCAGAAATTCTTCATTTCATTTATGTTCGTGTATGCTGATGGCTAGTTTCCTGCCTGTGTGTCCGAACATCAGCTAGCAGCAAAACAGCGCAACAACTCTCCTTAATATCTGTACATTCAGACAATAAAGGCCATTGGTTTAAGTGGGACAAAGTAACCATAGCAGCCCGAGACAAACACAGACATGCACGGGAATTCCCAGTGGCATGGTTCTCCAGCCATACTTCAATCAGCAAACATATAGAATTGGACCCCATATATCAAAACTGGAAATGACAGTACTCACCGTAACGGACTAGACAGTACAAATTCCAAGCTGAGTAGAATAACATCACTTCATTGGAGGGTCCATTGATGACATCACCTAGCATGGTGACGAAACGTCTGGACAAAACAAGCCAGCTCAGTGAGCAAGTCAACAACTTCATCAACAACCCGAGCTACAGATCTTTGCCAATATTTTATTTGTTCTATTTCTGGAGGTGAGTAGTGTTGAGTAACATTTGAAGAGATTGGGAAAAATTTTTGGATTCACAAGGAAATGCTGCTGGACTTTGAAGAGAAGGTTAAAGAAGATGGAAAGCCTGTCAGGAGGAAACCTGCTTTCAGTTGGATGGATCAATCACTGCCATCCCTCTTAAGCTGAAACAAAACAAAGAATTGAGGTACAGGTAGCAGAGTTGAAATTGCTCAAAGAGAGAAGTAGAGGCAAATCAACAGCTACACAGCAGAACAAAGACAGCCTTGACATTGACTCTAGAAATCACCCTCTAGTGTTTATTCCAGTGGATCCTTCCTGACATTACCAATATTTCACAAACTCTTCAGAGTATTGATACACAGAGGGATCTGGGTGTGCAGGTCCAGAGATCACTGTAGGTGGCAGTGTGGGTAGATAAGATTGTAATAAAGGCCATTGGCATTCTTATCTTCATTAGAAGGGGCTTTGAGAATAAGGACAGGCAAGTCATGCTGCAGCACTATAGAACTTTAGTTAGGCCACACTTGGAATATTGTGCACAGTTCTGGTCATCACACTACCAGAAGGATGCAGATGCTTTGGAGAGGGTTCAGAAAAAGTTTACCAGGATGTTGCCTGGTAAGGGGGATTTTAGATATGAATAAAAGGTAGGACGGACTGGGTTTGTTTCCATTGGAATGCAGGAGGATAAGGGGGTGACCTGATAGAAGTTTCTAAGATTGTGAATGGCATGGATAGAGTGGAAAGTAAGAGGCTGGACGGGTCAATTACCAGAGGACATAGGTTCAAGGTGCAAGCGAGGGGAAGTTTAAAAGAGATGTGCGAGATGAGTTTTTCACACAAAGGGTGTTGAGTGCCTGGAATGCACTGTCAGAGAAGTTGGTAGAAGCAGACACAATGGCAGCATTCAAGTAGCACTTGGAAGAATCCATGAATAGAAAGGGAATAGAGGGATAGATACTGTAAGTGAAGACAGTTTTAGTATGGAAGGACAAAAATGTGTTGGTGCAGGTTGGGGGGGCCAAAGGGCCTCCTCCTGTGCTGTATTGTTCTTTGTTCTTTGCTTTTTGTTCTCTGTGGCATTGCTGCATCAACGAGATGACAGTGATCCTGCAACCCCACGGATGATGGCTCCATTAGCTTCGTTCGAACCAGAGGGAAGCAGAGATAGTGGGCCCATCATTTTCTTGAGCTGAGCGGATTACTAATGATACAAAGCACAATGAACTGTGAGTACCTTGCTCCTGCCTGCCACAGTAATGGGCAGATGTACTGCGATCACCAGGTTACCACTCCTTTAACAGTAGCTAGTGTGAAAATGTGCCACAGAACATCATGTTGGTGAATATTCTCTATCCTGGGAGCAGTCATGGTCATTTTATTCGACACAACCATAGCCCAACCACTGAAGGCTGACTGCTTACTGACAATTCCTGTCCACTGTACACATGAATCACAACTCCTGCCTTCTCATGATGACGTGCCAACAACGTATGTACATTGTGAGTCATATACCGCCACCAGGAATTTGGTGGAACAAACCATTTGCGATTTTGCCACCACTTGGATCACATAGGGTGGGGACAGTCCTCCATACCTAATAGAACATGTCTTTGTCATGGTCTGCTCTGCCACAATGTGGCTTTTATGGGAGAACACCCCTTCCAGCAGACTTTCAGAGAGCATTTGAGAAGGGAAGGAAGAAGAGGCAAAGGAGGAGCCTGAGGAAAGTGAGGAGGTCTTCAGCATTCGTGTGGTCTAGATGGGATCCTACTGAAATTCCATTCCCTACTTACAGTTGCTGCACAAATCCCTAGATTTCCATTTCTTTGGTTCACACCATCATAATCTCTACTTGGCCAAGATCTTGAAATAAAGGACAAAATGAGAAACAAACCATAGCAACAGCTACTGCTGGCTTTGGAGCATGACCTTGAGCAGCTCTGGGCTTTGAGGGCCTGACCCCAGATGCAACATCTCAACATGGAAGCAGGATTCTGGGCTGACTGTCAGAAAGGCATTGCCAAGGAATGCTGGACTGGCAGTGGTGGAAACACAAATTCTATTTTCCTGAATGAGAGCAGCACGGTATGCAAAACAAGGAGCCACACCCATTCTTCAGCAGCAAAGCTTCAATAATGTTAGGATGCTGTTGGAATGTCACTTGATGAAGTACTGTGACAGCCTGCATACCCTGTCCAACGTAAGTATATACATCCATGATAACAGTAATGACAATCTATAAAGCAGCAAACTGGGCTTGTAAGTCAATAGATAGTGATCCCATGACCTTCCTGTGTTGGAGTGGAAACTGAGATATCAACCACCAGATGCTGCAACATGGTCGGGACCACATATGGTGTCATGAAGTTGGCTGTCATTTCTACACTGGAAATGATGGTCTCTAGCCTCTGAACTAAATCCTGCACCAGGTTGAAGCCAGAATCCCCATGCTTCTTCACAGTAACAGAATGCTCTTTGACAAGCCAAAGGTGTCTATGTGCATCCCTCATCAAGACCCTCATCTGAGTACTCTGTAGCTAAAACATTTGAAATATTACCCTCAGTTGCCTATGTGCATGCATTAATATTTCCCCCCTGCCCTTGCTGTGGACTACTCTTTTTGGGTGAATGAGCACATGTAGATCCCATGTCTATGTTATCCTTTAACGTTGGAGAGTGCCAGTATCTGAGCCGCTGTCTGGAAGTGTCAACTCAGGAGGTGATCCTTCATCATCAAGATTTTTTTGTTGCTCAGATCCCTTGTGGTGAGGTGGTACTGACTGCCTGGGTGCTAAATCTTAGGTATCTGAAATGAAAAATTTAGAAGAGGGTAAGCATTTGGATTAGGAATCAAGAAGTCCAAGGGCCAAATGAAGCACAGAATGCATTTCATGTAAGTTAGCAGGATGATGGTGAGGTAGAACATGAGAAGGGTTAGACTGCAGGAACATATTATCAGGCTGGATTCTGGTGTCAGATGCATTGGCCGCGTCATACCTGATTCAGACGATACTGAGTGAAATCTCCTTCAGTCAGCTTTTGTGATACAGGTCTCCCTGACCCTCTATGTTGCTTCCTACAGCTACAGGCCACTTTATCCTGCAAAGAGTAGGAAAAATGTCAGTGCTTATTGCAATGCGTGAAGCCATGAGCCTGTGACAGTTGAAAAGCTGGATGTAGAAGCAGCAAGAGGTGAATGTGATACTGGCAGCATTGGTTAATTGGTGGGGTGAAGAATCTGGCTGTTAGGAATAAGTCATTATTATGAGATATGTCAGAGTTACAAAGATGCCATTCACTAACCTTGAGTCCACATGCTAGCTCATTGATAGTTTAGCCAGACAGATCTCTTGGCAGGGTTCTTGAAATCTCTGGCTGCCCAATACTATTCTCTTTGATGGATATGCATTCAGGTCTTCCAGTGTAGCATAGATTTGCTCTTTATTTCTGTAAAGTCTCCTGTAATGCTTCCCATGCTGCATCTGAGACTGAAAGAGCTCTCTTGCTGGTTGTTGCTCCATTATCAGCTACCTTCCTTCTAGCAAAGCTGTGCTGCAACGCTTCCCACCGCTTGCTGCAGACACAGTGCACACTCTTTAAGAAATGCTGGTTCCTTTAAAAAGTGTGGGCTTGTTGAATGTTGCGGAGTCACGCTGCCTTCTTGCTTCCTTTTTGAGCATGCAGCCAGTCGGCAGTGCACTTTGTACTGGGCTCCAATCATGCTGTTGAATAGACAGTGCAAACTCAGTATGCTGTCTGGATCAACTGGAGCAAGCTGAGGGTAACCATGCATATGAGTCCCGCACCCACTAATGGGCCTAATCAAATAATTCCCCTTTCAGTTCCAAGCCCTTTGCAAATTACCAGAATATGTGACAAACCAGTTCCTTCTATAACTGTATGTGGGTAAAACAAAAAATGAATACATTCTATACATTGGTAATTGGAACATATTCATGGCATCTGGTAGTGGGAATTCTGTTCAGCAGAGAGATGCATCCAGAGCCCAGCTGAGCCATTTGAAATTGACAGACAGTATTCTGTTTTGTCTGAAAGCTTTGTAGGTCAGCATAGGGATCTTCGTGACAGAGATCTATAGAATATATTTACCCCCATGTCTTTTTTAAATCTCTCTACTCTCACCTTAAAAATGTAACCCCAATTCTTGAAATTCCTCCATCCTAGGGAAAAGACAATCACCATTGGCCCAAATATGCCCCTCATGATTTTATAAACTTCTATAAGGTCTCCTTTCAACCTTCTACACTTCAGTAAAGTATGTCCCAGCCTAACCAGCCTTTTTATATAACTCAAACCTTCCATACCCAGTAACATCCTGGTAAGTCTCCTCTGAACCCTCTCCAGCTTAAAATTCTCACACTTACTACTATTGGTTACAACACTAATAAGCTTCTGCTTTTAATCTAATACCATCCTTAACCTGCTTAGTAAGCTGCAGATGGATCTTTCCTGCTAAGTTCTGTTTTTTTAATGGAAAATATTTTTGTTGAATATTTTGACTTTTTACTGAAAATATTTCCCACTGTTTATTTCGCTACAATACCTTTTAGTCTATTTAGCTGATCAATATTAATCAGTTTTCCTCCTATAGCCAGATAATTATCATTTTATAAGTTCAAGATTCTCATTTTAACCTGCCTGCTCCATGTACATTAAACAAGTGCAGGGTAGGCATAAAGTTGAGTTCACTGTTCTAGTTAACTCCATTGAACTTACCAGCATTATCAACTTGTAGAAAAGCCTAAAATATAGCCAAATATATAAAGAGTCTTTGTGCATCATAGCCAGCCAACCTATATCCCTGAAAAATTTAAACAAAGTTTCTTTATAATCAGTTAGTAATATATACAGATCATAAAATTCATCTCCTTTGTACTAATGGCTTGAAAGTTGCAGGCTAAACTTCAGCAAGTTCTAAACATTTTCTGTAATTAAAATCCAAATAGCTCATAAATTCATGGCAGGAGAGAGTTGAGTTGGGCTCCCCCAGGAGTTGAGAGTTGCAAAAAATTTATGAACAATTTGTGCCACTTCGCCATTAATTTGCAAAAATACCATTTAATGACTAACCACCATGTGAATTTCAACAAACTGGCAGCATTTGTTCAGTAAGTACATGTAAAACTTGCCGCAGACTGTCAGGTATTTGATAGTCTAAGGACAGGCTAATGGTGAAATTCGTGTTCCTAAAATACCATTCAACCCGTATGGCCCAAAAAATGAATATTTAATATTAAGGAGTCCCATTCCTTCAAGCAGTAATTTGTTCTTATAAATTATTTTAATTTCAAGTTGTTTCTTATTTGTCACTTTGTCTCTTCACTTTTATAATCAAGACGTTGTTTCACCTCATAATTTCTACCAAATTTGATTATAATGTGCTCCATTTCATTTTCTATCATTCCTTTGTTGCTTAATCCTTAAATCTCATTGTTTGATGAAATTGGTCTTGTCAATCACCAAAGTTTCAGATTCTTCTTTATCTTCACCACATTATTTATTAACTCACATTTCCAGCAATTGTCAGCTTAGTTTTACAACATAAAAACACTACCAAACAGAATTGCGCCCTTCTCACAAATTCTAGGCTACAAATTAGATGCACAGAATCTGAGCAAGTTTATTTTGACTAGTTGTACTGTGCAACAATTGAAAATATAACACTGCCAGAGCTTGATTTAAACATGCAACAAGGGAATATAACAAATTTCTGCCGAGGCTACTGTTATATATTCAGGGACATCCCAGAACAATTAACGATAATATGTTTCAGGCAGAAATGTACGGTCTGTCCTTTTACTGGTACACTCTCAACGGCCAAGTGTGTAGTTAACCACTGACAGTAATAAATTATTTGGAGTTATTCCATTTGGACAAAACATCCTGTCTCAATGGCTCTGTGCCACTTATAAAAGTTCCAGAATACTGTTAATTACTCATACCTAATGGCTTTTACATAGAAAACAACAACGCACAGGAAGCAGTGTTAGCAACAGCTCCTAATAACTCTGAGGTCTAACTCCAACAGTAACAGAGGTCGAAATGCACTGTGTTGGATATTGAGCCATATAGACCAGGTTTGACTCAGATGCATGCTGTGTTGTCTGATCTCACCGGAATCAATGCTGGGGGTTAGTCTCAATACCTGTAAATAACAGTGTGGCACAAATGGGGATAAGCATCAATTATTGCTGGTTGCCATCCAGTTGCACTTCCCTGCACCCGCTATTGGAAAGTGTGGGTCTAATTTTCTTGTCAACCTCCTTCTCCAGCTCTGAAAAAGAGTGACAAATCTGAAATGATAGGCCAGGCAAGACTGTTTCAGGTCCAATCAATGCGACCTAGGTTCATGCCTATAGCACAGACAGACACACCAGAGAATGGGACAGGAAAACTGGAGGGTGAAGTTTAGAATGGAATAGTAGAGAAGTAATTTATTGTCTCCTGTATTTTTTGTAAAAAAATACATAAAAAGTTTTCAAGTTGGCATACTCCAGCGTCATTTTAATAACATATTATATATATTTTTAAAAAATTAAGACAAATTAAGACAATTAAGATGTGCAGCTGCAGGCCAGCTTAACAGCCTTCGGGGTTCCTGCCTTCTGCTTAAAGACCAAAATATCCACTAAGTACTTGTGTGTATATGGAGTTTACTTTGACATGGGGACAGATCCACTCCTAAGCTCTGTTCTGAGGGGGTCCTAGCGTATGACCAACGTGAACTTCTAGCCCAATCTCTGAAGCCTCCATGGATATTGGAACAGGAAACAGATCCAAAGTCTGCAAACTGCCCTTATTTCCCAGCAAGGGCACAGGATCTGTCCCTTGGGGAAAACACTCAAAATTCTGTGGTAGTGTAAAAATGGCAAAATCTCGAATTCTTGGTCATTGAATCTCTTTTGTTTTCATTTTTGAGCCTGAGGTAAAATGCACGTAAACTCAAATTCATCTTTGTTTTTATCTATTCTTCCCTATCACTTTGGAATTTTAAGCATTTCTATTAAATTGTGCATAATCTCCACTGAAAACAGTTGCAGACACCAATAAAGTAAAATTGTTATGCAGATGACAAATACATTAACATTTAAATCATTTCCAACAATCCGTCAATGATTTTGATGTTCGTCCTTTCTCCTCATATCCAGAATGATTGCGTCTGCCACACTTTGGTCAAAATTACATCTTTAATCCTTAAAGTAATATGAATATGTGCACTCCGGCTCTTCAATAATTCATTTCCATACACCAGATGCTAGTATACAGCATCCAACTTCATTCAGATCACAGGCCTTCTGTTTGCTGCTAATTTGCGAGCATCAAGCATAGAAACTGTGCCATTCTGTGAGCTCATTGTTGCTACACAGATCTTGATAATCTGTCTTCACAATGACAACATCTGATCGCATCCCGGATTCCCTGCCATACCAATAATTGTTCAAATGTTGTTTCATTGAACACTTACAGTCCATAGCATTGCTTCTTCAATCTAGAGTTCATGGCAGCCTAGCTGATTATTCAGTTCAGTGAATTCAACTGATGTAGAAAGCCATTGGTTTCATTCATTCATCAGATCACTGGTGCCCGTACAGTTTCAAAATGGTAATCTGACTCAAAACTTGGAACTTTGTTCAAGCAAACACATCACCCCCAACCCAAAAGCTCTTTCCAGTCAGTCAAAACAATTTCCAGAAAACTGTCTCTTAACTTCAAATCACAAGCTTCATAAATTATTAAGATTTTCTCTCTCTAACCACAACGTTCATACATTTTTTATTTCTACCCTTAGTTCTCTTCAACAGTGATCCATCATTTCCTGGAGGATTTTAACCATATTCCTACATTCTTCTCGAGCAAGGTCAACAGTAGTCAGAACTGCATAATTCACAACATTATAATCTGCTCTGCACATTGTACCTAATACTGAAAACGCTGTAAGACCCTTATCACTAAGTGACAGTATCAGCCTTTCTGTCGAATTTTTTTTTTGTCCCTTGCCAATGCTGGTTTGCTCATAACAACTTCTGCTTGCATCTGATAATTTACCTGAATTCAGACTTTAAACAACCTATTTTGCTTTCATGTGATATTTGTCCCACTTTAGCTGCTACTAATTGTCATGGTTCAGGATCTTTTTCAATCACTGTTGTCTTGCACTGGTAGCTACAGGGCAATTCCAGTGTTCAGGCCATGTTTCCTATGCATTGTAAAGGTGTTTCTTTTTGAAAAAGCTTTGGATGGGTCAGCATGCACATATAAAGGTAACCTTTATTCATAGACGTGTGAATTACTCACAAATACATGGGATTCTTATAATATTCTTATTCCTTCAGTCAGACTGAACTTAGAATAGCAGAATGTACATGGGTGATACACGTCGTTTTTTTGTTGATACAATAGACAATAGACAATAGGTGCAGGAGAAGGCCATTCATATGCCGAACATATTTTGGATAGAATGGGACAGTCTGTCCAAGAATCATGGAGCCTGACTGCATCCCTGAGTTATTTGTTTGACTTTTATTTTGGATTTAAAGCAATCTAATTTGATGATCAAGCATTTTCTTCCTGATAAGCCAGCAGCTAAACAGTTAATTACATTGAACATTCAAGTAGATATAGTGTGAACTGTATGGCTCTTGGTCATTTAATAGTCTGCTATGATACCAGACAGTAATTGGAACTATAAGCTAGAACCCCTCCACGGTGCTTGAAATAAAATCAGCATATGAATTACTGCCTACCTTCCCATTTGATTAACTCAGAGAACAAAGCTACTAGGCTTTGACTCAGACACACCATCTGTGGTTGCCAATGCAGATTCTAAGGAAGCACTTGGAATAATTAAAAATGTATTTAAAGATAGGAAAACAAGCTAAAACAAATGCATAGTGCTGCCCAAACACAGCCTAAAACTGATCAGCAAATTCCAAAATGGCAAGTTCCCAGAACAAACAGCAATTAATTTCCAGATCGAATCTTCAGCCTGCATTTGCTTAAAGGGCCAGAGGTATTCAAAGGGAGCACTGAATCGAAAACTGTGGTTTCATGGCCCAGGTTTCTGTCCATTTACTCGGAATGGAAAATAATGCATCATTATCAAAGAAAACAAAGCTTAAACTCCTTAACTAGGATGAGGAGGTTGTGAGATATAAATCATTGGAATTGTCATTTTCCCTCCACCGCAAGAGTACTCCAGCACCCAGGCTGTACCTTGACAAGTGGAGGAATAGTCGGGGAAATAAAATGTTTACCTTTCAGTTAATGCTACGTTAAAAGTTTCTGCTAAAAGAGGCGATACATTAGCCAGGAAGGTAATCATACTTTCTTTTATTATCCATTCTTTCTCAAACTGATGGTAATTTGGTTCAGACATACAAGCCTCCATATTAATGCTTCAGCGGCAGCAGGAGAGGACTGAGGAGTTTTCAAAGAAATCAATATTGTGCAACCTGATTCTAGCATATCCTATACACCTCTACTACCATTTTTATGGTATTGGGCTTCAGGGTGGCTGAGTGTCCCAACATGCAGAAGGCTTATTCACTTATTTTCTTTGAGTCCCAGTAATGTAATTCAAACCTAGAACTGAAATTAACTTTGTAAGTCAGGTTTTCAATGTTGGACAGTGAAACAGTTGAAATTGTACAAAACTTTATAAGATGATTAAAAGCCAGGAGGTCCAGTTGAATTAAGTTTCATGCCTCACAGGCTCTTCCTCATTCCTTGTGAGCTTCAGTTTGGAGCTTGGTATAACAGAGTTTAAAGTTGTTCAGTTGAAGGCTGCTTTTCATTTGACTGAGGAAGGGGAACTTATCAAGATCATCAAGAACAAGGGCAATGCCATTGAGGGAGCTGCAAAGAGCCAGCAGGAAGATACCAGCAGGGGGCATGTGCTTGCAAACCATTTTATCCATGGAACAGTGTCTTCGTACATCGGCTTGTCTTTCTTGAACTATCAAAAGGAACAGTTCTTCTGAAGACTGAGATTATAAATTCAAGTGGTGACAGACCATTAAAACCTACTGGAAGAAGACTTGATTCCTGGTGGGGCTGGCAGTGTCCCCTTACAGGTGACTGTGAAAGTCACCGTTACCCTTAATCTCTTTGACTTCAGGTTCTGGAGACTTAGCCATAGTCTTGAAGTTAAGGTAAATGTTAAGTTAAGGTAAAGGAAAGAAGACATTGTTATGATGCCAACCAATGCCCTTACTGGACAAATCAGATTGCAGAATGAAAGCTGGCTTGATTGATCATACTTTGCTTTGTTTTGGTTTTAACGGAATAGTGTCTCACTGAAACATCAGCACACAATGCTGCAGATGTTGTTTGAATAATTAAACAGAAGTTTCTTATCAAAACAAATGAAGATGAAACAGAACAAAACAAACTACCTGCGTATAACACAAAGATTTTTAAACACGGGACTTAATCCCGTAATTCGCAAAACACTCCTTTATAAATTGATAAGAAAAACAACAGATTTTGTATAGTATCGAAAACACAGTTGTGATACAGTACCCAAAAACACCACTGGCACAGTACTCACAGCAAAGTTGCTGTCTGTAAGACCTCGATAGTTTTAAATTGCAAGTGACTTTAACTTTTGGATCGGAACTACAAATAGCTTCTTCCTGAAGTTATTCAGACACCTGAAATTAAATGTACGCAGCTTCAGTTAATCTCTTCAGGATTTTGTCCTAACAATTCTGGTCAGGGACTAACACTAATTCTTTTACTCTAAGATAATCTAGGTTCGTTATATTCATTCTTTCTCAGGAGCACTAGTGCTTTCAAGCATCTTCATCGAAGCATTTCATAGAACTGCACAAACCCAAAGTAAAAGTGAAACAAAACAAAATCTTTCTCTCTGAACAGTGGATAATTCCCTTAAGCTTAAACAAAAGCCTCTCTTGACCTTCCAAACTGAAGCTTGTTAATCTTAATCAGTTATAAACATGTTCCAAATACACAAAAAAGCCTTTAATTTGAAATTAATTTAGGCCTCAAACTGTTTTAGAAGAAATCACTACGGCTACAGAAATACTTACAAGTTAATTATTAATTTCAGATACACAGAAAACCTACAAGGTACTAATTCAATACTAAAATCCCAAATTTACAATAAATAACATTAAAGATATATACAAATCACACAGTTTACATTATAACATAGATATGATTTAGTCACGGAACCTTACAAATGTTGAAATTTGAGGTGACTATGATGACAAAATGATCAATTCAACTGAAAAATACTTTGTCTTGTCAAAGACGTCTGAAAGGTTGATGTAGACATCCTTTTCCAACGCACTACCAGCCTCTCGATATCAGAAGCTAAGCTGGACAGACATGCTGCTTGTAACAAGGGCTTCTTCCATCACCAGGGGTTAGCTGTACAATCTTAGAAAGAAAGAAAATTGCTGGTCCTTGGACTCTCATTGGTATTCTGTGTGCTCTTTCTTGTGTAACTATGGCACTACAGGTCGAAAAGTTAATCTGAAGCACATGCACGTCTTGCTCACACTGCAATCGGTGAGGGTGACAATCATTCAGATTGTCAATAAGGCATGAGACATGGTGCTGGCAAACTTTCAAGGAATGTAAGGATTGTGCTATTTGAAGATGGTCTGTAAAAATTGGAGAAGTTGAAAAAGTTGATACCTGATGAATTGGGGATTTTAGTTGGGGGGAGTTACAAAAGTGAGGTGTCAGGATACAAGAACATTGATTCAAACAGAGCAGTAGGTGCTGATGGAAGTGAAGTGGATGTGAACAGTGCTATGAATGGAATATGACTGACAAGTCAAAGTGAGAGGGATATTGCTGCATCTCTAACTTTCTAACATTCTCAAACACCCTGCCTGACCTGGTCAAATAATAAAGCCACTGCAATCTTGGATACATAATGTCACAATAATATACATGCGTTCACCTCCCAGGCTAACATCAATGATGCCATATTTACATTAAGAGTACATTACTTTTTCTTATCTCTTCCTTGACCAACACCCAATAGAACACCCTCAGTGATTCTGCATTGATCTTTTGTTCTTATTCTAGACACCTCTACGTTATTTGTGAAATCTAAAATCTTCCAGCATCCCAACATTAATTTCACCTCGAAATTGGATATTTAAATAGTCAACAAGAAGCTGTGTTTTGGTAATTGCCATCAAGCCCTTTCGCGCAGCAGTGAAGTAATAACTAGGAATCTCAGTTAAAATTAGCCATTTCTATCTATCCCATGATGTTGCACTTTCATTGCTCACTAAGGCCTCACCCTTCCCTCTTCCCATCTCTAAATTAACACAAACAGCCATAACCATTGACTCCAGACCAGGTTAGAATCACTCATCTGCTTTCCTGAACCCTGCCTTTCTTCCTGCACAGTCCTAAATGCTGTTAGATCTCGTTTTGCTTGGCTAGCAGAATCCTAATGTTCTAACCTAAGTTTCAACACAGCCCATCAATGGAATGAATTCTCACACGCCAACGTGTGTAGCGTCACAGAGGTCTACAGCGTGCAAACAGGCCCCTCGGCCCAACTTTCCCATGCCACCCAATTTTCAGAATTTAAACTGATCCCATTTGCCTGTGTTTGGTCCCTATCCCTCCATGCATATCTCATCCATGTACCTGTCCAAATGTTTCTTAAATGACCAAATAGAACTCACTTTCCAGATACTCTGTGTGAAAAAATTGCCCCTCTGGACTCTTTTGTATCTCTCACCTCTCACTTTAAACCTATACCCGCTGGTTTAAGGCTCCCTTACTATGGGGAAAAGCTGTTGGCTATCTACCTTATCTATGTCTGTCATGATTTTGTAGACCTGTATAAGGTTACCCCTCTGTCTCCTACACTCCAGGGAAAATGTCCCAGCCTATCCAACCTCTCCTTATAATTCAAACCTTCCAATCTAGGTAGCATCCTAGTAAATCTTTTCTACACACTCTCTTGTTTAATAATATCCTTTCTATAGTAGGGTGACCAGAATTGCATCCAGTAATCCAAATGTCGCCTCACCAACATCTTGTACAGTTGCAACAAGACGTCCCACCCCCTACATTCAATGTTCTGACCAATGAAAGTAAGCATGCTGAAAGCCTTCTTCACCACGCTCTTTACCTGTGTCACCATTTTCAAGGAGTTATGAACCTTTATCTCTAGATCTTGTTCTATAACACTCCCTAGGGCCCTACCATTGATTGCATAACTCTTGCCCTGGTTTGATATGAAAATGCAACAACTTGCATTTGTCTAAATTAAACTCCATCTGTCATTCCTCAACCCACTGGCCCAGTTGATCAAGATCCTGCTGCATTCTCAGTAACCTTCTTCACTGTCCACTCTATCACTGATCTTGGTGTTATCCGCAAACATATTAAACATACCTCCTACATTCTCACCTAAATCATTTCTATAAATGACAAGTAACAGTGGACCCAGCACTGATCCCTATGGCACACTGCTGGTCACAGGCCTCCAGTCTGAAAAACAACCGTCTACCTCCGCTTTCTGTCTTCTTTTGTCAAGCCAATCTTGTATCCAATTGGCTAGCTCTCCCTGGATCCCATGAGATTTAACCTTACTCAAAAAACTACCATGTGGTACCTTATCAAAGGCCTCACTAAAGTCCATGTAGCCAATGCCTACCACACTACCTTCACTACTTTCTCGGTCACCCCCTCAAAAAACTCAATCAAATTCATGAGGCTCGATTTCCCATGCACAAAGCCATGCTGACTATCCCAAATGCGTCCTTGCCTCTCTAAGTACGGGGAGATCCTTTCTCTCAGAATCCCCTCTAACAATCCGTCCGCCAAAGATGTTAGGCTCACTGGTTTGTAGTTCCCAAGCAATTTCCTGCAACCTTTCTTAAATAATGGCACAACATTAGTCACCCTCCAATATTCGGGCATCTCATCGTGGCTGTCAATGATACAAATATCTCCACTAGGAGCCCTATAATTTCCTCCCTAGCTTCCCACAAAGTTCTGGAATATACTTCATCAGGTCCCGGGGACTAATTTACCTTAATGCGTTTTTAGACTTCCAGCACCTCCTCTTCTATAACATGGGCACTCCTCAAGACACCACGATTTATGTCTCTAAGTTCTTTAGCATCCATACCTCTGTCAATAATAAATACTGACGAGGAATATTCATTTAGGATCTCACCCGTTTCTTGTGGCTCCACACACAGGTGACCCGGTTTATCTTTAAGAGATCTTATTCTCTCCCTAGTCACTCTTTTGCCCTTCATGTACTTATAGAATCTCTTTGGATTCTTAACTTATCTGCCAAAGCCATCTCATATCCTCTTTTAGCCTTCCTGATTTCTCTCAAGTGTACTTCAACACCCCCTATACTTCTCAAGGAATTCACTTGATCCCAGCTGCCTATACATGTCATTTGCCTCAATCACTCTAGTCAACGAGTGTTCCCTACTCTTACTAGCTTTACCTTCACTCTAACGGGAACATGCTGGCCCTGAAATCTCATTAACTCATTTTTGAAAGCCTCCTATTTACCAGCTGTCCCTTTGTACGCAAGCAATTCACCTAATTAACTTCTGAAAGTTCCTGTCTAAGACCATAAAAATTGGTCTTGGCTAAATTTAGAATTTTATCTTGTTCACTGACCTATCCTTTTCCATAGCTATTTTAAAATAAGTGGAATTGTGGTCAGTGGACCCAAAGTGCTCCCCTACTAACACTTTTTCATCACTTGCCCAGCCTTATTTTCCAAGAGGAGGTCAGGTTTTGCCCCTATTCTAGTATTCTACATATTGCATCAGAAATTCTTCCTGAACACATCTAACAAATTTCTCTCTATCCAAGCCCTTGACACCATGGCAGTCCCAGTAAGTAGAGCAGTATATGCTAACTGCAGGATTCTTAAGCTTCTCTTCTTCAATTCACTGAAACATGTTGTGCCCCTAATGAATCGTACCTTAGGTGCCCCTGCATTTGGAGTGTTTCCTCTGTTATTACTATCTCTTGCTGCCTTTTGGCCAGACTTCTAAGTTTTGGATTTTATATGTTCTAACATTATTCCAGAGAAATTATATGCACAATTGGTCCTGGATATTTTAAGCCAATTTCCTGGAAATTCTGCTGGTCTTCTTCCAGACCTATTGTGGATCCCCCAGCAATTTCAATCATTAATATAACTCCTAAATAACCGATATTAACCGATTTTATTGTTTTAAGATCACCTGTTGAATAGATATGATTAAAATAGGTTGTAGACTAGCTCGCCAAGCCGGTGTGTTTGATTGCTAGGTAACATTGTCAGTGCGCACAACAGAAGAAGAGAACAATAACCAACTACCTTTCCTAGACATAATGGTAGAATGTAAGAACAACGGGGAACTCCAGTCTAGCATACGCAGATAGACAACACATATGGACCAGATACTTAATTACTCCAGCAACCACCCCAACACCCATAAACGGAGCTGCATCAGGACATTATTCAAACAGGCCACAACACACTGCAGCAACCCAGAACTGCGCAAAGCAGAACAGGAGCATTTATATGGAGTTTTTAAAAAGAATGGTTACCAAAAAGCACACGCCATTACCTCCGCGACAGACCACAACAAGAAGGCACAACACGACCAGGCACACTAGTCACCCTACTGTACATAGAGGCATATCAGAGGTGACCACAAGAATACTCAGACCTTTAGGTATCAGGGTAACCCACAAACCAAAACCAAACCAACAGCTACTGACGAACGTAAAGGATCCCGTATGCACAACCAATAAAACTAACATAATATACAAAATACCATGCAAGGACTGAGAAACACTCCATAGGCCAGACCGGAAGAAAACTGACAATTCAAATCCGTGAACACCAACTAGCCATCAAGAGACATGACCAATTCTCACTGGTCTCAACACACACGGACAAAGAAGGACACAAATTTGACTGAGTCAACACATCGATAATAGCACAAACCAAACTTAGACATGCCAGGGAATTCCAGGAGGTCTGGCATTCCAACTGGAACTCCATCAACAAACACATTGAACTGGACCCAATATACACAAACCACTGAGAAACAGAACCAGAAGTGATGCCAACCACCCCTGCAAACTGAGGCAAATAAATAACAAGTGGGACAGAACACCAATGCTTCATCGCAGGCACACTGACGACGTTACCTAGCAGGGTGACGAAACTTCTGCAACCAAACCCACTGGCTCAGTGAGCAAGTCTACAACCTCATCCACAACCTGAGCTACAAATCTTCTCAAAAACTTTATGATTAAAATAGGATTCCGATATATTTCAAGTTTTCTAATGAGATGATTCTTAACTCTTTTACCATTAATGGAGCTTTATATAGGATTATTTCTTCATTATATCCTGTTACCAATTGCCTTAAAAATGCTTTGAGAGGATGTCTTTAAAAAACAATTCTATCTAAAGAGAATTGTTGTGTAGAAGGTGATGCAATAAATCACTATTCTGCACAATCTACTTGTTCACCTCAAACTCTGCCCAGCAAAGCATTCAATAACAATCTGGTCAAGGAATCTAAATGCAGATATTGATGAATAGGGGGTTTGTATTTGTAATAATATTCAGTAAGCCACCTGCGAAAAAGGGTTGAAATTGAGACAATATGCAACATTTTCAGTGTTTTAACCTTAGCCAAATGCTGTGCTGTGTAAACCTATTGGAAATGAGGGGCTAAAATTGTCACATTAGATCCTCCAGTCTGCTGTTATCATGGTATACATTTGCATTTTTGGTCTTCAGCACTTATCTACATTAAAGAAAAACAAAATTTAAAAACTTGGGATGTGGCTTTCCCAGTTGAAGTTAAAGAATGGCAGCAAGTGAGTTTTAGGGCATCATATCTGTCATAGTCATGGTGAGTTACTTTGTGCAATCATGTACTTCTCATAATTTAATCAAGCGAGATTTTGGGCACATTACTCACTCAATTGCTGGATAAGCAAAACTGAAATGCCAGGACCTTCCAGTATCCGAGGCTTTGGCATCATATTTAATACCCAACTGGACACCTGCAAGCCAGGAACTATCCCTCACACTGTCAAGTTCACATCTAATGTCTCAAAACATGGCACAGAAGAAAAAGTAAGTTTGTCCCCCAAATTTCAAGGTGCAGATGAAAGGGAAAAGGAAAGGATTTCAGCTCTCTTCCCATCTGAATGCAATAAGGAGATGCCCTACCCCAGAACTGTCCAGCCTGGGCAACGAGTCAGTGCTGTATCTACCATCAAAATGGATAGTCAGTGATACCGCAAATAGGTCAATGATCCACGACGGTACATGCACCATCTTCTCTGCTGCATCATGCTGACAGAGCCATCATTCACTCTGACTCTTCCACAGCACATATGTTTCACCAAAGGTGGTCCACTACAATTCTTAGCATCATACGCATCATACGCATCATTTTATGTCATGTGGGGAATTTTGAATGCTTTGTGTGACCTAGATGATTACATATGTGAGGGATATTTGCAGCTGTAAAACATTGAGCTCCAGGTTTTGCAAGTTGACTGGCATCCTGAATCTTTGTGGAATATCCACAAAACTGAGAACAAATGGATAACAGGCATCGAATAAAGTTGTCACAATCAAAACTAAAAACGAACAGACAGAGAAGGAATGGGTGGCTTCTAGGCAGTCATGGAATATAGTTCAGGAGCCCTCTGAGTCTATCTTTCTCACTGACAGGTTTTCTTGTTTGGATATTGGTGAAAGTGACAATTCATCAGATAAATGCAGCCAAGGCCAAATTTGTATCATTCTTGTGGCTCAGCTGTACAACTTTTTTTGTGGTGGTGACAAAGAATGAAAGGGTAACAGTGGTAAATGATATTTAGGAGAACAGATAGAGCTTTCTACAGCCACAGACATTAATCTAAAATGGTATATTGCCTTTCTGGTGTCTGGTACAGGGATGATGCAGAGCAGGTTCCCTCTAGGGGAGGATGAAGACCAGAAATTGTAGACCACATTGGCACCAATGACATAGATAGTGGAAGGGGTGGATTCCTGAACGTTAAATTTTGAAAACTAGGCAAGACACTGAAAAGGAGTAAAGAAATAGGAAGCTTGGGTAAATGAACACAAGGTTGGAAAGATGGTGCAACGGAGAGTTTTGGATTTCTGGAATATTCGGACTGGTTCTGGGGTAACTGGGACTTACGTAAGGAAAGCGAGTTTCACCTCAGCAGAACTGGTACTAATGTTCTTCAAGGGAAATCTGCAAGTGCTGTTGAAAAGGATTTAAATTAGCTTGTCAGGAGGTTGAGAACCTAAGAGGGAATTCAGGTAGAATAAAAACAAAGCTGGTTGTGAGATTTCAAAAAGTTGTAAAAAGAAGGGTAAAGTGGCAGAAACAAATCCTGGAGTTAACCAGACTCAAATTACAGAATAGTATTAAAAAGGCTCAATTAAAACCATTTTATCTGAATGTATGCAACTAGGTGAATTGATGATCTGGCATAAATTGGAAGTTAAAGGTATTTGTTGCAAGGGAAATGCAATAACGATGGGTGATTTCAATCTACATACTGATTGGATAAATCTAATGAGCAGCAATGCTGTGGAGGAAGAACTCCTGGAATGCATTCAAGACAGTTTTCTGGAGCAATATGTTGAAATCCTTAATGGGTCACAGGCTTTTTTAGACCGAGTATTAAGCTATCAGAAAAGGTGAATTATGAATAATCATGTTGCAAAATAAACTTTAGAGAATAGTGACCTTTGATAATATTTTTCCATTAAGTTTGGAAAAGATGCATTTCAAACCAAAAGCAAGGTCTAACACCGAAAGAAGAACAAATATGAAGGCGAGGAGAAAGTTGACTGCGAAGGATTTAATATATAAAATATATGGCATATTCCAAGCTTTGACAGTTAATAATCAATGGATTATATTTAAAGAACTTTTATAATTTATTCATCCTAGGATCTGATGGCCTTGACCATTTGAATGTTGAAAAAGGTGGCTTCAGTGAAAACGGATGTATTAGTAATCATTTTTAAAAATTCTATTAAGATTGCAATGGTACCTGCAAATCATTAAACCCCACTGATTAAGAAAGCAGCGTGAGAGATAACAGGTAACTATAGGCCTGTTAATTTGACATCAGCAGTCGGGAAAATACTAGAAGCTATTTTAAAGGATACGATTACCGGATATTTAGAAAATGATTGACTGGACAGGGTTGGAATTAAGTTTCAAGTTGGAATTCATGTTTGACAAAGTCTGAAGTAGTTTTGTTTTGAGGAAGTTAATAACAGAGTCTGGAAGGGGTACCAGTGAATATGTTGTATTTGTTTTTCAGAAAGTTTTTGATAATGTCCCAAACAGGCAGTCAATAAGCAACAGTAAAGTACAGGGGACTGAGCAGTATAAACTATCATGGATTGAGAACTGGTTAACAAGCTGAAAACAGAGAATAGGACCAATTGGGTCATTCTTGGATTGGCAGGAGGTGACCAGTAATGTTTAACAAGGTGCTCGAGTCCAAGCTGTTCACAATCTATATCAATGATTTGATGTAAGAGCTAAATGGCCCTTTTGTGGCACGGAGGTAGTGTCCCTACCCCTGAACCTAGAGGCCCAGGTTCAAGTTCCATCTGTTCCAGAGGCGTATAATAGCAACAGATTGATTAGAAAAATACATCTGTTTTTCAAAAAAAAGACGAGAGAGCCAACAGTAATGTTTCCAAGATCACAAATGACATAAAACTTGGTGGGACATGAACTGTGAGGAGGATGCAAAAGGCCTCAATGGGATTTAGCCAGACTTAACGGGCGAGAGATTTGAAAGTGTTGATGTTCAAAGGGACGCTAATGTCCTCGTTCGTAAGTCACTGAACAGCTAGCATACAGGCACAGCAAATAATTGGAAGGGAAACAGTCAGTTAGCCATTATTACAAGGGGATTTAAGTACAGAAATGAAGATGTTTTACTTCAATTGCATAGAAGTGAACTATTGAGACCACACTTGTACTTGCCCAATGAAAGATTTACTTGCCGTTGAGAAAGTGCCACAGGAATTCATAAGACAGATTCCTGAGATGGTGGGACTGTCCTATGTTAGAGAATGAGGAGACTGGGCCTGTGTTCTCTGGAGTTTAGAAGAATTAGAGATGATCTCACAGAAACGTACAAACTCTTAAAAGAATAGATAGAACGGACACAGAATGGATGTTTCTCTTGCCTGCAGGGTCTAGAACCAGGGCACATAGTCTCAGAATAAAAGGTAAGACATTTGGGACTGAAATGAGGAGAACATCTTCACTCAGAAGGATGTTAATCTTTGAAATTCACATTGGGAAAGAGTTGGGAAAGATCAATCATTAAGTTAGTTTGAGGTCGGGTTTAATAGAGTTCTCAATACAAATTATATTAAGGGATATGGTGAAAGCATGAGAATGTGGCATTTAGGTGGATGATTAACCATGATTTGGAATAGCAGAACAGGCTCAAGGAGCTAAATGGCCCACTTCCTACATTCCTTTAGCTTTATGGTTCTGTGCTCCTCTCTGAATACCAAAGGCCCTAATTCATGCATTTCTACACAATCTTTTATCCATCTTCTCCAACTTATTCCCTCTCTCGTCTTATTAAAGTACTGGTAACAATCAGGAAACCTCCAACAAAGAACAGGCCACTTAGCAACAGCCTCACCTCTGAGAAAGAAGCCTGTGAAAGTGCAGAGAACACACCATCAGGTTGTACACCTCCCACAAAACTGATAGCGTCATGTAGATGTGTTCTGTTTCTAGAGTAGACCCAGATGTAGGGGGTGTCAGAGAATCAACCTGGTGAGCACATCACTGGCACTTTTTAAAATCCATTCGCAGTAAGTGGGTTTTGCTAGCTAGGCCAGCATTCATTGCTCATCCCTAGTTGACCAGAGAGTGGTTAAGAGTCAACCACATTGTTGTGGCCTTGAATTACATGTAGGCCAGACCAGATAAGGATGGCAGTTTCCTTCCCTAAAGGAAGGTAGTATTGTACCATACCTTGTCAGCAGTCACAATATTAGTGCGGGTTTTTCTTGACAGCGGTCAATGATTTCATAGTCATTTTTAGAGTCTCAATTCCCGATTTTAATTGAATTCAAATTCCACCATCTGCTATGGTGGAATTCAAACCCAGGTTCCCTGAACATTACCAGGGTCAATGGATTAATAGTTTAGCTATCATATCACTAGGCCATTACCTACCTGCATGCCTTGCCTTGGCAATTAATGCAGTCACACAACCAGGAAACTTGCCTTGGCGCTCAGCAGTTCTTAATCATGGGGCTGTGTATCCTGCTGGCTGCTACATCAACCTCACACATGCACCATGTGCCAGCAGCTTACATGACAAACACACTGCATATGAAACAAGCAAGCAGCCATGTCTCAAAGTCTGAAGGGAGTAACCTTCACTGAAATTCATGGAGGCTGTCATCAGTAGGGACTCCTGGCACTAAGGCAAGGACAGTATCCAATAACCATCCATAAGATTGGACAGGGTCAGATATTCAATTGGGATCTTGTGGAGGGGGTTCATGCTTCTCAGCCAGGAGAGAAAGCATTGCAGCCAGTGGTTAGAAGTGGTGTGCAATAGATGAGACTGATAGTGGCGTTGCTGTCAGAGTTGCAGTCAAATGAAGAGTGGCACTTACTCAGCGTCATTGCATCCCCATAGGAGCAGTCCTGGTCTTCTCCTTCTAGAGACAAAATTTAGTCCTCATGTAGGTGACGAGCCTGATGTCAGGCACCCCTCCACCCATACAGACTCCCTCTGTCCCTTTATGAGATAAATTCTCCTGTAATATCAGAAAGGGAGAAATTGAATGAAGTGAAAGTAGGTCGCTTGACTGTTCTTGGTGGTGCGATCGAGTCGAGAGCAAATAAGGTGATCTGAGGAAGTGAGCAGGGAGTGCAGAGGCCATGCAGGATAGCAGTTTGAGGTCTAGACATGAGTGAAAGAGGGTGAAGGAAGAAGTTTCAGGCAATAACAGGAGTGACAGAGCTTAGTAGTAGGTTTGTGCAGTACCAGTGTTGGAGTGAGCGAGTGTGAGGTAGCAGAGTAGAGTGTGATCCTTACTCTGGGAGAACAGAGAAGGTCACTGACCTTCTTAAGGCACTGTTGACCATTCTCCTGCACTGTAGAGATGGCACTGACTAGGACAGTTACCTGGGACCGGGTTGCCAACTCTGGTGACATGGCCCCTCTCCTTGTCTTCTGGAAAAAGGAAAACTCTTGTTGTCACTACCTCCTTGACCAGAACCTCCAGGTTCCATTCAGAGAATTGCAGTGCCATCTTAGCCATCTCTGAAATGTTCTGAGTCTGTCCGTCTTTGAGCCAGGCAACTTGGGAATACCAATACCTGTGTGAGTGCACAGTGGCCTTTCAAAGATGGCACAAACACATGGGTCTTTCGACGTATATCCACACAGTAGCAAGAACTGTGAAAAATGACATGGGGCATGGTAGCTGGTTAATGCAGTGAGTTTATTATTATATGGCAAAGAGAACCCATTAGACCTCAGGGCAAGAAACCATCCAAAAATCTCAATGCATCTTGGAATGAGCCAAAGATCTCAAGGTATAGCCTTCATTCACTAACACGCTAAAAACCTGTTAAATTCCCTAAAGCATTTCAGTGCATCAGTGGACGTCTACCAGTGCCCGTAAAAGGGTGTGACTTCTCCACAAATTCCCAACATTGACGTTTTTGAGGTTTCCCAAATTGAGTGGATTCTGCAGCACCCTGCATCGGAAGAAATGGCCAGGAAAATTGGAGGAAGGCAGATTTTGTCTGAGCATTAGATTCTGAAACATTGGTTCAAAACTTGATTGGAAGATTTGGATCATTATTCCACTTTTAATTTGTTGATAAGAGAACATAAATAGTGTACATTCACAACAGGTGAAACTGCAAAATGGAGATCGAATATCAGCCCATTTGCAAACTGCTCAAGTTTTGACTTCAATAGACAAGAAACAAATGCAGTGTATAAATTAAGCTGGTGTTGCATTTACCTATTTTGTACAAAAACCCAAGACAAATTTAGTTGTCAGTTTTTTAGCTTAGCAATTACTTTCAAAGTCCTGAGGCAGACTGCAGTTTTAATTGCCTTCAGAAAAAAATTGATGTTCTTCAGCTTTAGGTTCCATTAAAGGGTTATATCAAAATGGTATACTATCTTTTCCTTCAAGCTGCTTGTGTGTCATTCCTGCATATCCTTGTCATTTTTATGTTCTCATATGTTGGGCCTTAGTGTGTTAGACACTGGCACATTACAGATGGAGCGTGCATTTAAATCAAACACAACTGATGAGATGAACGTCTTTTGGGAGTGAACACTTTTACAGGGACTTTTACCTTGGACAATCTCAGCAAAAAACAAATAGCAGCAATTTCACCCTCAGGGGCGTAGTAAAGCTTTCTTTAAAAGGTACGACTGATGTATGAGAGAACGTAACTAATGTATTCAACCAGACGTTGGTAAACTTCCTGCTGATGCTGATTGCCCAACTGAGGAATTCTGTTATTCCTAGTGTCATATCATTCATTTGATGGCACTGTATTTTCTATGATGTGAAGGTACCAGTGTTGTACCGAGATGGACAAAGTCACATGTCACTCAACACCATGTTATAATCCAACAGGATTATTTGAAATCACAAGCCCTGGGAGCGTTTTCCAGCAAATACTTACTGAAAGTGACTGGCCTAGATGGAATGCCTGACCATGTACTCAGAACATATGTGGACAAGCTGGTGGGAGTATTCACAAACATATTTAACCTATCCTTAATACGACCTGAAGTCTCCATCTGCTTCAAGAAGAACACCATCATCCTGGTGCCAAAGAAAAATCATGCAGCATGCCTCAATAACTACCACTTGGTGGCTTTGACATCTAAAATTATGAAGTACTTCGAGAGGTTAGTAATAGCACACATCAGCTCCAATCTACTAAACTGTCTCAATCCTTTGGAATTTGTCTGCCAGCGCAACAGGTCCACAGCAGACGCCGTCTCTCTGGCCCTACACTCACCCCTGGGAGCATATGGATAATCCTCAAGACTGGTGACCCACGAGTTTGCATACTTAGCCCCTGACTGTACTCCTTACACATTCATGACTGTGTGGCCAAGTTCTGCGCCAACTACATTTACACGTTTGTTGACGCCACCACCATTGTAGATCAGATCTCAAACAATTACAAGACAGAATACAGGGAAGAGATTAAGTGCTTAGCAGCATGGTATAAAGATAACTATTTCTCCATCAATGTCAGCAAAATGAAGGAGCGGGTCTTTAACTTCTGGAAGCGCCCCTGTCTTCATCGACAGTGCTGAGGTTGAGATGGTCAAGAGCATCAAATTTCTGGAAATGATGATCATCAACAATCTGACTTTGGTCCACTAATTTCAAGGCAACAGTCAAGAAAGAACAATAACATTTCTACCTCATCAGGAGGCGAAGGAAATTCAGCATGTCCTCAAGGACTCTTACCAACTTTATAGATGCACCATAGGAAGTGTCTTATCTGGATATATCACTATATGGTATGGCAACTGCTGTTCCCAACACTGCAAGAAACTACGGAGTCATGAGCACAGTCCAGTCCATCATCAAACCAGCCTTCTATCAACAGACTCCATCTATAATTCCTGCTGCCTTGGGAAAGCAGTCAACATAATCAAAACCCCTCCCATCCCGGTTATACTCTCTCCCACCCTCTTCTGTTGGGCAGAAGATATAAAAGTTTAAATATACATAGGAACAGTTTCAAGAACAGCTTCTTCCCCACTGTTATGAGACTTTTGAATGGACCTCTTAAATGTTAATTCTGATCTGTCTCTCTCTGCACCTTCTCTATGGCTATAACACTGTATTCTGCACTCTGTTCTGCTACCCTGATGCACTTTGCGTAGTACAATCTGACACTATCGTACATAAGGCAATATTTTTCACTGTATCTTGGTACATTTGACAGCAATAAACCAATCAATCAATTTTCCCCTTCTTAGTGACAGCTTAGTGTCGGTTAAGCTGAAGTTGAGATCTATATGACGGTTAATAATGACACGTGAGTGTGACTAAAGAACAGATTCTTTCCTGCTATTCTTAAAATTTGTTGTCAGGGTATGGGTGACATCACTATTATTACCCATTTTTTGTTACCATGGGAAATTAGTTATGGCCAACTCCACAATATGCTGACTTATAAAACAGTGACTCAACAAAGAAGAGAAATATATTTCTAAGTCAAGATGATGTGTAACTTGGAGGGGAATATGAAGGTGAAAATGTTCCCTCACCAAAGCTGCCTTTGTTCTTCTGCTTGGTACAAGTCATAAATGAAAGTAGTGTTGTTGAAATAACCTTGAAAAATTGATGCAGAACATCCTTTAAATTGTGTGTCCATCAGTGGTGGAGGGATGGATATTGAAAGCCATTGTTGGCCACTGCTTAAAGGGACTGCTCAGTCCTTAATGATATCAATCTTCTTCTGTATTGATATAGCTAGAAGCATCTGGGTGGGTGGTGGGTATGCTTCCACTATCCTCATTTGAACCTATTCATTGATGGAGAGAACTTGAAGTGTTAGGATATAAACCATTGACAGTAAATCATACAAATCTCTCCCCTTTGTTTGTAATCAGCAGGATGAAAAATCAGATTCTTTTAAGTTCCTGTCCTATGATGATCCCAACCTGTTAATAGTTACAATTTCATTATGGGTAATACAATTGATGATCCAAAGATTTTATTTCTTTTCCCAGATGGTCATCACTCGGTATTTATTTGGCACGACAGTCACTGCCACCGACAATGTCATGGTCATGGGTATACCAAAGGCAGAGCATAACCATAATCTTCATCTTCAGATGACAGCAGCATGAAATTGCTATTTAACAACACCTTCAGCCAGGTCACTGTCAGCCAGATAAACTTCTTTGGGACCATTTACTCTGCCAATGGAGAGTCCATGCCAATCCAAGTAAGACCAAGGCGTTAAACCAATGCCAACACCACAGGATAAAGAAGATCTATGATGTTGCTTCAGATTTTTTTTAACTTTCTCTCACCTTACATTCCAAATTTTGCAAACAAGATATCTCTACAATAGGAGATGTGCTCAAGATGGACATCCCCTATGTGTAAAAAGATGACAACCAATTAATCTTTTATTCTCTTAAGCAGGTTCTGTCAGCACAATTTTACCTGCTGCAATACCACGATTCTTGAAGTAGGCACATTGCAAAAAGACCAAGTGTATGTCTTTTGCAAGGTTAGAAATCTATTGCTTTTGGTTTGAAAACGCTGTCTTCTGCAAGAGCCAAGCACTCCAAGATTGAGCATAAGACATTATTTGGCATCATACAGTTTCACACATACCTAGTCAGCAAGAAATTCACCAAATTGAAACAGAATATAAGCCTTTGGAAACGAAAGGGCATAAACACTTAATGATTGCACATTACATTTGCAGTGACTACCTGTCAAGGCACAAGGGTTTGACTTTGAAGTGAGATATAAACCATGTACCAGGATGATTATGTCCAACATGCTGAGCAGTTTGCCCAATCCACACATAGATCAAGATACTCCTCTAGAATCTTAAATTGTTATCATGATTCTCAAGCTTGATCTGTTACTTTTTGGCCAGAACCAGTGTGAACAGTTGCGCTCTCCAACTGCCGAAGATGAGCAACTACAAGGATTAACCTAAGAACATTACAACTAGGAGCAGGAGTAAGCAATTCAGCTGTTCGAGCCAGCTCCACCATTCAATACAATCATGGTGATCTCACCTCGGCCTCAATCTCACTTTCCTGCCAGCTCCTCATAATCTTTTAAATCATTGCTAATAAAAAAACCTGTCCATTTCCTCCTTAAATTTATTCACTCTGCCATTGTCCACTGTACTGTGGAGTTGTGAATTGCACAGATTCTCAACCCTTTGAGCAAAGTAATTCATCTTCTGTTTTAAACCTGCCACCTTTAGCCTAAAACTATGAATTTTTATTCTAGATTGCTCCATTGGCGAAAGACACACTCTATGTCTATTTTGCTTATTCCCTTTAGCATTTTATATGTCTCTTCTCCTCCTTCTAAACTCTGGTGAGTATTGGCCTAAACTGCTCAATCTTTCCTCATAAGTAGAGCCTTTCATCTCTATAATTAATCTAGTGAATCTTCTATGAACTGTCTCCAATAAAATACGGGGCCAAAGCTCTCTGTTTTACTCCAGATGCAGACTGCAGAAGATTATTATCCATGGCCTGATTATTAAAGAAGTACCTGGGAACATAAGTTGTTTTTGGTCATACACAGCTGAATTTAATCTATCACAACAAGTCATTTTTTAAGGGAAAATTAATATCAAAATCATAAAGTCAATGTCCTTGCGACAGCAGGAACTCATGAGTGCATGAGATGGCTAGTATTTAGATTTGTACATTGCCAGGGACAAAACAGATATTCAATGACTTGTGAATGTATGTGAAGCATGCAAACTGTATCAACCCCAACAGTGGAGGGAGTGTCTATGTCCATACCACATTCCGTCTATTCTGGGACGAAAGTTGCAAAGAACCTATTCACAGGGAACATTATATTTTTGAGACAGATTACTTCTCTAAATTTCCTATGTTCAACAGCTTAGCAACACAATGAGCTCAACCATTGCTGAGACAATGAGCTCTAATTTCAGCCATTCCAGAATGGATAATGTCTGATCATGGATTACAGTTCATTAGCAAACCTTTTCAGGACATGTCTACTAAGTGGGGAGTGAAGCGCATCACATTTTCATCCCACCACCCACAGATAAATAGACTATCAGAACTAATAGTCAGTATTGTTTCAGAGATAGTAGGAACTGCAGATGCTGGAGAATCTGAGATAACAAGGTATAGAGCTGGATGAACACAGCAGGCCAAGCAGCATCAGAGGAGCAGGAAGGCTGACGTTTCAGGCCAAGACCCTTCTTCACAAATGGGGGAGGGGAAGGGGATTCTGAAATAAATAGGGAGAGAGGGGGAGGCGGATAGAGGATGGATAGAGGAGAAGATAGGTAGAGAGGAGACAGTCAGGTCAAAGAGGCAGGATGGAGCCAGTAAAGGTGAGTGTAGGTGAGGAGTTAGGGAGGAAATAGGTCAGTCCAGGGAGGACGGACAGTTCAAGGGGGCAGGATGTGGTTAGTAGGTAGGAGATGGGGGTGGGGCTTGAGGTGGGAGGAGGGGATAGGTGGGAGGAAGGACAGGTTAGGGAGGCGGGGACGAGCTGGGCTGGTTTTGGGATGTGGTAGTGGGAGGGGAGATTCTGAAGCTTGTGAAGTCCACATTGATACCATTGGGCTGCAGGGGTCCCAAGCGAAATATGAGGTGCCGTTCCTGCAACATTCTGGTGGCATCGTTGTGGCACAGCAGGAGGCACAGCTTGGAAATGTCGTCTGAGGAATGGGAGGGGGAGTTGAAATGGTTCACGACTGGGAGGTGCAGTTGTTTAGTGCGAACTGAGTGCAGGTGTTCTGCAAAGCGGTCCCCAAGCCTCCGCTTGGTTTCCCCGATATAGAGGAGGCCACAACGGGAACAGTGGATACAGTATACCACATTGGCAGATGTGCAGGTGAACATTTGCTTGATGTGGAAAGTCTTCTTGGGGCCTGGGATGTGGGTAAGAGGGGAGGTGTAGGGGCAGGTGTAGCACTTCCTGTGGTTGCAGGGAAAAGTGCCAGGTGTGGTGGGGCTGGTGGGGAGTGTGGAGCAGACAAGGGCGTCCCGGAGAGAGTGGTCCCTCCAAAAAGCAGATAAGGGTGGGGAGGTAAAAATGTCTTTGGTGGTGGGGTCAGATTGCAGATGGCGGAAGTGTTGGAGGATAATGCGTTGGATCCAGAGGTTTGTGGATTTGTACGTGAGGACGAGGGGCATTCTATTTTGGTTGTTATTGCGGGGAAGGGGTGTGAGGGATGGGTTGCGGGATATGCAGGAGACACAGTCGAGGGCGTTCTCGACCACTGAGGGGGGAAGTTGCGGCCCTTGAAAAACGAGGACATCTGAGATGTACAGGAGTGGAATGCCTCATCCTGGGAGCAGATGCGGCGGAGGCGAAGGAATTAGGAAGAGGGGATAGCACTTGTGCAGGAAGGTGGGTGGGAGGAGGTGTATTCTAGGTCGCTGTGGGAGTCGGTGGGCTTGAAATGGATATCAGTTTCCAGGTGGTTGCCAGTTCATCCACTTCACCAACACCTTCCACCCCAACCTTAAGTTCACCTGGATCATCTCTCAAATCTCTCCCTCCTTCCTGGACCTCTCTATTTCCATCTCTGACAACCACATGGAAACCGGTATCCATTTCAAGCCCACCGACTCCCACAGCTACCTAGAATACAACTTCTCCCACCCACCTTCCTGCACAAGTGCTATCCCCTCTTCCTAATTCCTTCGCCTCTGCCGCATCTGCTCCCAGGATGAGGCATTCCACTCCCGTACATCTCAGATGTCCTCGTTTTTCAAGGGCCGCAACTTTCCCCCCCTCAGTGGTCAAGAAAGCCCTTGACTGTGTCTCCTGCATTTCCCGCAACTCATCCCTCACACCCCCTCCCCGCAATAACAACCAAAACAGAATGCCCTTCATCCTCACGTATCACCCCACCAACCTCTGGATCCAACGCATCATCCTCCAATACTTCCGCCATCTACAATCCGACCCCACCACCAAAGACATTTTTACCTCCACACCCTTATCTGCTTTCTGGAGGGACCACTCTCTCTGGGAGTCCCTTGTCCGCTCCACACTCCCCTCCAGCCCCACCACACCCAGCACCTTTCCCAGCAACCGCACGAAGTGCTACACCTGCCCCCACACCTCCTTCCTCACCCCAATCCCAGGCCCCAAGAAGACTTTCCACATCAAGCAGATATTCACCTGCACATCCTCTAATGTGGTATACTGTATCCACTGTTCCCGTTGTGGCCTCCCCTACATCGGGGAAACCAAGCAGAGGCTTGGGGACCGCTTTGCAGAACACCTGCACTCAGTTCGCACTAATAAACTGCACCTCCCAGTCCGAACCATTTCAACAACCCCTCACATTCCTCAGACGACATGTCCATCCTGTGCCTCCTGCAGTGCCACAACGATGCCACCAGAAGTTTGCAGGAACAGCAACTCATATTCCGCTTGGGACCCCTGCATGCCAATGGTATCAATGTGGACTTCACAAGCTTCAAAATCTTCCCTCCCACTACCACATCCCAAAACCAGCCCAGCTTGTCCGCGCCTCCTTAATCTGTCCTTCCTCCCACCTATCCCCTCCTCCCACCTCAATCCCCATCCCCATCTCCTACCTACTAACCTCATCCTGCCCCTTTGACCTGCCCATCCTCCCTGGACTGACCTATCTCCTCCCTAACTCCCCACCTACACACACCTTTACTGGCTCCATCCCCATCTCTTTGACCTGTCTGTCTCCTCTCTACCTATCTTCTCCTCTATCCATCTTCTATCCGCCTCCCCCTCTCTCCCTATTTATTTCAGAATCCCCTTCCCCTCCCCCATTTCTGAAGAAGGGTCTAGGCCTGAAACGTCAGCCTTCCTGCTCCTCTGATGCTGCTTGGCCTGCTGTCCACATCCAGCTCTACACCTTGTTATCTCTAATAGTCAGTATTATCAGGTTATTGGTTATTAAGTATTGACAAACAAAGCAAGATGGTTGCGTGGCATTGCTGGATTTTCATACAACATCAATGGAGAAGGGATAACCATCCCCAGACGCTGCTATGTCTCAGACCCTGCTGCCCTCAGCTTCACAATCATAGTAGCTTCCCTGGTAAGACCGGAGTTAAAATTGCATTCAGTGTCCCACTTTGATTGACATCAATTTTGAGACTGCAGAGGTGAATTATTCATTGGAGAAGGGCTCACCTTCATAAATTGTAAAATTCCGATATCTCTGAGCCTGAACAAACTTAGATTGACAGAAATTCATCACTATGAGCTGGGAGTTAAATTATGCAAAAGTCTAATGTGTCATGTCTTGTCCTGTTCTCCTAAGTTAACACAAATTGCAGATGAGAAGAGTCATATGACATATACATAAAGAAAATGTAGAAGCAGCCAAAGAAAGCCTCAGATATTTCAAACAAACTCTGGGTGAAAAATTGCAATGAACATGGTTGAATTACTTAGAATCAATATTTAATCATCATAGACTGCTTTTCTACTTTTTCTTCCTCAATACGTTAACCAATGTGTAGAATTTGAATTGTAAGAAGCAGTTCTATAGATATCACAAACAACGTAACTTCAGATAATAAACCTCAGTGTGCACACACGAGTTCAGAATTTGTAATAGATTCAAACACACGCTAGTAACGTTTTGAATTATAATGTGAGAGAACGCATGGAATTGGGGGCAGGGGGAGGTTAAATCCTTGGAAAATGTGAGTACATCGTGAACAGCTCCAACACACTGACATTTCCTTTTAACTACAGCATGTTCATGTGCATCCATGGAATTGCTTCCTGAGAAAGAGGAAATTTCTTCATGTTAATCACTTAATTCTAGTGCTATCACAAGGATGTGTAGGCCTTTCTTGCTCCAGATCCCCACCTCTTCCTGCAAAACTTTCCAAAAATAGTTCTTAATGACTTATCTTTTATTGGTGCTGTGTGATATCACTCTTTGCATTGTTATTTTTATTTGCTCATGATTTGCTGATGTTGCTGAGGAGTAAAGGGTTGATTAGACCTTCATTAGAACATTGTTACTGAGCATGTGCAAAAGGATCAATATCTTAGTGACATCAAATCACATGGAACTGGAACCTAAATCTGTCGGGTTCAACACAATTCCCTCTCTGAACATCTCTTGTACATGTTCAACAAAGCTTGATCATATTCACTCACAAGAGTATAGAATTTATGACAGTCGCTGGGAGGACTAACATTTATTGCCCATGCCTACTTGACTTTGAGGAGGGCAGCCATCTTGAATGTAGTCCAGGATAAAAGAGCAGAATTGCAGAGGTGATATGAGAATGACAGCCCTTGACATCAAGGTTGCATTCAACCGAGTGTGGCATCAAGAACCCCTAGTAAAACTGGAATCCATGGGTTTCAGGGGTCAAACTCTCTGTTGGTTGCTGTCAGACCTGGCACATAGGAAGATGGTCATGATAGTTGGAGGTCATTCCAGGACAACTCTGCGGAAGTTGCTCAAGATAGTGTCCTCGGCCAAACATCTTCAGCTGCTTCATCAATGACCTTCTCTCCATCATAAGGTCAGAAGTGGTTCGATGGTCAGTACTGCGGCCTCACAGTGCCAGGGACCTGGGTTCAATTCCATCCTCAGGCAATTGTCTGTGTGAAGTTGGCACGTTCTCCCTGTGTCTGCATA
This sequence comes from Ginglymostoma cirratum, assembly GCA_024137785.1. Classification (NCBI taxonomy): domain Eukaryota; kingdom Metazoa; phylum Chordata; class Chondrichthyes; order Orectolobiformes; family Ginglymostomatidae; genus Ginglymostoma; species Ginglymostoma cirratum. The sequence goes on along the minus strand of JAHRHZ010000126.1, from coordinate 6,880,927 downwards.
AGTTTGGGCTGCATGCTGTGGTTTCCTCCCACAGTCTAAAGATGTGTGAGTTATGTGGTTTGACCATGTTAAATTGCCCATAATGTTCAGGGATATGTAGGTTAGTTCATTAGCGATGGGAAATGCAGGGTTACAGGGATAGGGGAGAGGGATGGGTCTGGGTGTGATGCTCTTCGGAGTGTCAGTGTAGACACACTGGGCTGAATGGCCTACTTCCGCATTGTAGGGATCCTAAGGAAAGGTATGGATGATCGTTAATGATTGCACAATGTTCAGCATCATTTACAACTCCTCAGATAGCAAAATAGTGCATTTTCAAATGCACGTGACGTGGTTGATATCCAGATTTTAGGCTGACAAGTAGCAAGTAACATTTGCACCACACAAATTCCAAGCTATGACCATCACAGGCCGAAGGCCCTGTCCAAAGATGTGCAGGGTAGGTGGATTGGCCTTGCTAAATTGCCCATAGTGCCCAGGGAATTTTGGGTTAGGTGGGTTAGACATGGGAAATCAGGTGTAGGGTAATGGGTCTGGGTGGGATGGTCTTCGGAGGGGCGGTGTGGACATGTTAGGCCGAATGGCCTGTTTCCACACTGTAGGGATTCTATGATTCTATCACAATAGGACACAATCTAATCACCATCCCTTAACATTCAATAATGTTGCCGTCACTGAATACCCCACTATCAACATCCTGTGGAGTTACCATTGACCAGAAACTCAAATGGACTCACCAAATAAACCCAGTGGCTACAAGAGCAAGTCAGAGGCTGGGAAAGATGCATTGAGTAACTCACCTCCTGACTTCCCACGGTCTGTCCATCATCTACAAGGCACGCATCACGAATATGATACTCTCCAATTGCCTGGATGAGTGCAGCCCCAACAATACTCAAGAAGCTTGATGTCATTCAGGACAAGACATCCTGCATGATTGGCACTACATACAAATCATCCATTCTCTCCACCACAAATGCTCAGTAGCAGCACAGTGGCTCAGTGGTTAGCGCTGCTACCTCACAGCACCAGGGGCCTGAGTTTGATTCCACTCTCAGGCAATTGTCTGTGTGGAGTTTGCATGTTCTCCCTGTGTCTGCGTGGGTTTCCTCCAGGTGCCCTGGTTCCCTCCCACTGTCTAAAGATGTGCTGGCTAGGTGGACTGGCCAAGCTAAATAGCCCATGGTGTTCAGGGATGTGTAGATTAGGTGGGTCATAGGGGGATGGGTCTGGATGGGATGCTGTGAGAGTTGGTGTGGACTTGTTGGGCCGAAGGGCCTGTTTCCACAGTGTAGGGATTCTAAGTCTAAGTCACTAGTGTGTACTCCAAGATGTACTGCAGGAATTGACCAAAGATCCTTAAACAGCACCTTTTAAACTGACAACCACTTCCATCTAGAACGACAAGGGCAGCAGATACATGAGAACACTGCCACCTTCAAGTTCCCCTCCAAGCCACTTATCATACTGACTTGGGAATATATCACTGTTCCTTTACTGTTGCTGGATAAAAATCCTGGAATTCCCGCCCTAGTGGCATTGTTGGTCAACCCACAGCAGGTGGACTGCAGCAGTTCAAGAAGGCAGCTCACCACCACCTTCTCAAGGGCAATTAGGGAAGGCAATAAATGCTGGCCAGCCTGCGATGCCCACATTCCACAAATGAATTAAAAGAAAGCTTTAACACTCACTTGTGTTGTCCTGAGGGATAATCAAAATCTAAGATGGGTCAAATCTGTTTGTTATTAAAATAATGTACCAATTTGTCTGCTTTTGGCTGGCAATGAATTTACAAGAATTGTCATGTGACTCCTGGCAGCCATTTTTGTATGCACTGTGTACATTTTAAATAATTAAGTTAGCCTTCTTTATAAAATATATGATGGTATAATTACACAGTTGTGACACTAGGGTATCATTCATCCTACTCAATGCACCATTCATAATGTAAAACTAATTGCTGAAGACTGTGAATGTAGTTGTTTGAATGTTGTCTTTGATGCCTTCAGGTAGGTAGCCATTCATTCCATCATTGCAAACATTATACCATTCATCGTTGAGATGGACTCCTCTAACCCAAGGGGAGGAGCAGAAATCTCTGGTGCAGAGGTATTCCTGGCCCAAGCCCCCAGCTCCGCCCCAGCCCACAACTCAGGAACAGTGATCTTGCCCCCATCTGGAGGTTTGCAGACCCAATCCTAATCTGAGCATAGTAGACCGTTTTCCTAACCTCAGTTTAGAGTCCTATAAAGCCAAGCACCCTGGGCCCCTTATTCTTCCCCCTTCTCCCCCCTCCCCATCTAGAGCCCTGCTCTAATCTCCAACAAAATCCTGGAACTCACCCAAAAATACTAACCTTTTATCTTTTACTAAAAAATCAGATTTGCTGCTGGTTATTCTTCAGTTGGAACATAAAAATAAAATAAAGAGGAGCTAAACAAGCTATATTATTTCAGTCTCCCTATGTTGCAGACATGTCCAGTGGGTATGAGATAACAAGCATGGGGCTGGATGAACACAGCAGGTCAAGCAGCATCATAGGAGCAGGAAAACTTGACTTTTCGGGCCTAA
>JAHRHZ010000126.1:6812665-6877956 GCA_024137785.1 Ginglymostoma cirratum | reverse complement strand
AGGAGGCCCGAAACGTCAAGTTTTCCTGCTCCTATGATGCTGCTTGACCTGCTGTGTTCATCCAGCCCCATGCTTGTTATCTCGGATTCTCCAGCATCTGCAGTACCTTTTATCTCTCCAGTGGGTATGACACCAGTCTTGCCCAGCAATCACCTGTGATCACCAGCAAAGTGTTCTCTAGCTCATTGATAGCAGGGAGGTGTTGTTTGTCCATAAGAGATGAGATGGTGGGAGAAACGTAAAAGCAGGGACATAAAGTTTGCTAGCACTACTCGATGCTACACCTGATATAATGCTACCTCAATATCAAGGACAGTTGCTCTCACCTCATGTTTTGCCCCAGGCTGCAAAGTGCTCCACAGCCTAATGGTTTTGAAAGAATCCAATTGGACATCTGCAATCAGGTTATTGCTACGTAAGCACTATATAATAAAATGTTGATGACATCTTCTATCACTTTGCTGATGATTCAGAGTACGCAGTTGGGCAATAATTAGCCAGTTTGGAGATGTCAACTTTTTGAACACAGGACATACCTGAGTAATTTTCCAATCAGTTTGTTAAATATCCGTGTTATAGCTCTGCTGGATCAACTTGATGAGGTGGAATGCTAGTTCCAGATCATAAGTTTTCATTATTAATGCCAGAATGTTGTAAACACCTATAACCTTTGCAGTTCCAGTGCCTTCAACCTTTCTTGATATCACATGGAGTAATTCAAATGGGCTGAAGACAGGGTTCAGTGATCCTGGAGGAGGTTGAATATCATGATGACAGAATAGAACCCTAAAGTATTGTGGATATTTTTAACTTCTGATTCTGAGATACATTTTTTTTTAAAAAAATGAACTCCTACACCAAAAATAAAATTGTGCATGTAAGCTCAGAGCTGTCTGGTATCGTTTCATGTGGGACCCATGGAGAATTGCACCTGCAGAATATCAGGGGAACTTCAAACTAAGAGAAAGAGTTGTAACAAAAGAGATTTTAAAAATGAGCTAACTATCTCTCTACCCCTCAGCAGAAGGTCACCTTTTGCAGAAAAGTTTTTGTGTTTTGCCCTTCAAGGAATACACAAAACATAACACTAAAACTGACGCAACCGTGGTCTGTCTGTACTAATGGAACAAAGTGTGCTCGTGACCTGAACTATTCATGTGTCACTAGCCTGGGTTTGAGTGTTGTGACTGTCACAGTCATAAAGCCACTAGTAGCCAACCCTGCATTGCGAGTAAAAGTATTCTCTTGCTCTGAGTCCGATAAGCCAACTAATCAGTAGGCCAGTCAGAAGGAAATAGGATGAGAAGGACTTTTTTTTTGCTCTCTGCACTTCCAGTCAACTACCATCAACAGGAAAAAAGACAAAATGACTTCAACTAACTGCAGAGCCAAGAATCTAGAACTTGACTGTTGAACTATTCGCATTCCACTATCTATGCTGTACGTGCCACCTAAAGAAGCTGAGTCATGTATCCTGTAACTTAGTCTACATGGAATTCAGTCAGGTTTTTGACAAGATCTTGCATGGCAGATTGATTAAGAAGCTTAGATCCAATGGAAGCCCCTTCAGTTTTTCAAACTGTATCCAAAATTGACTTTGTGGCCAGAAGTGGAGGGTGATGGTGAAAGTGAATTTGTCTGAACGTAAATCTGTGTCCAGTGATGTACCATTAGGTTAGGTGTTGGGTCCCTTGCAGTTTGTACCAGACGTGATGATCTAGACATGAATGAGGCATGATCAGTAAGGTTGTAGATGGCATGAAAATTGGTGGTGTGGTAAATAGTAAGGAAGAAAGCCTTTGACTATAACACGATACAGAGAGGCTGGCCAGATGGGCTTAACAGTAATAATTGGAATTTAATGCTGAAAGGTGTGAGGTGATTTTAAGAGGCCTGACAAGGCAAGGGTAGACATGTTTAATGCTAGGACTCTAGAAAGTATAAAGGATCAGACAGACCTTAGTGTGCACGCCCATGGATTCTTGAAGGCAGCAGGACAGGTAGACAGGGCAGTAAGCAAAGATATGGGCTACTTGCCTTTATTGGTCAAGGCATTGAATAGCAAGGAGGTTATGATAGAGCTACATGATAGAGCGACCTTAGTTAGGCCGCGGCTGTGCGCAGTTCTGGTCATCACACTGCAGGAAGGGTGTGGTTGCACGAGCATGATGCAGAAGAGATTAATCAGGATATTGCCTAGGCTGAATCAGCTTTGAAAAGACACTAGGTAGGCCGGGGTTGTTTTCCTTAGAGCACAGAAGGCTAAGATGTGGGAGGCCTGATTGAGGCATACAAAATGGAGTACATAGGGAGAAACTTTTCCCTAGTGGAGGGGTCAATAACCACAATAACCAAGGGGTACAGTTTTAAGGCAAGGAACAGAAGGTTTAGCAGAAATTTGAGGAAATATTTTTCACCCAGAAGGTGGTGGGTATCTGGTGCTCACTACTTGTAAAGGTGGTAGAGGCAGGAGACATCAAAACATTTACAAAGTATTTAGATGAGCATTTGAAATGTCATACCACACAAGACTACGGGCCAAGTACTGGGAAATGGGTTTATAATAGATGCTTGATGACTGGCATGAAACATAATAGGCTGTAAGACATTTTCCAGGCTGTAAAAACTCTCTAATTCTACTCAGAAGTAGTAATCTCAGATTACTCCCAGAACCATGCCGAGTGAATATGAAATTTAGAAGATAAGGCAGATGAATGCCTGGTTGGAGAGATGGTGCAGGATTCAAGACTTTCAGGAATAATAGGAAAGGGATGAGTGGCAGTTATAGAGGCATAGAGCTGTAGAGCTGTACAGCGTAGAAACAGGCACTTTGGTCCAACTCATCCATGCCAAACAGATATTCGAAACAAATCTAGTCCCATTTGCCAGTATTTGCCCTTATCCCTCTTATTCATATACCCCACAGAGGCCTTTTAAGTACTTTAATGTACCAGCCTCCACCACTTCCTCTGGCAGTTCATTCCATACACGCACAACCCTCTACATGAAAAAGTTGCCCCTTAGGTCCCTTTTAGATCTTTCCCCTCTCACCTCAAACCTCTGTCGTCTAGTTTTGGACTCTGCTACCGTGGTGAAAAACCTTGGCTACTCACCCTTTCCATACCCCTCATGATTTTATAAACCTCTGTAAGGTCACCCCTCAGCCTCTGACGCTCCAAGGAAAATAGCCCCAGCCTATTCAGCCTTTCCCTATAGCTCAAAACCTCCAACATTGGCAGCATCCTTGTAAATCTTTTCTGAACGCTTTCAAGTTTCACAAGATCCTTCTTATAGCAGGGAGACCAGAATTGCATTCAGTACTGCAAAAGTAGCCTAACCAATGTCCTGTACAGCTGCTATATGACTTCCCAACTCCAATACTCAATGTGCTGGCCAGAAAAGGCAAGCATACCAAACGCCTTTTTCACTATCCTATTTTGGTAAAGAGGAACAATGTAATGCTGGAGACCAAGGAAATCTCAAAAGGATCAAGGATAGAATCTAAATAAACCCCAAAGAACTGTAGAGGCTGGAAATCAGAAACAAAAACAGAAATTGCTGGAGAAACTCAGCAGGTCTGGCAGCATCTATGGAGAGAAAACAGTGTTAATGTTTCCAGTTCAGTGAGCCTTTTTCAGGGTCAATTAAAAATTACATTTTAAGGACAAGGTGATTAGGCACAAAATTAATTGTCACTTGACAAAATGCAAGTCATTAAGGATAGCCCGCATAAATTTGTTACAGTTAAATCATGTTTAGTAACTAGCTGAAGGTTTTGATGAGGGTACAGAGAAAGCAGATGAGGATAATGCTATTAATACATTATATACAGGCATCCAAAGGCTTTTGATAAAATGCAGAAGAACAGACTTGTGAGCAAAGTTAGAGCTTGAGGAATAAAAGGAACAGAAGCAATATGGATACAAAATTGGCTGAGTGATAGGAAACAGAGAGTAATGGTTATTGAATGCTTTTATACTGAAGCAATTTTCGTAGGAGTGTGTACAAGGGTCAATGTTGAGATTTACACGTTGATGTGCAAGGCATAATTTCAAAATTCGCAAAACATATGAAACTTGAAAGTATTGTGAACGTGAGGATGATACTGGAGAACTTTGAAAGAACATACACAAACTGGTGGAGTGGATGAACAAATGGCAAACGCAATTCCCTGCCAAAAATTGTGAAGCGATTTATTTTCAAAGGGTAAACATAAAGAGACAATAAAGTCATTACAGGACCAGAGGGATCTGGATGTATATTTGCATAAATCTTTGAGGATGGCAGGGCTTGGTGAGATAGTGGTTCATAAATTTTGCAGCATCCTAGGCTTTATTAACAGGGGCATAGTGTACAAGAGCAAGGAGTTCATGCCAAAGATATATAAAACACAATTTCATCCTCAACTGGAGTACTGCATTCAGTTCTGTGTGACTTGTTCTAGGAAAAATTAGAAGGCATCTCTTATTGTTATACCTTCAGAGCTGGTCAAACTATTGTCTAGTGGCAACAGCAATATTGTCATTGACCAATGCAAGTGTGACTGGTAGATTGGTCAAGTTGTGTTCAAATAAATGATTCCCTCGAGTTGGTCTCTTCATTTCTTGCTACAGACCAAATCTAGCAGCTATGTCCTTTGAGATTTGGCCATTTCAGTCAGTAGCAGTGCTACTGAGCCTCTCTTGTTGACAGACATTGAAATTCTCCCCCAGGAGTACATTCTGTGCCTTGGCTACTCTCAGTGCTTAGCTTGAATGGTTTTCAACATGGAGTACTGATTTACCAGGGGAGTGAGGGCAGGAAGTGGTAATCAGCTGTAGATCTTTCTGATGTCGAGAGACATTATGGGATCTTGAATCAATTTTGAGGATTCCCAAGGCAACTCCTTCCTGACTGTATACCATGCTTCTGCCAGCTTTGCTGGATCTGTTCAGCTGGTGAGACCGGACATATCCTTGGTATTGATTTTGGTATCTAGGACATTGTCTTAAAGTAAGATTCCATGAGTATGGCCATATCAGCCTGTTGTTTGACTGGTCTTTAGGACAGCTGTACGCAGTTCTGACATGAATCCTTGGATGCTCGTAAAGAGGGATTAAAATTGCTATTCCTTCATGCTTGCACAGTCAAAATCCTGGATCTCCCTATCCTGAAAGCTTACTTTGTCTTACTGGTCACACCATACTGGTACATGGCATAATTCCAGTTATACTGCACCCTCAGAGTGAGTGGCATCCAGTAAGGAGCCATTGTTAATCTCCTGCATCATTTCTTTTGTGATGTTTGCTGACTCTATGCGAAGTAAATTAGAGCTGTCAAAGTAAAGCTGTTTTAAGTATTCAGTAAGTACATGATCATTTTTCACTTTCAGTGAGCAGTCAGTCAACGGGAGCAAATTGTTTGCCATTTGATATTTGATATTTGATTCTTCCATTAAATATGTTGAATGTCCCCGTCTCCCATTTCCAATAATCAAACACACTGAGACTTCACCAGCGTCCAGTGATGCTTCTTCTGCCGCTGTTGGTTCTGAGACAGCCGGACAGCCTGTCCCTTCTTCTCGGCACTCTATTCTGCTGCATCTAGGGAAAGAAGAGACCTTAAAATAGATGACTGGAATGTATTGAATGAATAAATCCAGAGTTGTGGGTGATCTTGTAGGATGGGGATGGCCAGTGACATTGCATAAACATGAGTGTCTCTGTGGTGAATGGCTAATTTGGAGGTGTGAGGAAGTGCATTGGCAGAGATAAATAATATGTGGAGTCATGGGTTAATTATAACTTTAAGAATAGCTGTAAGTATGGGAGTAAGGAATAATGACATAGGAACATTAGATCACATAAAACTGATTTGTACTGGGGGGGCTCCAGATATGTTTTCTTTTATAGTTGCATACAGTCACGTGCAATATAGCTTCATAATGTACATTCATCGGCATGTAAACTGGTGGCCCTTCTGTGGAACGTATTGCCACAGGAGACTGTAGAGGCCAAGTCATTGAGTGCCTTTAAGACAAAGATAGAATGGGCTGTGATCAGGAAAGGGATCAAAGGTTAAGGGAAAAGGCAGGAGTCATTTCATTTCTATTAAGCAGAATTACTTGTGTAGTTCTGAATATATATCATTCTACGGTGACAGAAACACTGAAGTTGACTCTGTACCAGGTATCACTCTCCACTGAACATCCATCTGAACAACTACAGACAGTTCCTGCTGATCCTTAATTTCTCTCAGAAGAGAGGTTGCAAGAGCAGGGGAAAAGACATTAAAGACAAAGCAATCTTCTGAAGATTTTCAGGACCCTACAAGTCATCTTAATGATTTAGTGAAAGCAGAAGTTCTAGACCTTCCCATACACTTAGATTCCAGCAGTACTGAGCACTGGCGGGAGGATGTGGCATAGTGATAATATCACTGTACTAGTAATCCAGAATCCCAGATTAATATTCTGAAGTGGTGTGTTCAAATACTATCAGGGCAGATAGTGAAATTTGAATTCAATAAAAGTCTTGTCAATGGTGACTGCGTGACCACTGTTGATTGTTGTTAAAAATCCAGCTGGTTCAGTAATTCCCTTTCAGGAAGGAAATTTGCCATCCTTATCTGGTCTGGGCTACCTGTTACTCCAGATATATAGCAATGTGGTTGACTCTTAACTGTCCTCTGAGTAATAAATGCTGGACTAGCCAGTGACTCCCGTATGCTATGAATAAATAAAAATCTCTGCTGTCTCTTTTGAGAAGAATCATCCCTTTGTAGAAGAAGGTAACAAAGAGTTACATTTATCTGTTTTTGTTTTGAACAACCAGAGATGTAAACCAACTGCAAAAAGGAGCAGCAATCACAATGAGATTCTCCCCTCTGATGAAGGCCAGGGTACTACTGAGAAGTGGATAGAGTCTGACATCCTAAAATATCCTCTGCTGAAGGCTGCACCTTTCACCCATTAGAAACGAATGGGACTGCGGTGATGTTACAGCTGAAGGTGAAAGACCTGCCAGTGTTACAGGCTAACTGCAAATAACAGGCACAGATGGGAGATACACTAACCTTAAAGAGTTAGCAACTAAGGAAGTTTCAGTCACACATGAACACAAAAAAAGCTTCAGAACCTTCCACAGCCAGAACAGTGACCACAATATCTGAAAAATCTCAGAATAAGGAATAGAAAAGGATCTTCACTGATGCATGAAAGAGGTGTCACAGTACTGACCTAGATTTGTAGATGTTAATTCTTCAGGCAGAATGGATGGGACCCCACCTTTCGTATCAGACGTCAGAGGTTTGTAGCACATCTTTACAGTCATTTGCAAGAAAGATTAATTTGAACTTGACACATTTAGAGAAAAATTCAAACATTGGAAACATCCCATCGAGTGTTAGTTCAAAAACTGCAATCTGCTGATAAGAAGTTTTTCAGAAAGAAGGAAATGCTTGAGTACAAAATGGATCATGCCAATATTCAATAGGCAGAAATTGTTAATCTGTATGAACAACAGCTGAAGTTGCAATTTGTCCCATCTGCAAGCCATGGAAATACTTGAGAGCTCTTTCAATAAACAAGTAGGGGTCCAAACAATTGAGCTTTTAGAGATTACAGCACTTAGGAAAACTTGAAGTCGAGCACCAAAAGGAGCTCCAACATTTCAAAATTTGACAAATATTGGAGCAGTCTAGCACATGAAACAGCCTGCCAACCTGAAAGACCAGCTATGACCTGTCACACAATAATGTCCAGCTTCAAAAATTAGAAAAGAAAGATTGCAGAATAATTCCACAGTGGTTGCATAGACAGCCTGTATTCTGTCTCAAGTGATATAACGAGGAGATAACTTAATGGGAGAAGTCATTCTTCTTCTAAATTATTTAGCACTTTAAGATCACCATGATGTACCAGCTCAGTAAAATATTCTGCTTCAATCAATTTGTGATAATCTTACATTTGAGAAAGAAATCTTAAGAGAGGAAAGATAATTATTTATTTAGGGTTTTGGAAAATTATCAAGGAAAAGCAAGCCCTTGTTAATGATGGATGCCATAGCTATATCCTTAGACTGGTCCATGAACTAAGAATTTGCATAAGCTCATTTATATATAGCCCCCTTTTATTGTTTAAGTGCTGCAACTTAAAAATAATAAGCAGGCAAATTTTAGTCTCAAATGTGTTAAAGATTAGTACTGCTATGTTTCTTCAAGCAACTGTGATAAATTAGTAGCAAGAATATGGATTCAAAATTTTAAAGTTGGTCAGGATAAAAATTATATATGAAGGTGAAAAATAAGACCAGTCTTTATTACTGTTGTAGGCCTAAGTTTCTTGAAGATTCTTTTCTGAAGTGAAGGAAGCTCAAAAGTTTTGAAGACATTTTTGATGTTTTAATGTGATGGTTTGTGCAATTGAATAGTTGGTGTCTGCTTATACAGGTAGACGCAGCAGATGAGCAGAATTTGTGAGATGGAGAGATAACTGGACAGACTCACTCATGCTGTGGTTATGGTGCTTGCAGATTGCCCAGCCACTTTCAGCAAAATGTAATCGTTTTCTATATGCCTTCCTCCTGTGCTCCCTTTGGCTGAGAATCATGTCTCTGCCAATGTCTCTCAGAGTTGTTCCTGAGCCTTCTTTGCAAAATGACTTTCAAAAACCATCTTTATCACAAGCAAAGCAAAATGCCTATGATATTGATTTCAAAATAAGCCATTGTTCCATGAGCAAAGATGGCCCATTTCTATCCCCTACTCTCTCAAAGCTTTGAATTCTCACACCATTAGAAGGACACACAGTATTGTCCAAGGGTTAATAGAATTATAAAAAGAGCAGTACGGTGGCACAATAGTTAGCACTGCTGCCTCACAGCACCAGGGACCCGGGTTCAATACCACCCTCGGGCTACCGTCTGTGTGGCGTTTGCATGTTCTCCCTGTGTCTGTGTGGGTTTCCTCCAGGTGCTCTGGTTTCCTCCCACAGTCCAAAGATGTGCAGGCTAGGTGGGTTGGCTGTGTTAAATTGCCCGTAGTGTTCAGGGATGTGTTGATTAGGGGATGGGTCTGGGTGGGATGCTCTGAGGGTCAGTGTGGACTTGTTGGGTCAAAGGGCCTGTTTCCACACTGTAGGGATTCTATGACCTTCCTTTATAAGTGATGCCAAGATAGCACTGTTCAGTAGGCTTTGAAAAATCTTCAAATGACTTTTAAAACTTAACTTAGATATTTGTTGTGAGGTATAATAATATATTAAACCTCATCAGAGGTATAGACAGGGTGGATAGCAAGAAGCTTTTTCCCCAGAGTGGGGGACTCAATTACTAGAGGTCACAATTTCAAGGTGAGAGGGGAAAAGTTTAAGGGAGATATGCGTGGAAAATTCTTTACGCAGAGGGTGGTGGGTGCCTGGAACGCGTTGCCAGCAGAGGTGGTAGAGGTGGGCATGATAGCATCATTTAAAATGTATCTAGACAGATACATGAATGGGCAGGGAGCAGAAGGATACAGATCCTTGGAAAATAGGTGACAGGTTTAGATAGAGGATCTGGATCGGTGCAGGCTTGGAGGGCCGAAAGGCCTGTTCCAGTGCTGTAATTTTCTTTGTTCTTCGTTCTTCTTCAATTTACAAATTTTATAAAGCTTTTTTTATTAATCTGTATGAATAACAGCTGAAGTTACAATTTGTCCCATCTGCAAGCCATGGAAATACTTGAGAGCTCTTTCAATAAACAAGTAGGGGTCCAAAAATTGAGCTTTTAGAGATTACAGCACTTAGGAAAACTTGAAGTCGAGCAGCAAAAGGAGCTCCAACATTTCAAAATTTGACAAATGTTGGAGCAGTCTAGCACATGAAACAGCCTGCCAACCTGAAAGACCAGCTATTACCTGTCACACAATAATGTCCAGCTTCAAAAATTGGTTTTAACAACATATCTTTTAAAAGTCTGCAATATCAGAACTACACAGTTAAGATATAGATTTACAGAGTAGTGACGATTGAAGAAAGGTTTAGAAATAAATTAGAGAAGAAAGCAGACTTCAGCTCCAAAATACAATGAATATGAATATTTGTATAAGATCAAAACAAGTAAGCAAGTGAATGCCTGAATGTTTTTATATTGTCTGATTTTCCATCAAACCTGTAGATCATAGGGTCACCACGGAACCTCTTATGGATCCTGGTCTAGAAGTTTTTTCCTGGTGATGATGATATACTTCTACTTTCTGGTGATATTTCAGAGACGTTCTTCTTTGCAGAGGGGCAGCCTCAGGCTGAAGCAAGTGTGGACCTGATATCATAACCTGCAGCAAGTGAAATTCCTACACTTTGGAGCAGTGGGGCAGTCTTCACTCCCTCAATACAGACTGTTTTCAGACTGATTTTCTGATGAAGGGTATAGGCCCGAAACGTCAAGTTTTCCTGCTCCTATGATGCTGCTTGACCTGCTGTGCTCATCCAGCCCCATGCTTGTTATCTCTGTTTTCAGACTGTTCTTCATGCTTCCTTTCATCCATAAGGTTAAGTCCTGGTTCAGAGTGTACCACGGACAGATCATAAGAACCTAAAACACTGAAAAAAATAAACAAAATCTGAGTTGGGAGATGAGTTCAGAATTGAGGTGCCCAATCAGAAAGCCAAAGTCACCTACAGTTTTAAAGGCCAGCTAGCTTCTCAGCATAAGGGTGATGAATAGGGCAGCAAGTGGGAGAGAGTTCTAATAGATGTACAATGCTAATATTAGACGTACTTATAGGCAATAGAGCATTCCTTTTTAGTAGAGTGGTTAGAAAGCCTGTCTGTCATGTGGGAGACTGGGGTCCAAATCCCTGACCAGAAGGTGAATTTATTTTGGGTCATAGTTCAAGGATAAGAGTAAACCTTTTAGGAAATGAAGAGAAAATTCTTCACCCAGAGTGCGCTGAGACTGTGGAAGTCACTACTACAGAAAGGGTTTGAGGCCAAAACATTATATGTTTATAGAGGTAGGTATAGCTCTCGTGATTAAAAGAATCAAGGGATATGGGGGTGGGTGGGATTAGGGTACTGAACTTGACTATCAGCCATAGGCATGTTAAATATTGGAGCAGGCTTGAAGGGTTGAAAGGTCTAGCCCTGATCCTCCCTTCTATGTTTCTATGCTTTAAATATTTGGGGTGCCTCTGATTATTTGTAATTTGTGTTTGAAAGGGGGGTTTAATGGTTTGTTGCACTTGTAAAAGGATCAATTGTTGTTTTGGATCATTAGAAACACTGGTTCATATTACCTGGTAACTCTTGACCTGCAAGCAGGATCATTAGATTAGGATACAGAGAATAAATGGGGCTGGGGTGGGGAGAAAATGGACTGGACCTGGGAAGGGGAATGGAGAGATTGAAATCCACGAGGGAGGGAGGGAGGGAGGGAGGGATCAGGAGTGAGAAGGAAGGTCCAGAATTTTATGTATTTCAATGCAGTCACTGCTTACTCTTCTAGACTCTAATGAATACAAGCTTAATCTCTCCAAAATTTTCTCATTTGAAAAATTCCAGGTATTAGTCTGGTAAACCTTCTCTGAACTGTATGCAATGTATTTCTTTAAATGATGAGACCAGTACTGTACATAGTACTCCAGATGCGGTCTCAACAATGTCCTGCAAACTGAAGCATAACCACCCCTTCATTTTTGTATCCAGTTCACTCACAATAAACAATAACCTTCTATTAGTTTTCCTACTTACTTGGGCTAAACAAGGTGACTAAGCTTTTGCAATTCATGCACCAGGACACACAGATGCATCTGCACCTCAGAGCTCCGCAGTCTCTCACAGTTTATATATTTTTTGCATTCTTCACATCAAAGTGGACAATTTCACATTTTCCCACATTAAACTCTATTTGCTAGATGTTCGTTCAATCATTTAATCTATCAATATTGTTTCGTACCCTCCTTATTTCCTCTTTACAATTTATTTCCTACCTATCTTTGTGTGTTTTTGTTTCCGAATCCACATTGATTGTAATAGCTTACACATACAATGATATAATCACGCAAATGAAGAAATCATTGGAATTTTGGATTTGATAAATTTGTAATTGTTCACTCCTCTAACACAACTATGATACCCAAACTCTGCCCACCCTCTGTTTAGCAGGAAACTATGCTCCAGATGCCATTGATAAGGTAATTTGCTGGGATGAGTGCATTGCTCCTATTAGAATACATCATTGGCACTCATCCCAAACCATTAGCAGAATGTCAGTGTCATGGCAATCCTAAAGGAGATCAGATTTAAAAGAAAATCAATTTGCTGTGTTCCTTTGCAGCTAATGGACCAAGCAGGCTTCCTTAGGAATTTAATCAAGCTGGGATTGATTATTGTGCATGGCTAAATATTTGGATGCTTTTTCCGAGCTTCAGTGGGACTTACTCAAGTTCTCAGCAAGCAAAATGTTAGCTGAAGGCATAAAGAGTGGTATTTGTGGCACAGCCAGAGGGCATTCTAGAAATATGCCCTTGGTACAGGTGGGACAGTAAGAATAGCTTTGCATGGTCTCGAAAACAGAATGAGGTGGCAATTAGAAAACAGACTGACAATGGAACAAGATTATAACCCATTTTCCAAAACTTGTTGAGATATTCCATGATTTTATCCTACCCTAGTGGGATTGTCCTGGTGCTGCTTTCTAAAGAAATTGAAAATGTAACAAGATCTGAAAGCCACACAGATCACTGAATGGTTTGAGGTGACATCAGAGCAAAGATTTATCAGGATCCAGCTTTGTACCTGAAGGCAGCAATGTGTTCATAACATAGCCCAGACTGAGCAACCTGAGGCTGGTCTGAAATTAGGAATCACTGCTTGTTAATCATTAATTGAGTAAGGCCTTTGGCGGCAAATCACTACTTGAAAAAACTAATAATGGGCCACTTTCCTCACTCAGGCCCAGGCCCAGTGATGAGGTGGCTTGCAAAGGCACGGAATGGCAGTACAGGCCTTGTGGGGTGGTCTCCCAGTGTGGCAGTTTTGTTCAGGAGGGGTGGTCTTGGCATGGAATGGCATTCTTGCCCTGGCATAAACGTCTCATCCATTCATGGAGTATTCTTTCGTGGCTTCCAGTTATTCCAGCAGCCTGGCGTGAAGGTTAGTCCTGATGCAGAGGTCCCATCTTTGCTTCAGAGGTGAGTTCCAGGTCTTCCTACATCCTAGTGTGGAGATCTAACCCTGCCATGGAGGTCTAATCTTGGCATGGCAGGGTAGTCTCGGCCCAGCCCATTGAGGCAGTTTCAGCCTGTTTTTCCAGCGTACCCCAAACTCCAGTGTTGTTAATTGAACTATGATGTACTTCTGCTTCTTTTCTTACTAATGACCTCTGTCACTGATTTAGGTGCCCTGGTATGGCGACATTAAACTTTTCACTGTATTTTTATTGTAAAAACACACATGACAATGAATTGCTACCCTTGGAAGCCTAAACGTAAGTCTTTGGATGGGTGAGGCAATGGCTGAAGGTAGGGAATTAGTTTACAACTGGTGACACCCTAGCTCCAAAACAGTGATTCTTAAAATACTTAAGTATTTTAAAAATCATTTAGCTTATGTTGTTGGACAAATACTATCCAATCCAAGAATGACAGCAGAGTAGCAGGGCTGCATGCAGGCTCTTGCCCGGGGTTCATTCATTCCCTCGTGCGTTTTTTCTTCATTATTTCTTTACTTCTGCTCTTTTTCTTCTTTTTTCCTTTTGTTTTCCTTTTCTTTGGAGCCTTTTGCAGCAGTTCAGTCATCGAAATTGTTGTGGCAGCTACAGCAGGTAATGCACAGAACGGCTGCACCTCCCGGCGGCAAACACAGCTCCTCACAGCAACTGGAGGTGATGGCAGCAGCAGCAGCAGAAGGGATGTCCTCCCCAGGCATTCAGGGCTGGCAGCAGTGGTAAAGCTCCTCCAGTGATTGGAGGTGGTGACCATGGACGTTTCAAGATGGCAGCACCGGCAAGGAGACAACTTGGAGGAGGGCAGCCAGAGTGGGACACTCGGTGGGGCAGGGGCGATGGCCTGGTCTGGCAGCAGAGCTACAGTCTCCTGGCGGCAGTAGGCCCTGAGCGGGGACTCCTTGTGTGGCAAGGCATCGGCTGCGGCATGGTATACCTGGAGCTGGGATTCCTGGCTTTACTGACGTGGCAGTAGAACCAGGGACTGTTGTTTGAGGGACAAGTGTGGGTTCAGCATGGGACCCAATAGCAGCATCGGTAGTGGTGTGGGCAGGGTGGGCCCAGCAGCAAAGAGCTGGTGTCTAAAGAGTGGCAACTCTTACATTGGTGTGTCTGACACAGGTGACACGAGGCAGTGGAGGAGGGGTGGCAGCATAGGTATCGTTGGTGAGCTGGCTCAGGGCTTAGGACTCTCTTTCAGTTATATCGTTTATCCTTTTCTTTATTAAATTATTCTCTTTCAGTTATATCCTTTATCCTTTTTATTCTTAAACTATTCAAAATGGTTCCAGATTGTAGCAACAGTTGAAGATTTTCACTGTATTTTACCGTATTATTCACTGTAAAACACAACTGACAATACATAAAACGCTCATTCATTCATTTAATTAGGAATCTCAAGGGGAGTAGGTCTGGGCTCCTACAGTGCACAGCGGTATTACATTTTTGTAAGGGTAACCAAAACAGGTAGCAACTTCTTTACTTACACATATAAAGGTTTAATGCCTGTTTTACATGACCGTTATGATGACCTGAAAAATTACCCATCTATTATGAGTTAGATGTCTTTACAGATCCTTTGGGCCCGAGATGTTCAGTGCCCAAAATTGCCCTCATTTTACACGTTTTACACTGCTAAATCAGGGGATTTCTGTCATAATAACGTAGGAAATTTTACCATGCACCACGTTCAATTAGCAACAAGGCTGAGAAGCCACAGTAATTTCGCACTATGCACCTTTACAAGGAAGCAGGCATATGAGTAAAGTGCTGTAGAGCCTCATAAGAAGTACTACACAAATAATTATTAACAGTATGATAACAATGTAAACAAGCACAGTCACTTATTTGACAATTAATCTTTATGCCTTACAGTCAGGAAACAGCAAGGACGTGGAATGACTTCTGAGAGAAATGTCCAATAAACCACTTCAGCATGTTACATGAGGTGTTTGGTTCTGAAAGGGTTGATACAAAGGAGTACTCTCAGCTCCAACCAAGATGGTGAGATTATAAGGATGGGTGGATAGCACAGCTCTGGATGGTGAAGAAGATAGACATATCAACATCTCTCCGTAGCCTTTGTCAATCCTACCAATTTAAACTGCAGCTGATTAGTACCATGCAAATAAAGTATATTTTGTTTAAGACAACAGCCTCTTCTTATCAGACTACCAAGTAATTTTCCTCTACCACACTGAAAAAGATAGGTTTTGTTGGATACCAACTTAAACAGAGAATAGAAGTAACATAAGTTGTGTCCACTTCATTGCCTTCAGGTACAAGATCGGACCTTGATAAATCTTTTCTCTGATGTTTCTATACCAATCCCATCTCAGACCAATCAATGGTTCTATACAGCTTTCGGATTAAGATACATTTCCAAGTCCTTTAGGAAAGCAGCACCTAAGCATTTCTTCAGATGATCGAGAGTCGTACTATCTCATACAACATGAGCAGTAGTAAGGATTCATCATGCAACAATCTATGTTTTAACTGTTCCTAGGTGGCCTAATTTTTGTCAGGAACTAATTAGGGTGTTTTGAATCACACTGACATGGCAAAGGTTTCTCACTGTTCCAAGTGTTTTCCTGCATCCTACAGATGAGCAGCAAACACAAGAGACAGATTGATGTCATTTCTGTCTGGACAAAATGCATCAGACAGATTTCAGGGATAAAAATAAGGATTTAAGTTGTAGGTTCATAACAGAAAATGCCTGCTACTTCTTGCATTTAAGTTAATAGATACACATGTATTTGATAAATGGAAGGAAATGGGTTGGATTTTGCTACGGGCATGCAAGCCTTCTAGCCTTCAATGTTCTTCCCTGCATGTCACCCAACTGATGCTTTGCAATCAGACAAGAAAGACAAAAATCCATTACAAGACTTCTATTCAGATATAGCTCTTGTTTTTTCTTTCTAAATGGCAGAGAAGTTCAGCTATGCTTTACTTTTGTGTTAACACTGCAAAAATGCGACGTAGCAATTACAGAGAAAAGGCAGCTCACAGTGACAGCTGTAAAGATCTGTTGCCATTAGTGCTTGTTAAGGGTAAAAGGTGAATGTTTCTTTTTTGATTTATTCGGCTTCGAGAACACTAGCTTTAAGGTACTGCCAATGTAATCAGTCTCAGTGGTAGAGGCATGAAAGTTTCTTTTCAAAGAAACAGTAATCAGTCAGATTGTAGAATTAGCCACCAGCAGCTGAGAATAATTTCACTTGGGGTTTCATTTTACAGGTTCTTTTGGGATTGTTAGGTAGAGCAATAAAATAATCCAAAAATGTTAAATGACCTACAAGTTCCTTTAGCATTCATGATGAGAAAGAACCACATATTGATGAAATGAATAAATGCTACACATATTGCCAGGATGCAGGCTTGTTTCATATCTATCAGCAACTTCCAGATTGCAAAGTGGAATAACTAACTCCTGGATGCCAGCACAAGTCAACATTGTCCTAAATTTGAAAAGATGCAGGACCTGGTGTCATTGTATAAGATGATAAAATGGAGTGTGTAGCAGTTTATAACAGGGGAGGTTCTGTTGTCCCTGATATTCCTGAGAATTACAGGGGCAACATTTGAGCAGGGCCTGTAGTTGACAGCTTGTGTCAGACCTGAATACTTCATTAGCAGATAAAAACTGGCACCATTTTCTGTCTGCTTGTCAATGGAGATATGATTTGTCCTGGAAAGAGCAACAATTTTGTATTTGATTAATATTCTGATCAATCAGAATCACTCATTCAGGCCTTTAAATATTCAAGATGTCCATTGCCTTAATCTGTTAGCATCATTTTAGAGCCATAGGGCAGAGTCTTACAAGGGTCTGAGGGACATGAGTTATGCTGCGATGTGTGTGACAGAATCAGACAAAAAGTTCAGTTGGGCCCACCGTGACGGTGGGAGCAACTCACTCCATCTTTGATACTTTCCATGAATAGTGTAGTGAGTTTCTCACTAGGCAGTGGTGAGTTGACAATTAGGGGGCTATTTTGATTGTTAAACAACTTGTTTATAGAGTAACTTGCCTCATTAATATTCAACTTCCTATTTTATCAAAATGGCCAAGTCTCGACATCAGCAAACCTCATCATGCAAAGCAGGGTGGATACCTAACTGATTCAACTTGTTCTGAACTCCAAACAATATTGCAGCCCAGGTCATGATCCATGCACACCAACCACACATACTCTTCCTCTTTAGACATTGGCATGCAGCATTAAGCAGCCCCTTACAGCTTCCCTGCAGTCTTGCTGTCCGCCAACTGTCAGGGGTCCAGTCAGCGTGGTCTCAGTCAGCGCATACATGCCTCTGGTATCCAGGGAATGGATCGCAATCAGTCCTTTGACTCTATCGTGGCCAGTCTGGGGGAAGACATGTCACAGTCGAGGAGATGGTGGCCTAGAGGTATTATTGCTGGTCTGTTAATCCAGAGATCTGGGTAATGTTCTGGGGATCCAGGTTCGAAGCCTACCATGGGAGGTGGTGGAATTTGAATTGAATAAATATCTGGAATTAATAGTCTAATGATGACCATGAATCCATTGTTGATTGTTGGAAAAACCCATCTGGTTCACTAATATGCTTTAGGGAAGGAAACTGCTATTCTTACCTAGTCTGGCCTACATGTGACTCCAGCCCTACTGCAATGTAGTTGACTCTTAACTGCCCTCTGAGCAATTAGGGATGGGCAATAAATGTTAGCCTAGCCAGTGACACCCTCTATTCATTAATGAATAAAGGACAGTCAGGGATATGTATATGCATGCCGGGCTCTGGGCAACTCTTGTCTGGGGCTTTCTGGTCATTTAAGGGAGTGAGCGACAGACACTCTATCGGGTCTATCCAAAGAGAATAAGAGGGAATGGGGTGTGATGGAGGCGCAAGTGCAACCATTAATATGGGACTGAGCTTCGGCAGGCTAGCCTTTGACCTAACGTCCTTTAGGCTCTGGGGTAAGGACAGAATACAATTGTGAAGAGGAGCAGCAGGATCTGCAAAGCAGACGGATACCGGGAAGTGTGGGTGGAAAAGGGATAATGTGAGAGATGGTTTTGTCCGTAGTCAGGAACACCCTGGCTTCAAGGACAAAGGAGAAGTCATTATAGCAGAGGCTGGTTGGGAAAGGTCGGTAGGTGTAGATGTATGTAAACAGGTTGAGTGGGATCACCATCCCGCTGTTGTCCTACCTTCAATCTTGAGGACCGGTGATGGAGTGTGGGTGTGTATGCACGTCTCCAGCAGACCCTGAGGGTTCAGGGCCTGGGTCTCCATGGCAACCACCAACTTGTCCATGGAGACAGAGACAGTCACATGACTTGCTGCTCTGCTGCAGTGAGGGCCATTGCCTCCCACATCGCTGTCTGCTCCTGCCCCTCCCTGTGCATGTGGATGAAGTCCCTGACTGTCCATACCACAGGCTCCTCTCCTGCCTTGGCCTGAGCAGGAGCCTGGTCTCCGGCAGTCCCTGAGGGTCAGCAGCCTGGGCCGTTTCTTCCTCAGCCAGCAGCAGAGCTGTCACACTGAGGTGCTCAACAGATTGTGGTCCCACATTCTCTACGTCTGACGTTCCCATTGAGGTCTCCATATCAGAGCTGGTGGAACGGCGCAGAAGGCAGCCTTGTCAATGCATCCTCTGAGACCGCAGCTGTTTCTCAGCAAATATCACAGGCAGGTTCTCTGTACCTGCAATACACAAGACAGGCAGAGGTGGCACATCACAGGCCACTGGCTAGGGTGGTGTGAAGTGACAGCATGGTTACTGGGAGAATGGCAATAACATCAACATGGTACGTACCCATTTGGCAGGGCCCGGATACCTCTGCAACCCCACAGGAAGAGACCCATTCTTGTCTATGTGGGCAAAGATTTTCTCCTTGCAGGGGGTGAGTAGGGAAATGTCGTGCATGCAATTCCCCCTCCCTCCATACCACTGAGAGCACCCCCGCAACTGTACAGTCTCTCTGTCCCGTTATGGGCTCTCTTCTTCTGTAATGACAAAGAGGCAAGGGAAGAATGGAAACAAGTGAGATAACAGTAAGTGGCATGCTGCTATGCGTGAGGGAAAGTAGTGAGGTGTTCTGAGGGATAGTGGAGGGAGCACAGAGTGCAATGCAGGGTTACTAGAAGTCAGAGGCCAAGGGATAACAAGAATAAGGGAAGATGTTGCACGCAATAGTGAGAGTGGCACAGTGTGAGCCTTTGTGGGAGGTGAGTTCATTGGCAGAGATAAAGTGAGGTGACAGAAAGCAGAGTGCGGCACTCACCCCAGTGGAATGAAGAAGATTTGACATTCTAAAATGCTGACCATTCCTCCGCACCTAGAGATGACACTGACCTGGGGGGTGAAAGCAGATTAGGCTAGCAGGATCTGATAGTGTAACATCCTGTGATGGCTCTCTGTGAAGAGAATGCCTCTCCTCTGGACCATCCAGTCAACCATAACCTCCAGGTCCCAATTGGAGAATTCTAGTGCCATCTCCTCCATCTCTGCCATGTTCTGACTTGTCCTTCAATCAGGCAGCTTCAGACAGCCAGAGTTCATCTGGGTGCATAGATGGCACAGATGCAATGGGTGCTTTTTTTTTGGCAGATATCCGCTGAGTGACAAGATATTCCAGGAACGGTGCTCGGTAAGATAGGGCAGAAATCGAATTTGGTGGACCCAACAGGGAAGCAGTTGGTAAGCGATAAGGCAACTTTTGTAAGGTACAGTGAAAAAGCATGTTAACCTCTCCTAGAAACTCAACAAGATTCAGACTTAGCCACAAAAAAGGCAAGATTCAGCCCCATATTTATAAACATCTGACACCCATTTTGAAAGAATGATGAAGCTATTCTTTAAAAAAAATGACAGTCACAAAAAAAACTAGCTACCATACCTTTGAACTAAAGGCAAAATATTGTCAATGCTGGGAATCTGAAACAAAAAAGCTGGAAAAACTCAGTGGGTCTGGCAGCATCTGTGGAGAGAAACAGAGTTAACACTTTAATATGACTCTTCTTCAGAATAGTATAAAAAGATAAAGTATGTAAAATTAAATTAAACAGATGTTTCATTTTTAAAATCTACTTTAGTTCTTTATATTCAATGTATTTTGAGCCCTACCCATTTTATGACTTCCACAGTCACCAGGTCTGGGAAGGTGGCTGAGACTCACTGCGTACAAGACAGCTGAACCCTGCATTCTTAAAAAGGAGGCACTTTTAAGGGAAGCAGATTGCAGTAAAAATATAAAGGGAAAATGGCATTAGGGAGTATTGATTTTCAATGCAACACTGGAGGCTTTACTCCTGAAAGGAGGAAGAAAATCCTGTTCCCACTCAGATGGCAAAAGATCCCTTCAGCGTACAGCTGAGAAGACAGTGAGATGATGACGTTTAAAACGACGATAGAAAAAAAATGCTCCAAGAATCTAAAATCAAAGCCAAAAAATTTAATTGACCTCACCAATGTTGTCAAGATAAGAACCTTAGCTCTTGGCTTAGTTACTTTTTCCCAATATTGGCATCACCTTCAGGTCCATAACTCACAGCACTGCCTTTGTGGCCTCACTTTGCAACCTTCAAATCATTGTACTGTGCTTCATTGAATCTTTGTCTCCTACAAATAAGCTTTGATGACATGCTTATCTTACCACTGTCATAACTATCCTTTTCCAATATTGCATATCTTATGTGGGGCACCTGAGATATTTCAATGACAGGCACAGGAACACAACAGCTCATATGGCTACCTCTAGCACATTCCCTTATTTCATAGAATCCCTACAGTGTGGAAGCAGGCCATTTGGCCCATCAAATCCACACTCAACATCTGAAGAGCATCTCACCCAGACCCACCCTCCTACCCTCTTCTTGTAACTCTGCATTCTCCCATGGCTAACCCACCTAGCCTACACATTCCTGGATGCTACAAGCAATTTAGCATGGCCGATCCATCTAACCTGCACATCTTCGGACTGTGGGAGGAAACCAGAGCACTCAGAGGAAACCCATGCATACACAGGAAGAATGTGCAAAGTCCACACAGAAAGTCGTCCAAGGGAGGAATTAAACCTAGGTCCCTGGTCCTGTGAGGCAGCTGTGCTAACCCCAGTAGTTGTGCACAACATGAAGCAGATTGCAGCGAGCTGAGGAAGCCGAGCCTTCTAGCTTATTCTTAGATGCTGCCCATCATGGGCAGGATTGCCAGTCGTGACTATTGTGAGTGACAATATTGAAATAGATATCACACATTTTTTTTTCAATCCTTGTCACCTTTTTCCCTTCTTATGTCCAGCTCATGTTAAATCCATAGCTCTTCCAACACTCCTTGATCTTCCTTCACTTTCAAAGTTAACCAACGTATTTTTTTTTAATTACATGTGTTTACAACGTGACTTTGGGTTGAAGAAAAGGAGCAGAATTTCATGAAGAACAGTTTTTCTCAGACTCAGAGGGGTAGAAGAGGGTGGCGGTATAGGGTTCCTTTTCGGACTGGTGGCCTGTGACCAGCAGTGTGTCACAAGGTTTGGTGCTCGGTCCACTGCTTTTTGTCATTTATCGATATAATTTGGATGTGAATATAGGAGGTATGGTTAGTAAGGTTGCAGATAACACCAAAATTGGAGGAGTACTGGACAGTGAAGAACGTTATCTCAGAGTACAACAGGACCTTGATTAAATGAGCCAACGGACTGAGGAGTGGTAGGTGGAGTTTAATTTAGATTAATGTGAGGCTTTGCTTTTTGGTAAGGCAAATCAGGGCAGGACGTATGCACTTAATAGGATGGTCGTAGGGATTGTTGGCAAACAAAGAGACCTTGGGTGCAGATTCATAGTGCCTTGAAAGTGGAGTCACAGGTAGACAGGATAGTGAAGAAGGCATTTGGTATGTTTGCCTTTATTGGTCAGTGCATTGAGTACAGGAGTTGGGAGGTCATGTTGCATCTGTACAGGTCATTGATTAGGCCACTTTTGAAATACTGCATTCAATTCTGGTTTTCCTGATTTAAGAAAGATATTGTTAAACTTGAAAGTGTCCAGAAAAGATTTACAAGGATGTTGCCGGGATTGGAGGGTTGAAAGTATAGGAAGAGGCTGAATGAGTTGGGGCTATTTTCCCTGGAATGTTAGAAACTTAAGGGTGACCTTATAGACGCTTATTAAATCATGAGGGGCATGGATAGGGTGAGTAGCCAAGGTTTTTTCCCAGGGTAGCGGAGTCCAAAACTCCGCTAGATTTAAAGATTTAAAAGGGACCTAAGGGACACCCTTTTCACAAAGAGGCAGGTGCGTGTATGGAATGAACTGCCAGAGGTGTTGTTGGAGGCTGGTACAATTTACAACATTTAAAAGACATCTGGATGGCTACATGAATAGGTAGAGTTTGGAGGGCTTTGGGCCAAACGCTGGCAAATGGGATTACGTTAATATAGGATATCCGGTCGGCACGGATGAGTTGGCCAGAAAGTTCAGTTTCTGTGCTGGATAACTCTATAACATCTGGCTCTGACACAAGACTCAGTTCTCTTGGCTGCCAGCTTTTGAGTAATACCTGCATTTCCCTTCTCAGATGGGTTACTGACAGTTCATTCATGGGGTTTGACGCACACATAGTGATGTTGATAGTGTTTCTAGCTACCTGTCTCATTCAATAGTGAGTATGCATATCATCTGACTGTTTAGCCAGCTACTGCAGAACTGTTAACATCTATTGATTTTATTTTGCTCAGAAGCGCCAGACAGACCACCACCTTTGCCTCTTCAGACTGATGGATTTGAAAACAAAGTCAATATTGACAGTTGCAGCACAGTGTGAAATTTTCGATGACAAAACCTTCAGCTAAAGTTACAAGGCAACCTGTAAAAGGCACCAACTAAAACTGACTATGCAAAACATAGCAATTAGAATGACTGATGAACTCATTTCCCTGAAAGATAATGACTGAGTAAAACAGTTGATCACTCACACAGTCAATGTGGATTAATACATATTTACGGAAAAAAAATTCATCCAAAACCTTTCGTGGTCATGTAAGGTGGGGCAAAAATCTCATCAGTTTATGGACACACCTTGGACTAAAACCCTTTGAAGACAGAAGTTTGTGGAAATTACATTGGTTTAAAATTCACTGAACGTTTGGACTCAAGAAAACATGGGCCTTAACTGAACTAGGAAAAGGCTGTTTGAGACAGGCTGGGTAATATGCAAACCCAAGAACAGATGCCTGAACAGCTTGCAGAAACTAAAGGAAGACACCCATTCACACCCCAGCTTAAAACAATGGAAGCCAGACTGCAGGAAACAAATGACTTCAAACCTTCTGGAGCCTACAGAGGTACAAAGCCTTTCAATTTCCAACCAGTGCTCAGGCACAGAAATAACGAACATTCCATACCATTGTACCACATGTAAACATGTTTCACCTTTGGATGTAAGAACATTCACGCTACTATTCAAACCTTAGTGAAGACCGAGGGAAATACAGGACATTCCAAGCTATCTAAACTATTCAACTTAAATGAAAAGCCAATCACAGCTGCTCCAGGGTTCAGGAAGCTTATTCATCCCCAAGAGGAGAAACAATAGCTCAGCAGCTGAGACCAGATTTGGCGGGAGATAAGGGGGCTGCAGTTGGGTACAGTTGGAGACCCCGAGCCCTGCACTGTGCACTGTGTTACCAGCTACGAGCCCTGATTCCAACCAGGTATGTGCTCTGAGGTGGGCTCTGTTCACTCCCCGTGTGAGCAGATCGTGAGAGAAGTTCGAGAGTCCGAACAAGCAGCAGGACCCGCAGGCGAAGGAGTCCTTGAGCCAAAGCCATGATGAAGGGAAAGGAGATCGGTCTGAACCACCAACCCACAGAAAAGGTTCCTGCAGATGCTTCTGAGTCAAGGACTCCATGAACCCTCCACACCGACAGCAGCCCTCGCAACCACTGAACACGCATCAACCAACCACGAACCTCCACTCGATGTCTGGAGGCAACCGAGAGCATCCAGAGACACAAGACACCGGCCGGGGCTACACCAGCAACATCTACTACCTTCCGAGACAATAACCCACTCGTATTGACCACCAAGAAAGTAAAGAAACCCAGGGGACTCAACTATCATGTCCAACACGCCTAACCGCATCAGCGGACACCACAAGACTGACCGCCCTTGCACTTGCAGCCCTTCGCAGAGTCCCAGCTACGGCAAGAGACCACTGACACGAGCCAGTCAAAATCGTGCTCTCACTCCAGGGGTGAGCTGAAGGTCATCGGACCCTGTAACGCAGCTTGGCTAGTCTTAGATAGGGGAAGGTGGGATCTGGGGGCTAACGGTGTAGGACATCCCTCAGGAAGGGAAGTGGAACAGGATTCTGGGTTAGCAGGTAATCTCTCTCTCTCTCCTTTCACTGTTAGCATCGGTAACAGCCACCGACTATACCTGTTTACCCATCGTATCAAGTCTTGGCTACGAGGCTTAACTGGGGGTCAAGTTAACCGGGAGACAGGTCTCAGTCATTAGTAGTCAAGTTTACTATTCACTTTCTTGTTTTCCTGTAAATACATTCAATTTGCTTGGTTTTTAATAAAAACAGAGTTTTCTTTGCCTCTGAATCTTCTGTGTCCTATGTTTTCTACTACACCACATTCAACTACATAAGCCCCAGTATCAGAAGCAGGGAGCTGGTAAACAATAAACCAGGCAGCACTCCCTACAGTCAAGTGACCATGGGCTCAAAATTGGGCACCTCACAGCTGGAGAAATCAGGCCCGACAGAAAATTGGCTGAACTATTTTAAACATTAGCCAGCAGCTACAGTGGAAACCAAGGTCAAAGAAGTTATGAAACTCAGGATAAACCAGTTACAACCCAAGGTTTGTGTATTGGAGGAGTAGCGATCAGGCTTTCTGGCACCTTGACTTCCAGCCAGTGCCTGAAAACGTGCACTTTATACCTCCTCAGCACGGCAACAGTGAAGGGTGTTGACACGACCCTATTGGTTGTTTTGAACTCTACTTATGACCTTATTGGCCAAAGGCCGCAGAATATTCTGGAATATCCTGAGCAAGGGGGATAAGCATACATACCTGAAACCCATTCTGGATGGAGGGCAGAGCTGCAGGAAACGCAAGAGACACAGTCGAGAGCATTTTTGATCACTGAAGTGGGGGGAGGTTGTGGTCCTTGAAATAAGAGGACATCTGGGATGTTCGGGAGTGGAATGCCCCATTTTGGGAGCAGACAAGGCAGAGGCAGAGGAATCGGGAACAGGGGATCACATTCTTGCAGGAAGGTGGGTGAGAAGAGGTGTAGTCAAGGTAGCTGTGGGAGTCAGTGGGCTTGAAATAGATATAAGTTTGAGGTGGTCACCAGAGATGGAGACAGAGAGGTCCAGGAAGGAGGGAAAGGTATAAGAGTTGGTCCAGGTGAATTAGAGGTTGGGGTGAAAGGTGTTAGTAAAGTTGATGAACTGTTCAAGCTCCTCGTTGGAGCACAAGGTGGCGCCGGTACAGTCATCGATGTAACAGAAGAAGAGGTGGGGGATAGTGCCAGTGTAGCTACGGAAGAGGGACTGTTCCACGTATCCAATGAAGAGGCCGGCATAGCTTGGTAACAACTTCTCCTTCAACTCTGCCCACTTGCTACAGACTAAGGGGGTGGTCATGGGAACCCGCTATCCCAGATGTCCTCTTATTTCAAGGACCGCAACTTGCCCCCCTTCAGTAGTCAAAAATGCTCTCAACCGCATCTCTCGCATTTCCTGCACCTCTGCCCTCACATCCCCTCTCTGCAACAAAGACAAAGACAGAATCCCGCTTGTCCTCACTTATCATCCCACTGACCTCCAGATTCAACTTATCATTCTCCGCCGCTTCCACCTCTTGCAATCTGACCCCACAACCAAAGATATAATTCCCTCCCCACCCCTATCTGCCTTCCGCAGGGACCACTCTCTCAGCGACTCCCTTGTCCGCTCCACACTCCCCACCAGCCCCACCACCTCCGGCACCTTTCCCTGCAACAGCAGGAAGTGCTACACGTGCCCCTACACCTCCACCCTCACCTCCAGCCAAGGACCCAGAAAAATCTTCAACATCAGACAGAAGTTCACCTGCACATCCGCTAATATGGTTTACTGCATTTGCTGCTCCCAATGTGGCCTCCTCTACATCGGTGAGACCAAACGGAGGCTCGGAGACCGCTTTGTAGAGCACCTGCGCACTGTTCACGACAAACGACAACACCTTCCAGTCGCGAACCACTTCAAATCAACCCTCCCACTCCCTGGACGACATATGCATCCTGGGCCTCCTCCAGGGTCACAATGTCACCAGCCAGAAACTGGAGGAGCAGCACCTCATATTCCACCTTGGGAGCCTACAATCCAATGGTCTCAATGTGGACTTTACTAGTTTCAAAATCTCCCCACCCACCCCAGCCTCATCCCATGACCATCCCTCTCATCCCCACCTCCTTGACCTGACACAACCTGTCCGTCATCTCTCCCACCTATCTGCTACTCCCACCTCACTGACTAATCCCCACCATTGCCTACCTGCACTCACCTATCACCACCCTGCTTACCGTCCCCAGCCCCACCCCTCCTCTCTCTATTTATTTCAGAGCTCCCTTTCTCTTCCCCCATTTCTGAAGAAGGGTCCCGACATGACACGTCAGCTTTCCTGGTCCTCTGATGCTGTCTGGACTGCTGTGTTCCTCCAGCTCCACACTGTGTTATCTCAGATTACCACTCTGTTCCTTTTTATCTGATAAGAAGAGGTCTGCATTTCTAGCAAGAGATTCCAATCATAGATCCTGTAGAAATGTGAAATTTACCTTAAATGCAACTGTGTCCTCATTGTGCAGATTAATCAGCTAAAGGTCCTTTATCACAGCTGTAAGTGCTGTATTCCGTGACTTAAATGCCCAGTAGTGCAGATCTTAAACAAAAACAGAAATTGGTGGAAAAAAACTCAGCAGGTCTAGCAGCATCTGTAGGGAGAAAGCAGAGTTAATGTTTCATGTCCAGTGACCCTTCTTCAGATCTCAAACAGCTCTTGTGAAAGGGTAATTATGTGAGGCACGTGTAATGTTAGGAAGCCAGCTGTACAGCATGCCAGGGAGGCTAAAGTAGCCAGTGTGCCAGGTGAGTAGAGTGCTAGGTGAGTATGGTGTCAGGATGCCAGTGTACAAGGTAGGAAGGATGCCAGGTAAGTGATTGAGAATTTAGGGTAGATAAGGCTGTGTGGGGACTATTGTCAGTGACATGGGAGTAATCAAGTTCTGGGCAATAAGGAGGCATGTTGAGCCCTGGAGGGAAAGTGGTTGCGTCTGGTTGCAGAGGGAAAGGGATATGTCAGGTCGAGGGCAAAGTGGAGTGGGAGGGAGCGTCAAGACTGATGACTATGTGTGTGTGCTAAGTTGGGGCATCAGTCTAATTGTTACCCACCAGCTACACTGCAGCAGAAGCCTGTAAATTGGGAGACAGAAAGGTAGTTATAATGTCACTGGAGTAGTAATCCAGAACTGGATCTCTCATTGTGGAGAGAATGGCTCAAATCCCATCATGGCAGATAGTGATATTGAAATTTAACAAATATTGGGACTTAAAAGACAAAAGCTGGGCTAATGGTGACCATGTAACTAGTGTCAATTGCTGTAAAAAATAATCCTGGTTCACAATGTCCTTTAGGGAAGAAAATCTGTCATCCTTACCCCCTCCATCCTCTATGTGACTTCAGACCTTTGGCAATGTGATTGACTGTTAGGTGCTGTCTGAGAAATTAGGGATGGATGATAAATGCTGGCGTAGCCAGAAATGCCCACATCCCATGAAAGAATAGACGAAAAAATAGAATCCTCCAATTTAACTGGATACTTTTATAAGGTTCAGGCATAGGTGACTGCCCATTGGAATCTTCAATCTCCCAGACAATTCCCTCACAATCAGCAACTTGGCAGTGCCCTGACATGCAATACCCATGTACACTACGGAAACAATTTTTTTGGCCATTCGCAAATCCAGGCCACAAGGAATATCTTCTCTCAGAAAGTTGTTAGTGCTTGGAATGGTCTCACCCAGCAAATACTGAAGGATTGGTCATTGAATATATTTGAGGGAATTTTACTACAAACCTGCAGCTTTGCATGATTCTGTTTCGGCGAGAGACCACATTGCTAAAACCAAATTTAAAAAATGAACTATCACACCAAGTTACTGTCCGGGATCTAACTTGTCCAGTAGTAACATCAAATAGAATTATCACAATGTGAAGAAGAAGAAGAAATTTATCATCTCGTTATGGGATCTCTCAAGTTTAGGCCTTGACCAGAGAACCTCAAGGATCAGAAGGTGCTGCTGGCCAACCTGCTGGCCTCTGATTGGACAGCAGCTGCCAATGTCAAAGCATCTGATAGGATGAAATACTTACTCAATGGTGCTTGTCATTTGTTAATGAGATGATAGCTAGCGATCCCATCGATTGGTCTCCACTTTACACACTTGCCTTTTACACGTAGAAAATATACCAGAAAACCTTGACCTAGTCTGTTTTAAGGAAAGCAACTGTACTTCAATAAAACAAGTACTTACAGATACAATTTTAATTAAAATGACAACTTTACTTAGATAACAAGGTGTACAGCTGGATGAACACAGCAGGCCAAGTAGCATCAGAGGAGCAGGAAGGCTGATGTTTCAGGCCTAGACCCTTCTTCAGAAATGGGGTCTCCCCTCCCGCTACCGCATCCCATTTTGGATCTAGGCCTGAAACGTCAGCCTTCCTGCTCCTCTGATGCTGCTTGGCCTGCTGTGTTCATCCAGCTCTACACGTTGTTATCTCAGATTCTCCAGCATCTGCAGTTCCCACTATCTCTGAACCACTCTACTTAGATGCATTGTTGAAACCAGAATGGAAAAAGCGTCAGAATTACAATGCTATTGAACACACATCACTAAAAACACAGCTGGTCAAAGTTAACTAATGTGAGCTGTATTAGCAAACTGATCCTCTGTTCTGTTAAGGAGATGATTTATAAGACTAACAAATGAGCAGATTGAGTAGAATCAATGACAAAGCAAATTGTAGGTGATATTTAATTGGGAATGAACTAATGAACTGTATGATCTCCTGTCAGTTAACGCTTTCATTCGAATGTATAAAATGTTTGTGCATTTACTTTTGAAGCCTGAATGATCTGCTGAGTTAAGAATTCCTGTGTTACTCGGGAGCAAATGATTCATAGATTAATGCTATCTGCAAATCAAGTTCACAAGCTGCTGGAAAAGTTAAAAGCATAACTGATGCTATGACCATAGAAAAAAATTTGCACAAGAATTACATTCAGATAATTCAACCACGAAAGGTAAATTTTTTCAGAAGTCCAATGTTATTCAATAACCTCATCGTCCTTAAATTAACACCAAATTAGAGGTGAAGATTATGAAATATGAACTTAAATTGTTTTATTTTAAAATCTTACCTGTAAATGCATTTTTTCTTCAACTACAATTAGTTTTCTTAAAATATAACAGCACATTAAAAACGTATTATTTTGTTTAATTATTGCTGTTTTTAAACATTAAGTAAATAACAACATCGTAGTTCAGTACACCCAGTAATACTTGAGCAGGCTCCAAACTCAACGGTCTAATTGAGGCAGAACATATGCTTAGGAGCAAACTTATCCCTATCTTTTTGTTCATGCACTGTAATTATACTCAGATGCATCAAACAGCAGAGCAATTTCCTGTGAACCTGAGAATTTTGACAGTTCCAGAGGGATCAGAAGACAGGCCTCATCACTCGTGGCACTGTCTTTCAACATCTCCTCCTCCCCAGGATCAATAAATGTGGAGCTGGAAAAGCCCAGTAGGTCAGACAGCATCCGAGGAGCAGGGAAGTCAATGCTTCTGGCTGAAACCCTTCGTCAGGACTGAGGATAGGAAGGGAAGCCCGGAAGTAAATAGATGGAGGGGTGTGGGGCTGCAGGGAGGGTAGGTGGGATGCAGAAATGTGGATGCAGGTGGGGATTATTGTGGTTGGTCAGTGGGAAGGCTGGAGCAGGTAGGTGAGTAGAAAGATGGACAGGTTGAGGGTGGAGAGATTTTGAAACTGGTGAAGCCAATATTGAAGCCATTGGGCTATAAGTTCCCAAGGTGAAATCCAAGTGTTGTTCCTCCAGTTTACACTTGGTCCCACTCTTACAGTGGAGGAGGCCAAGAACGGACATGCCATCAAGGGGGTGAGAGGGGGAAGTTAAAATGGATGGCAACTGGAAG
The DNA here is from genome assembly GCA_024137785.1 of Ginglymostoma cirratum. Classification (NCBI taxonomy): domain Eukaryota; kingdom Metazoa; phylum Chordata; class Chondrichthyes; order Orectolobiformes; family Ginglymostomatidae; genus Ginglymostoma; species Ginglymostoma cirratum. The sequence continues at coordinate 6,847,506 of JAHRHZ010000126.1, read as the reverse complement.
GTCGGGTTGGTTGGTGTGCAGATGCTCCGTGAACCTATCCCAGAGTCTGCGTTTAGACTCCCCGACATAGAGAAGACCACATCGGGAGCAATGGGTACAGTAGATGAGGTGAGATGAAATGCAAGTGTATCTCTGCCAGATTTGGAAGGATTGTTTGGGGCCCTAGGGGGAGGTGAGGGGGAGGTGTAGGGGCAGGTGTAGCACAACCTGCAGTTGCAGGGAAAGGTGTGGTGGAGGGGTTGGTGGGGAGTGTGGAGGTGAAAACGGAATCGCAGAGCGAAAGGTCTAAGTGGAAAGCGGACGGGGTGGGGAAGGAAATATCTTTTTGGTGGTGGGGTCTCTTTGTAGTTGGCAAAAATGTCAGAGGATGATGTGTTGTGTTCGGAGGTTGGTGAGGTGGTATGTGAGGACCAAGGGGACTCTATCCTTATTGTTGTTTGGGCAAGTGAGTTTATTGGCAGAGAAGCGGGAGATTGGGGAGATGCGGTTGAGGGCTGTTATCAGTCTATGTTGCTTTCTCTCTCTGTTGCATAAAGTGACATTTCCCCAGCCACCATCATTTCTGAGGAAGGGTCACCAGACTCGAAATGTTAACTCTGATTTTTTTCTTCACGGATGCTGCCAGACCTGCTGAGCTTCCAGCAACTTCTGTTTCTGTTCCTGATTTGCAGCATCTGCAGTTCTTTCGGTTTTTATTTGGTTGTGAATTGGGTTTCAATCTGGAAACTTAAGGACTTTAAAACACTTTAAACCACAGCTGTCTTTAGCTTCCCAGCAATATTAGTCTTCTTCCCACTGTTTTCTTTTAAAACTTTATTAACTGTGTTGTGTGTATGCTTGATATTGCTTTTTTTTGTGTCAAATAGGTAAAAAAAACTCCACTCTCTTTCACTGTAGGAGATTTTAGAACTGGCTCTCCATTCTTGATATGGTTTACTGAGTTTAGTTGAAGTGTGACAGCTATGCACTGAAAGGTAAAATTGCTGTGAACAACCAACAGAGGGTTAAAAAAAAATGAGAAGCCTAATTCCTCTTCCCAAATGATGGTAACAAAATCTAATTGTGTTGGCCAAAATCAGTTCATGCTATAAAAGTAATTAAACCTGAATGCCATGCGTCCTTTTAGTTTCAAGTGGTTTGCATGACAGTGTATCTGACCTGACCCTTCTGCCATCCAATCGCAGTAAGTAATCACTCATTGTTTACTCAGGTACTGCGAAAATGTTGCAATTTGTACCAGTTTGAATTTCCAATACAAGCCTCTTTGTTTCAGTCTTTGTTATCATTATGTAGGCGGTGTTTGTGAAGCACATTTTAAATAACTCTGCCTAACTTTCACATGGGCAGATTAACCTTGGTGCTAACAGTTGGTTCTCTGATTATTTCTGAGACCTAAAGCATCTTTGTAAACATCAAGCATTGTATCTATGTTTTGTGACATTATACCTGTGCCTCTGGTGTCATGTGTTTTTAATCCAGAGTTGCCACAACGGACCATGATCTGAGTGGCGAGGGTGCCATCCTTTCATTTGAGATGCAACTGTTTTATATTCTACTATCCAAACAGTTCAATGTGAGCATTATAGCAGAACGGAGTCACTGTGCTTTGTGGTTAAACAAACCTGGGATACAGTGAGTGCTATATTTTGATTTAATTAATTTATTGTCACATACGCCATGTTACAAAAATACAGTGAAAAGTACTGTATAGTGTTTCGCCACTCTCTGGCACCATCTTAAAACACAGAAAAATAAACCAAAACATTGACTAAAAAGGCAGAAAAAAAGAAGAGGAAATAAAGAAAATGTGTCCAACTTTACAGTTTTTCTCGTTAATTGCTCTGTGATGAGCCCTAGGCTTGGTGGCCAGGCACGAGTTCCCCTTGGCCTCCCCACTGCCGCCAGTGGAACAAATGTCACTAAGCTTGGGCGGAATCTCGCCTCCACCAACGCCCTCGCCACCAATGAATCCTCACTGGGCTTCGCCAAAGAAAATCCCACCAATGCTACCAGGAACCACACCGGCCAAAACTCGACTCCGCCACCGCCATTGGGGCCTACCTAGTCGTTGCAGCCACAGGGTCTCGTACTGAGCCCAAACCCACCTCCGCCGCAGCCCAGGGACCGCCTCGATGATGTAGAAACCGTTGGGCACCCGAAATGCCCCTCAACGTCACTGCCGCGTGTCGGCGCTGCTGCACCCGGATGTCTCCACCAGCGCCGATACTGCCACCGAGCTATTCACCAAGAGATAAATAAAACCAAATCAAAGAGAGGGCAGTGGAAAGGAACAACAAAAAGGAAAATATTTTACATTAATTAGCATTGATTCAGTTTGTCAGAATCACAAATCTGACACTGTGACTGACTGGTATATAAATGGTACAGTCTTTGGGCATTGCGAAGAAACACAATTGAATCATATGTCTGTGATATAGAATACAGAATTAAATTATACAGGATTGGTATTAGGATTAGTATTATTTCTAATATTACTACACAATTCTATGGGACCCTAAGCTAAATAGAAGCCTCAAATCCAGTGAGTGACAAACAGTATAATGTTGATCCCTGAACATTCTACCAACTATTTTTATATCACCCATTACAGGAATACCTTTATCATGATCATAGCTGGGCAGATTTGACAGCTGTTTAAGTAGGTAGTGATAATATCAAAGAATCATTGGATATTGCAGTATAAAGGAACAATATCGTGCCATTGAATTTAAAGCTGCCCTTTCAAAGAGCAAATTCAATGACTGTCAATCTTCCAGCTTTTCTCTGCAACTTTTTCTCCTTCAGCTGTTATTCTAATTTCATTTTTTAAAATTACAATTGGATCAGTTCTACCATTATATCACATGGTACTTTCCAGTTCCCACAATTCATTACGTATTCATGTTGCCTCTGTTTATTTTGTCAACAACGTTAAATCCATGTCCTCTGGTTACTGACAGTTTCTCAATATTTACTATATCTAAACTCTCCATGAATTTAGACACCTCTATCAAATCTCTTAGCTTTCTGTCTGTTCATACCTTAGATAATTCGAGTAAACCTCTTCTGCACCCACTTGCAAGGACATCATGTCCTTCATAAATTATGGTGGCATGAATTGGATGCAATTCTCCAACTGGAACCAATGTGGTGTTGTGTATATTTAACACAACCTCCTGGCTTTTGTATTCTGTCCTTCTATAGTGCTAGATTCATGATTTGCTTTATCAATCTGTCCTGCCTAATTCAAAGAGTTATGCACATTCACCTCAAAGTGTTTCTCCTCTTGCAGCACCTTTTAAAGTTCTATAATTTAGCATGTATTATCTCTCCCCTTTCCACTTACATTGAACTATATCTATGCTATGACCAGCCATTCCATGAGCTGTACCCTCTTGGACTTCTCTGATTACCTTTCTCACCATTTATTTTCAACTTTGTATCTTCTTCTTATTTTGAAACTGTGTTTTGGATCCCAAAAATCCAAGTCATTGCATGTCAAAGTCAGCGGTGATTCTGCGAAACTGTGTGTAGTTCTCACCAGTCTGAAACACAGCTATTCACTACAAGTTGTTGTCATAGTAACATTTCTGTCCTTGGCCTGCTGCAGTGTTCTAGCGAAGCCCGCCACAAACTGAAAGAACAATATTTCATTTCCACTCAGCCTACAGGGCTCAAACCTGAGTTCAACAACTTCAAACCATGAACTCTTGTCTTCCATTTTAATTACACCTTCTTGCACAACCATCCCATCCCTCAGTATCTTGTGTGCATGGGTTTATCCCCAGTAGAACTGGCCTGTTTTCTGCTATTAACATTGAATGTTAACTCCTGCTCTTCATCTGTATCTTTCCTCTGCTGCCATTAGCGCTCCCTTTCTCTTTGGTCTTGGGCAATTTTACCATCTGTTTCACTTGTTTACCTTCCCTCTTTATTCAACAGCATAAAGGCTATTTTCTCCAGCCACCCTCACTTCCCAAGAAGACATATTGGACTCTATTTCTCTGTTACTTGCACTGCAGATGTTTCCAGATCTACTGCGTTTCTCCAGCACTTTCCAGATTTTGTTTCGGATCTCTAGCATCCACATTACTTTGCATTCATTATTCATGACAGTCTTAGTCTCTCTCCCTTTTCTAATTTGATACCAGTGATGCTACTGTTCTTTTATATCCTGAGAGAGTTCAATTTTACCACCACATCTAATATGCTGTATTTTATTAAATACCTCTTGAAAGTCTATTTACAGAATAATTAACTACACTACCCTAATTCACACACCGTGTTACAACACCAAGAAATTCAATATATGTACGTTAATGCAATTTGCCTTTAACAAATATACGCTTACCTCCACTATTCATGTTTGCCCAAGTATATTTTAATTTTCTCCCAGTTTGTTATTTCTAAAAGCTTCCCCAACTGATGAGCTTACAACTGACAGGAATTTTTTTCTACCTTTTATTGAATAGGGTGTCACATCTTCAATTCTCCTGTGACTTGATACCATCGATGGATCCAAACAGAATTGATGAGCGTGGCATCAACACCTCTATAATTTCTCATTTTTGTTTCATCAGCGACATTGAATATAATGTGCCTGACCTAGGAGACATATCCACTTTAAGCATTGACAGCTTTCCTGTTACCTCCTCTTTACCAGCCTTATCTCATCCAGTAACCCAGCAAATGTCTCATTCACACTTAACACAAGCACTAGCCTCTTGATTCCATTGCAACCCTGGTGCCAGCACAATGAAACTTCACTGTTTAAATAAAGGCAGTGAAGATACTTCTGGTCAACTCCAGTGCGCAGTCAACCTTGTCTGACAGGGAACTAATGCTTGTTGGCTGTGTGTGTGCTGGATGCATAGCAGAGAGGGTAATGCTTGTAACTCTTGTAAACTCTTCAAGTGAAAAGTACATTTAGTCGCACAAGTGAGTCCCCACTGCTATTATATAAGTGGCCAACCCCATACAGCTTCCTGTGAGGTGCTTTTGATTTAATTTTGACGGTGCAGGGAGACCAGGATAACTGCTGAGATTTTTTGTTGGTGGAATTCCTCAAACTTTTCCGGTTATGTGAACCTTGATGAAAAGGTCAGTGGAGTCGACTGGTTTGTCAGGAGGCAAGCTGTTTCTGAAGCCGCAGTTCCTGTTGCAACACAGAATGCAAGCAGTGCAGATGGAAACGAGGAGTAAGGAGATGAAGAGGAGGCGCTGGAAGAAGAAAGAGAGTAGGAGGAGAAAGGGGAGGAGAGAAAAGTGACAAAGCATCAAGGATCCTTTCACTCCAGGCAAGCTGTCAGAAACAGATACTGAGGCGCCAGTTCCCGTAAGATATTTTTCCAACATCTCAGTTGCTCCACAAATTCTCACATCACAATCTATCCTCTTCAGAACATTATAACATTAAACCCTGATATAAACGTAATCACCAAAACAAAATCCACAACAGCTTTATCCAACAATATTTGTGAATGTCCATACAAAACTGAGCTATTTACATGAATGCATTCTCTAAGTTCTTCTCTTATGTGTCATTAGGCCATGAAGCAATTCTAAACCAGGGACTGCAGACTGGCTGGTGCGTGATTTCTGGCTGTCAGTGAGGAAAACTTGTGGCTTGTTGCCATGATTTTTGGGCTGCATCACCGCAGTGTTAGGTGGCTGTGGTTCAAGGTGGCAGCAAGGACACTGGCAGCGGGCAATCGTGGGAGTCACCCTGATAGCAAGTTGTGGATGAAATTGAGATGCAGCATCTCGTGGTCCATGTCTCAATTTCCACCGTGTGGAATCTCAGGCTGAAGTCATGTGATCCATATTTACTGCAAAGAATGCACAGCCTAATGGCATAATGTCTGCAGTCAACAGTACCCAAAGGAGCCTGCAGGCTATTACAGCAGGCCACCAACTCTCTTTGCATTGAATTTAGGGAAGTGGCAAAGGATCCAGGAAGCACCAACTTGCTGTCTCTATGTAGGAGAGACAAGAACATAGGGACACAGTTTAAAAATAAGGGGGTTCCCATGAAAGATAGAAATGAAGAAAACATTTCTCTCTCAGAATATGAAGAATCTTTGAAAGTATTTTTTCCACAGAGAGCAGTAGAGGCGGGTCAGTCAATATGCTTAAGGCAGAAAACGAATGATTCTTGACTAACAAGGGAGTCAAGGATATTGGGGGTAAATGGCATTGTGAAGTTGAGGTTACAATCAGATCAACCATGATTTTGTTGACTGCCGGAGCAGGCTTGAGAGACCCAGTGACAGAGTCCTGCTTCTAATTCTTATGTTTGTTTTCATATTGATACAACTCTCAAAATATTACACAGTTTCTATGAAAGGTTGCCAGGCGTATCTGTGGTCACCTTATTTGTTTGTTATTTTTTTCAGGGAAGTGGGTTTCTCTGTCAAGGCCAGTATTTATTGCTAATTCCTAATTTCCTTCAAACTAAGTGGTTTGCTTAGCCATTTCAGAGGCTGTTAAGAGTCAACAACATCGCTGAGGTCATATGTAGGCCAGAATGGGTAGAAGATTTCTTTCCCTACAACGCATTAGTTAAAATTATGCCTTTTCATGACAATGAATACAAAAATACAGACAAAGAAAAGACAGACAAGGTCCTTCAAGCTTGCTCTGTCATTTGATAAGATTATGATTGATCCGAAGTTAACATCAACCCTACTTTCCAACAGATCCCCAGTCGTCCTCCATCCTCTTGGTAGTCAAGAATCAACCAGCCGAGGAGGCCAGACCACAAAAACCTGGCTGCCTAGCGTCAAATCACAACCCCGGTCATTACTGTTTCAATGGGATAGTGAAAACGACAGCAGATCCATAAGTAGGTCAATGGATTTCTCAGCTCTGTCAGGGTAAGTGTCGCACTATGCTCTCTGCTACATCACACTGTTGCTATTTCTACTACTGTACTCACTTTCAATCACGACTCATGCTCTGCCACTCTCAATACTGCTGGTAACATCTTCTCTCACTCACTTTTAACACCCCAGCCTCCAATACCACTAGGATGCTGTGGTGCCTATTCATTCCCTTGGACTACCTCACCAGCTTTTGCCACATATTCCGGCACTTAACAGCTGCGCCACCCACTTTCATCTCTCTCAATTCTTCCCCCTTTCTCTTGTTAGAATAGAAAACAGCACAGAACAGGGCAGAAACAGGCAGGGAGGGTACCCAACATTAGTTTCCACACCCTGTACAAAGAGAGAATCCTAGTCCTCACAGAAAAAGGCAGGAGTGACAAGGCGGATGCAGGGAAATGGGACCTATGGGTACCATTGCCCCTTGTCCCACAATATTATTTTACTTTCCCCGGCCTAAGTGCCCAAACGTGTTGATGTGAATGCATTGGTCACAAAGCCTGGAGCAAGGAGATGCACAGCAAACCTAAGAACATTAGAAATAGAAACAGGAATTGGCCATTCAGCGCCTGAAGTTTGTCCCACCATTTTGTAAGATCATGGTTGATCTGCTGTAGGCTTCAACTCCTCATGCAGGGTCAATGCATTAGGATGGCAAGGGATTAGGGACCCTGCAAGTCTGTGTCTTGTACAGCAAATGGGTCAATTGTTTGCCTTTAAAAGCCTTCTCATCAGGCGTGGGGTCCTGTAGCACCATCCCTCAGAGTTCAAGTCACTTACCCCAGCCGCTTTGAAAGTGGCTGCAGCAACTTTCTTCCCCATTGCACACTTTGGATTTTCAGCAAAATGAAAGGTGACAGCAGACACTCCTCTTTAGTCAGGTGATCTCCAGCCACAGCCTCTCTGTGTTGGTGAGTTCCTAAACATCCAAATTCTCCTTCCTGACTGCACTTCTACTAAACTTCATCGGCTTCTCAACTCCCCGGATCCCCACCCAACCTGTCTATGTTGAGTCTGCACCTGCCCACCTCCCCCAACTAGCCACTGGCATTTGAGGCTTACGGTCCAGGTTTAGTCATATACCGCACCCCGTTGAAGCCAGGGTGCTCCGCACCATGGATGAACTCCCCTTCCGCATGACGCCCTTCCCATCATGCTTTACCACAGGTTGTTGCTCCCCACCACAATTGACATGCCCACTTCTATCCTGCAGCCCTCCCCAGTCCTGAAGAATACATTCTTAGGTCTCCTTCCCGCAGCGGATTCTCTGACTGACAGATGCCCCGTGGACTTTGACGAAGATTACACCTCTAAAACAGACATGGCTGCTTTCTTGCAACACAGGGAGTATGTTTGCTGCAAATGCCTCTGGCACTTAGTTCAGGTGTGACGTGGCTTATTGAAGTACAAGAGTATGTCCATCATCTTGACTGAGAACTGCTGTGCAGCAAAGGATGCTGCCTGTGTGACTGCGCTAATTGGCATAGCGTGACAAGACCAGATAATGTATTAGAATGGTGCAAACATCCGGGTAGGTGCTGAATGGGCTAGTGCCAAGAGAGCAAGCGAGCTGGCCTGTGATGCAGCCTGGCCCAATCTGTGAGCCTGAAATTATGCACAAAATGTCCCTTGCTGCAGCCTTTCACTCGACTTACAATGCTGGGCCTGTGCTTCCTAAACAACCTGCAAGTGGATTGGAGGGATCCCATGATGTTTGCGACAAATGCAGATGCCAATGTCCATGAATGTGGGTTGCCTGTGGCTGCCGCTGGTGGATTGTGTCCTAAGATGAAGTTTGCAAAATAGAGGTCCTTTGGAGCAGCAGCGAGCTGAAGTCATCAAGTGCCCAGGCTTAGTTCCATGTTGAGATTTCTCAACGTCTGCCTTGTTTGGCACGATTAGTAAGATAGAAGCCAAATATTATTATGACAAGTGGGATGTCAATGAAGTGTTTATCAAGCAGTAATTCCCTTTTAACTGGGAACTCACTGCTGCCCTGCGAGAAAGTCGGAAAGTTATTTGGCAAAAGCATTAGGGATGGAACAAGATGCTCCCGTTGTTGAGACAGGCTTCGCCAAATCACAGTTCTCAAAATAGCACACATTGCTCGGCCCTCTACATATAGCCTGCTGTGCCCCGCATCCTTCATTGTTTTGTATTCCAATGGAAAATGATAAATCATTTTTTTAACACACAGGAGCTTGTGGAAAATCAATTGGTGAACCATATTAGCCCTTCTTAAGTGTACCCTGCCTTCTTCAGAAATTGGTTGCATTAATATACATCAGCCTGCATCTGTCTCATCAATCTTCACAAGTTCATTTTTGTACTGAGTCAATGCTAGTCTCTCCACATAGTATTTAAGTTAATTATTCTCTGACATGCAATGAAAAAGTCCAGCAGTTATATTTTATAATTAAAGTGCTTCTGGACATGCTCTGGAATAGTAATTACACCTGCCTGACTGCTATAGACATTTTGTAACCCTGAAATTAGTTTTTTCAGATGAACGTAATTAATGTTTCTGCTCATTTATTACAGATAACCCTGAGATACATTTTTTCTTTTGCTTTGATGGTGCCTCCTCTTCACTTCTGTCACTCAGCTTCTGTACCAGTCATTTTCACATCATTTTGAGGTGATGCTATCTCAGGATCTGGTTAAAAATAAAATGGAAATCAAAGAGGGGAGGAAAAGAAGCTCTGAGAAACTTGGAAATCTGAAACAAAAGCAGAACAAATTTGGAAAAGTATTGCAGGTTCCTTAGCATCTGAAAAAAAAACATACTTTGGCTGGAGCTCTTCATTAGAACAGTGAATGGTAATCTTTGTAACAGTACAATACACGAAGACCAATATTTTTATTGTTTCGTGATGGCTCTTTATGGAATTTTTGGAAGTTGTTCTATTTACTGGGAATATAGAGAGGAAATGGTTCCTGATGAGCAAAAATAATTCATAAGTTATGCCAAGACAATGTTGAATAAATGCAATAGCTCTGCTCGTGCTTGAAAATGATACGATTGCCTCACAGCACCAGTGATCCGAATTCGATTCCACCCTCAGGCGACTCTCTGTGTGGAGTTTGCACATTCTCCCCGTGTCTGAGTGGGTTTCCGTTAGGTGCTCTGGTTTCCTCCCACGGTCCAAAGCTGGACAGGTTAGGTGGATTGGCCATGGGAAATTGCCTGGAAGAATTCAGCGATGTGCAGGCTAGGTGGGTTAGCCATGGGACATGTGGGTGGTGGGGAATGCTTTTCGAAGGGTCGGTGGGCATTCAGTTGGCCAAATGGCCTCTTTCTGTGCTCTAGGGATTGTACTTTATAGCATAGTTAACTATTAAACCAACCTCCCCCAACTCACTGAGCAACCCAACCACACCTTTCTCAGACTTTTACAGAGAACCTTAACAATAACCCCACGACTAGAAATTCCTTGCCACCTGATCCTATTAAACCTGAAACACCCACCCTTAATCCAGTAGCATCACAACTACCATCCCCAGAGGTATAAAAAATTTCCCTCCATGTGCTGACCTCAGTTCTCTCTCCAACCCTCCTCCAGACTTGACAACCGTTCTCACCTGTAACACCTGAATATCTCATCAGTAACCAGATCCCAACACAACCCAATTTTCCAATCTCTCTCCCTGTCAAACCTCACCAGAGCCAACTATCCTCTAAACTGAACTGATACATCTTCCACCAATACCCTTGCAAGCCTGACCCCTCCTGACAAAGCAAAACCTCTCCCCCACAAGTCAGACCCAAGCACACAATCACCCCACCCCACAGCCAGTGACCTACACCTTCTAAGACCCCGACTCTAATAGCTTATTCAATTACTTGGCACTCTGGCACCATACATCTGACCCACTTCATACCTGGCAGACTACCCACCTGGAACACTACCTACCTGACACACTACTCACCTGACAAAGTAGCCCCTCTCACCCATCTTGTACCCTAAATCTTCACTACATTGTGCCTGAAAGCATTAACTAGCTGCCAGCCTACTGCCATATTTATTCCTTCACAGGGCTTGCCAAAGCTGCATGCTTGACTGCTGGATATTTAAATCACAGAGCACACCAACTGCAGCAAAAAAGGGATGTAGATTCTATGAAGACCTTACCAACTGCATTTGAGGATTCCTAGACTTGGAAATGGAAATCCTGTCCTGGACCTCCAGCACAACAGACATCTAAATGTAAGAGGGGTAACTGTTTATCTGATCAGGATCTGAAACCCTATTCCAGATTGGGACTTTTGGGCCAACGTTTATTCACATGACACTGTGATGTAGATGCAATGACCCTTTCACGTAGCCAGACACAAACACAAGCACAGATTGATTCTAGAGAAGAAAACAGTTTTAAGAGTATATAAGAAACAAATCAATTTCCGATTGAGTCCATTAGGGTGTACACATGAACAATGTATGTATTGTCTCATGGTTCTTTGGCGAAGAATGTTTGTTGAAGTCTTGGAATTTCCATGTGAATTTATGCCTGAACTTCTGGCTAACTGGTTTCCACCAATTTCTCGGGATGATAAGATTTGTTCATAGTAGCTAGCTTCTGTCACATGATCAATACTTCTATTGCCTGCTCAAAATGACTTAGTTAGAAGCCTTTAGTTAAAGTGTGGAGCAGGTTACTTTCACTTAACAGGCACGGGGATGTTGTCTAGGTCTTATCAAGCCCATAAGATGTAGGAGCAGATTGTCTGCTCTGCCATTCAATAAGACCATAGCTGATCTGGTAATCCTCAACTCCACTTCCTTGCCTTTTCCCCATGATCCTTGATTCCCCTACTGATTAAAACTCGGTCTATGACCCAGCCTCTGCAGCCCTCTGCAGTAAAGAATTCCATAGATTCACCACCCTCCAAGCGAAAAAAAATTCCTCCTTGTCTCCGTTTTAATTGAATGACCCATTACTCTGAGGTGACACCCTATGCTCCTAGACTGTCACGAAAGGGAAACAACCTATCCACATTTACCGTGGCAAATTCTTTAAGATTCTTCCGTGCTACATTATGGTGCCCTCTCGTTCTTCTAAACTCCAATATGTGTGTGGGCTTGAAGTGCTTCAGTATCTTTATTATCTCTAAAGGAGCATGTTACAATTTTTATATTGCCATTTTAAACAACGCTTTTTCATTATTTGTTCCATTACAAGCCCCTTTGCATTGCATCATCATCTACTTTCTCAATTAATTAATTGTAACTACCTTCCACACAATCGCAGACTGCCCTTTTTTTATTCTTAGGCTACATTTTGCAGGCAGTGGACAACCAAGCAGTTGCCACCAAGTGGTCATCCCTATTAATGACAGGTTGCCAGACAATTCATAGAATCCCTACAGTGTGGAAAAAGGCCCTTCGGCCCAACAAGTCCACATCGACCCTTGGAGCATCCCACACAGACCCATCTCCCTATAACCCACCTAAGCTACACATCCCTGAAAACTATGGGCAATTTAGCACGGCCAATCCACCTTGCCTGCACATCTTTGGACTGTGGGAGGAAACCGGAGCACCCGGAAGAAACCCACGCAGACACGGGGAGAACATGCACACTCCACACAAACAGTCGCCCAAGAGTGGAATCAAATCCGTGTCCCTGGCGCTGTGAGGCAGCAGTGCTAACCACTGAGCCACCAGGCTGCCCCCTGTTTTTGGAAAGCCAACTGCTCTAGAACCTTGACAGTGCCTCCACTTGGACTACACTTTGATGAAGAGAATGCCAGTTAAGATGTGAGGGCACTTTGACTATTCAGTCTGGCCGTGGTAAGGATGAAATGTGTCGGTGGCTGTGTAGTGTTGTGACTGGGGTAGCCCTCTGTGGGTCAAAGAGTGGGCTTAATCAGAGGGCTGCCCTTTTTGATTGCCCTTTCTGATAGTCTAGAATTCTCAAAATCCTCAGAATTAATATTATTCTTTGCGATATTATAAATCTTTCCCATTATCTCACACGTTCCTTTTCTTTCCCAGTGAACTACGAATTGATCTTGCCAGCAGAGCCTTTGTTTATAATGGAACAGATTTTTGTTGAAAACTTTGAACCATATTGTTAAAAGTTTCCCACTGTTTATTTACCACCATTCCTTCTCAGCTTAAGATTCATGTTTGATTCGATTTGATTTGGTTTGATTTATTGTTGTCACTTTACGTAAGTACAATGAAAAGTTTTGTGGGCAGTACAAACAGATCATAACGCACAAGGGCATACAGATCACAAGGTGTTTAAACAGAGCAAGCCATACAAAGTTTCTGCTTCACAGAAGGTGCATAAAAGCAAGATCAATGTTAGATTTGACATTTGAGAGGTCCATTCAGCAGTCCAATAACAGCAGGGAAGAAGCTGTTCTTAAACATGTTGGTATGTGTGTTTAAGCTTTAGTATCTCCTGTCCGACAGAAGAGGTTAGAAGAGAGTATAACTGAGGTGGGAGGGGTCTTTGATGATGTTGGCTGTTTTGTACTGGAATCCCTACAGTCTGGAAGCAGGCCATTCTGCCCATCGGGTCAACATTGACCCACCAAACAGCATACCACCCAGACCCAGTACCTGCCCCTGACCCTGTCCCCACAATCCTACATTTCCCATAGCTAACTGTGCATTTCTGCACACAATGGGCAATTTAGCAAGCTCTATCCACCTAACCTGCACATCTTTAGATTGTGGGAGGAAACCCACACAGACACGGGGAGAATGTACAAGCTCCAAACAGACAGTCGCCTGAGAGTGGAATCGAACCCAGGTCCCTGGTGCTGTGAGGCAGCAGTGCTAACCACTGATCTACCAAGTCACTCCCAAATGTGTCGCTTTCAAGCTTAATATAGAAATCAATTGTATTGTTGTCACTTGCTCAAATGTTACCACAGCTCTAATTATTCCCAGTTCTGAAACATTAGCTCTATTCTCTCTCCACAGATGCTGCCTGACCTGTTGCGCATTGTAATCCCTGAACACGATTTCGATCATCTATTGGCTTGTTCTGCTTCCTTCTCTCTCTCTACCATGATCAAAGGAAATATATTTACCTCTCTTAGAATACAGTCTCAGTGACTTTCCAAGTCAGCAAATTGTGAGATTTTGGAACTATCACCAATTCAAACCTGGTGGGGAACCTGCTGCATAATATTCCATAGCCAACACCACCTTTACATCTACTGGCAATACCATGTGCACTCAACTCTGAAGTTGCAATCTAGGCTTCAATGGAGAGTTTTCAGTGAGGGTCTCCTCAATGAAGTGTAGATCTCTCATAAACTCTTTCTGACTGAGATTAAGGTAAAATAGTTACTCCCAGAGGCTCCCAAAAGAGTGAGACGTCAAGCTCCAACTTAATATCACTGGCCTCAATCAATGTTGATTGGCATCACAATCCAACTTCAGTACCTGCTTCCAGTGCATTGTCCCTGCACCTGAGCTCAAACCCCAACCAAGATTGCTTTTGGAACAGCCTACACCGGAAGTATATGCATGTTTCAGTCTATGATTATCATATTTATTAAAATATCAAAAAGATGAGAGGGAAATGGCCTGAAAGCAGAGATTAACATCATATATAATGATTATGATAGGCTCTCTGATTTCTTACATTGCGATTCATTAAAATACAAAGTATAGCAGACTTTCAAATCAGTTTAGTTAAAATCAAACAAAATTACTTCCTGCCTGTACTAATTGGATCTAAGTATTATTCAGATTTTACTAATACTGTTTCTAAAGGGAATGGTGATGCATATTCAGTTTGACTGGGAGCAGTTAGAGCACTGTTTTGTTAATCACTGTGACAAATGTTACATTTACTTCAACACACATTTACTCCTTTAAGACTGGCTGGGAGCTGTTCCTGTTCAATACCAGTGCAGCTACATTGTCAGTTCCAGAGACAGCTTCTCTCAATTCTACTGTCTGGAGGTCATGAAGCAATTTAATGACTGACTCGATTAATTTTTGCTCAAGGACTAAAAATGCTTCTTTTAAATTATTCACAGTACTGCTCTCAGTTGGTCCTCAATACACTTTTAATTTTCTCCCTGCTCACATGCATCTGTCAAACTAAAACTTGGAATTAGTGATAAAGAAAACAGTTGGTGAATTGTGAAAGAGACTCAAGTGTTCCAAAATGCTGAAGTCATTCATTCAGCTGCCTCTGCTCCTTCCCCACTCCTTTCATTAGGTTTCAATTGAGCAAAATCTGCTCAGATTCTTCCCTGTACTGACGCTGAGTGGTGAGATGGTTGGAGTAAGTTGGGGGGGGGCGGGTGGGATGCGAATTATCTAAATTGGGTGAGTGGGTGGGATTGACAGGGACTGAGGGTATTAAATAGGTAAAGAATGGAAGATTGAAGTTACCGGGTCATCAGGTCTCCTGAACATTTCCCACCTGACTGGAAGTCAAGCCTGTTAGTCAGGTTGACCTCTGTGCGGAAAAGCCTATCAATAGCCAAGTCACCTGCAATGGAGTTAAGCCTCCCTGTGTGCTACCAGAACTCTGCTTGATCAGTAGCGCATCAGAATGTCAAAATTCCCCTGAGACCTTCCTTAACTTCTACCCAGCGCCCATCATTCCTCTCTGATCTTAATATGTCCAAGAGGACCACCTCCTCTTCCATTCGGTGCCGACATATCTGGGTGTCCTCATACATGAATCACAGAAACCTAGTATGGAGGTACAGCAGGTAGTGAGGAAAGCAAATGGAGACTTGATATTTATTGCTACAGGAAGAAAGCATAAAAGTAGGGAAATGTTGCTGGAACTGCACAGGGCATTAGTGAGACTGCACCTGGAGTGTCGCATAAAGAATTTGGTCTCCTAACTTGCAGAAGAAAGTAGTGGCACTGGAGACAGTTCAGAGAAGATTCATGAGTTTGATTCCAAAGATGAAGGGGTTTGTCTTATGATGAGACTTTGAACAGCTTGGGTCCATAGTCTTTGGAGTTCAGAAGGATGACAGGAGATCTAATTGAGGCATATAAGATGCTAAAGGGGATTGACAAAGCAGACGTAGAGAGGTTGTTTCCTTATGTGGGATAATTGGGAGGTCATAATTTTAGGATAAGGGGTAGCAGGCTTAAAACAGATGAAGAGAAATGGCTTCTCTCAAAGGATCGTAAATCTGTGGAATTCATTAATCCAGAGTATGAGAATGTGATGGATGTCAGGTCATTGAATAAATTTGAGGAGGAGATGGACAGATTTTTCATAAATAATGGGTTGAAGGGTTATGAAGAGTGGGCAGGAAAGTAGAGTTTTGGCTAAGATGAGATCAGCCGTGATCATAATAAATGGCAATACAGGCTCATAGGTCTGAACTGCCTCATCCTGCTCCCAAGAAGGGTTTAGGCCCGAAACGTCAAGTTTTCCTGCTCCTATGATGCTGCTTGACCTGCTGTGTTCATCCAGCCCCACGCCTTGTTATCTCTTATGGTCTTATGTCATTTTCTTTACCCCTATCCCAACTACATTGCTGAGCACTCAGATTCTGTTCGGTGATATTCTAAATTGTTTCTCTCTCCTCAGATTCCTTTCTATTCAAATTGGCTGTCAGCAGCACCCCTCAAAAAAGTCTAACCCTTGTCTACTGTTCCTTGCAAATCACTGCTCTATTTTTGCCTCCGCTTGCTGTCCAAAGTTCAGGAATGCTTTGATGTCTTCAGTCGACTCCCTACCCAGTCTAAATAGATCCATAGAGTCATACAGCATGGAAACAGACCCTTTGGTCCAACTCATCTATGCTGACTACATATCCCAAACTGAATTAGTCCTATTTGCCTCCATTTGACCCATATCCTTCTAAACCTTTCTTATTCATGTACCTGTCCAAATGTCCTTTAAATGTTGTAGTTGTACTCACCTCTATTACTTCTTCTGGCAGTTTATTCCAAACAAACACCAAACTCTTGTGTGAAAAAGTTGTCTCAGGTCCCTTTCTGGATATCAATGGATACAACAACTTGGATATTGTTCCACTATATATGGTATACCTCTGTCACAACTAGGCTACAGTGCACATTCACAATATCGTCACTTTGTTTCCCTGCATTTTGGAGTTTGTCTTGGTTGGTTGATCTGCAGCTGGATTGTCCTGTGTGACTTCTTTTATTCCCTAAAATATACTGTACTCATAAAGCTTGCAAAAACATATTTCAAAACATTTTATTTCAAACATTACAGAACCTGCAATAAAATTCAACTTGTTTCCATGCAGTGTGTTCCACTCTTCAGTGTCTCAACAAGATTATAATAGTCTTTATATATATATTCAGGCATACATCCCAAAAAATTGAACATTATGGCAAGTGCAATAGAAATAAACTTTTCTTCCTGCAGCCTCTTCTATTTTGAGGCACCTCAATGCAAATTCAGTGCACTTGATGTTCCCAATGTATATCTTTTGTAAGGCAGACAACACAAAGGTTACTATAGTTTCCAGCTCCTTGGTGTATGACGGCTGAAAGGCTTTAGACATTGATCTTTTCCCATTGTGTCTCTGTGGAGGCTGTCCCAGGCTTCAGTGCACCCCTCATTGTGTAACACTAGACCTTGCCAGTCTACAACAGTAGGTCAAGGACAAATCTTTGCACTGGAAGACCAACAAGTTTCAGGCAGATCAAAGTGTGTCTTTCACCAAGTAGATTGTACTCCAAAAACAGTTGAAGTTTGATTCAGTGTACATCCGTGGGAACTGTCTGTAGAGCATAGATTCCTCTGCCATGGATGTGCTCAAAATGAGCCTAGACAAAAACCATAATATCTCTATCTAGACAATTCTTGTAAGGGCATATTTCACAAGGAAGGAAACAACAGTGTCTTCCTCAATACAGCCACGCTGAGGATACATGCGGAGCGAGTGATACTCTGGGTATATAGGAAAGTTGTGTGTAAGGGCCATTCTCACCACCAGCCAATCTACACATTAGTGCTTGTTTACAACTTCTGGTGATAAGGCATTCTGGCAACTGAGTTCGACAGTCTGCTCAGGGAACCTTCTGATGGGATCAACCATTTCTTTCTGTCATAGATCCTCAATGACATTTATGCTAACTGTTGCCTGACAGACTTGTGATTAGATGTCTTTCTGTATAAGCATCTCCAGAAGGTTCAGGTAATACAGCAGCTTCCAATGACTCAGGGTGCTCTGCAGTGAAGTGGCCAGACCTATTTTCACAACATCAGCTGCAGGTAAAACATTGGCAAGCATGGCCGTTTTCATACGAAGGGCCTACATACAACTTGATGCAGTCGCATGGATTCTAATTAACTAAACAGATTACTCCTAACTAACTGCAGCATCAATGTCTCTGTGGGCTTTTTTGTTAAATTATGGTGTAGCGCTGTATGAGATAACCCATTTAATTGGTTTGTAACTATCTTACTGTCCCTACCACAAGACACTGGATTCACAGATTCTTCTCCAGATGTCTTCTGGTTGGACCTTTTACAGGAATCTCAACCTTACATTTGAATGAGCATGGGCAGTCGGCGCTATCTCTGGTGCCAGTGCAATGTTGGGAGGGAATTCTAGAGTTTGGGATGGAGGCAGCTAATGTATAGCCAACAATGGTGGAGCCATTGAAAAATCAAGGAGGGTCAAATGGTCAGAATTTGAAGGAACTGGAGGAAAGTACACAGTTAGGATGACTGAGACTATCGAGGAATTTGAAACCAAGAATGTGAACCTTAAAATGAAAGTATTGTTTAAGTGGGGACAACTTAGGATAGCGAGCACAGAGGTGATACTTGATTTAATTTGATTTATTGTTACATGTACCAAAGTATAGTGAAAAGCTTTGTTTGTGAGCAGTGCAGGCAGATCATAGTAAGCAAAGACATACAGAACATAAGGTGCTAGGGCAGGGTGAAGCATACAGGTTATGCTGCACGGAAGGTGCGTGAAGCAAGATCAACATCAACAAGATCAACATTCATTAATCTAGAAACAGCAAGGAAGAAGCTCTTCTTGAACCTGTGGGAAAGGCTTCCGGTGCGAGCTAGGATTCGAACAGAAGAGTTTTGCATAGCAAATGTATGGAGTGTAAAATTTGGGAGGTCAGTCAAAGAATGTGGGAACCGTCCAGTCTCAAGGTAATGAAGGTTTGCATGAGTGTTTCAGTGGCAGTAAAGCTGAGGTAGGTGCCAGGCTGGCTGTTATGAAGGTGAAAATAGGCAGTGTTGGGAATGGTGCCAATCTGGACAGAAGCTCAACTCAGTGTCCAATATGATACCAGATATACAAACTATTCAGTTTCACCTCAGACATTTACCAGGGAGACAGATCGAGTCACTGACATGGGAATAGACAATTTCACATTTTAGTTGGAGGAAGTGTTTTGCTTCTGCGGTGCTGGATGCCAGACAAGAGGGTTGATCATTTGTAAATAGTGAAGATTTCAAGAGCACGGTGATGAGGTCACAACAGCACAGAAGTGGAACCTGGTGCTGTGCTTTCAGATGATGTTGTTGAGTGGTAGAATGATGATAAGAAATGCAAGGGTTCAAAGATGAGATCATAGAGGAAAACCAGAGGTAACTATGAAGGCGTGGGAAGATAAGCCATTGCAGGAGATTCTATGGCTGTTATTTGACAATCCATTGTAGGAGATTCTGTGGTTGTGTTTTGACAGTCTACATCAGGAGATCCTGTGACTGTGATTTGTTAATCCATTTCAGGAGATCCTGTGACTGTGATTTGATAATCCATTTCAAGGGATCCTGCGGCTGTGATTTGGTTAAGATGTTAGATTGGCACATTTGGTCCCCACCCAACTGGACAACAGTGGATCAGAGATAAAAGGTACTGCAGATGCTGGAGAATCCGAGATAACAAGCATGGGGCTGGATGAACACAGCAGGTCAAGCAGCATCATAGGAGCAGGAAAACTTGACGTTTCGGGCCTAAACCCTTCATCAGAAATGGGGGAGGGGAAGAGGGTTCTGAAATGGAGATGTGTTGAAGTTGGATTACTGTAATTTACTACCTGACTCATGATTAGATATTGTTTAAACCTGAACTCTATATTGCACATGTGCTGGTAAAAGATTCAAAATCGTAATTATCTTTCTCAAAGTCTCCGTGTCTTTCGGATCGCTCAAATTGCTTCACACTCTCCTCCATATACCCCTTCTTTCTCTCTTCGGGTCTCTTGATCTGAATGATTCTAAATCCTGAGGTCAGGTATAGATTTTTTTTATTATTTATGATTATTTATGCTTAACAAATATAACTGGCTCTAAAAAATTTCTTGATCTTATTTTTGTCTGCATCACTGCTGGCCTTGCCACTTTTTGCCGGAATGCACATTCTATAACATTCCTACAGACAGGCTGATGGAAAAATACAGAAGAACAGTTAGCGCTGTATTAACTACAATGTCTTTTTCTCCTGCAACCTTATTTACCCCTGGGAGCTGTCAATCATGTCAAAGGCTGCAGACAGGTCAAGAGAAGGAGGAGGGAATGTTTACCTTTATCATAGTCACACAGGATATTGTTGGCAATGTCAGTGATTTCAGTACCATGTCAGAAGTGGAAATCTGATTGGAAGGCTTCAAACACTGAGTTCCAGGAAAAATGGTATTGGTTTGGGATGCATAAATATCATCAAGGACTTTGGAATTGGGGCAATCATTTGCAGGAATAGAAATGCGAAGAATTTTTGTTTGAAGAGAAATGTAATGATGAAATATTTGTGGGAGAGGTGGACAGTACCGGAGACAAGAGAGCCTTTGGGAGCCGAGAGTAGGGGTTGGATGGTCAGCAATTTAGTAGGATTGGAACCAAGGATGCAAGAACTGACTCTCACCTGCCAGAAGAACTTGAGGAGGACATGAGTAGAGATAGCAGGGAAACTAGAGAATACTACACGTAAGGTTCAGGGCTGAACAACAGTGACCTTGAGGAAAGACAAACAAGTCATATGTTCTAACTAGGTCCCAGATGTCAAGATGGGATTGTCACTAGTGAGCGTCCAAGAGGCCTATTATTATGATTTAATGTCACAGGCTCCCATCACTTCTACCACTACTAACACTACTACTCAACACAACTCTCTTTACCCACAACCCCCACCTGAGGATAGAAACTAGATGGAATTTCCAACATGAAAATTAGAGCAGGTAACTGGTGATTCCAGCTCACCACTTGTTCCTCCAGACCTCCATCCAGGACATGCAAGAACAACATCTCAGGGCACACTCCATGGGCAGCACCGTGCACAGACCCCCTCCCTCTTGTTTGGCATCTGTCACGTGTCAGCCACATGACTTTACCATGGCACATCCCCAATTCACTTACAGTAGCTTCTACACTTTAATGATGCACTTTGAAACAAACTGGCACATCCTATTGCAAAACCATTGCAGGGACACTATGCAGGTGAAAAGAAACTCAGCTTACAGATTGGACCAGGCTGTACCTCGGGGCTGCTTCCTGGCTCTCTTAGCACTCACTGACTTAACACCTACCTGGATGCTCACAGTATCCCTGTTTTGCCTTGCCTTGTCTTGCCTTGCCTTGCATTTAGGGCTTTGGTCCGTAGGGGGCAAGGATCTCAGTGCTTTTGCCTTGTTTTGCCTACCTTGCCTTGCCTTGCCTTGCAGTAAAGTGCAACCCACAAAGCCAGGCAGATTGTCATGCTAATCAGTAGTCATTATGCAAGGGAGTAGAAATTCTGCTAAATGCCAAAGTCCTAAGTCAGTCTTAAACTTGCACCAGATACTAACCAGGTGCATCAATCAACCTATGTTTGCAAAGAGAACAGTGGCTAAACCATAGCTTACATGGAATGTTTGAGACAGTATTAGATGCAAAAAAGAGGCATAAAAATGTACGTTCAGACAACGAAGGCCATCAGTTTAACTGGGACAAAGTAACCATAGTAACCAAAGCCAAACATAGACACACACAGGAATTCCTAGAGGCTTGGTTGTCATACTTCGATCAACAAACATATAGCATTGGACCCCTTGTATAAACTCATACAGATCAAAACCGGAAATGACACTACTCACCATAACAGACTGGACAGTATAAATTCCAAGCGGAGTACAATAACATCACTTCTTCGAAGGATCCACTGATGATGTCACCTAGCACGGTGATGAAATGCCCAAACAAAAACAAGCCGGCTCAGTGAGCAAGTCAACAACCTCACCCACAACCCGAGCTATGGTTCTTTGCCAATACTTTAAAGGCATATAAATTGGCAAGAAAAATCAATAGGACAATTTAGAAATCAGCAAAGAAGGACCAAGGGATTGATGAGAGTGAGCTTGTAGGGAATATAAGAACCGGCTGTATAAATTTCTATAAGTATGTAAAGAGAAAAAGATTTGTGAAAACTAATGAAGGTCCCCTACAGACAGAAATGGGGAAATGTATAACGGGATACAAAGAAATGGCTGACAAACCAAATTCATACCTCATTTCTGCCTTCAAAAAGGAGGACACAAGTAACAAACCAGAAATGTTGGATGACACAGGGCTTTCCCATTACACCTAACAAACCTGCCTGCTGCTCTCGTGTCTTTGTGTTATGATGCTATTATGGCTTTAAGAGGTGTATTTTGTCCCTTTCTCCAAGGAAAGGTTTTACGACTAAAGTATCAGCTGTCTATTTGAATCCAATAAATAAACAGTTTGAAAGGGTCTGGGTTTTTTGTAAAAATTGGAACAATAGAAGCAGCCTGAATGGGTGGGATCAAGCTCTTACAGAACTAGAATTTTTGGTTTTAGTTTTCAGTAGCAGTTGTTGAGGTGTAAAGCTGGATGTGGAAGCTTTTCTCCCTCTCTCTGTTACAGGTAAAAGCTAGGGGCTCTCTTCCTGCTGCTAGAATTGCATATGAGACTAGCTATTTTACTGAATTTGCCTTTGTATGTTAATGGGATGTTATTATATTAGACTAGGTAATTAGTAGTAGTTAATATGTCTATTATTTTGTTAAGCATTTTGTTAGAGTTATAGTTAGCTTTTTTTAAATTTTTATTTTGACTGCATTTTAACTGTAGTGCAAAAATAAAGTGTGTTTTGCTTAACGTCAAGTAGTTTGACCAATCAAATTGCATCTGGAATGCAGCGCCTGACAGGTGCCTTTAAAATAAGAAAAAGTCAGGCTATCTTCCTAAAACATTTTGAGGGGGTTTGGTCTGGTCCATAACAGCATGTCTTTGTATGAAGTTACAAAATGCCAACACCATGGGATTTTCTCCTGCCTGGTGCTGAGCAGGTTACTGATCTCTAGTTGTCCTGTGAGTGCCAATGCTCTGGGGCATTTCTTCCTAAGCCAGCTGTGGACATATAACCAGGAAGTGCTCACCAGCAAGTGCTCCTAACTCTAATCCAGATAAAAGATCTCTAAAGTTTGCTGTATTGGAGCTGGAGGAGGTGTGCAGGAGACAACTTTACTGAGGCTGTCTCCAGGGCATCTGTCCTCTCTTCCTTGAATCTTGCAGATAACCCTCTTGACCACAATCACTGTAGACATCCTGCTGAAGCTTGCAGAAGACAAAACAGAGAAAGCATTGTAATCAAAAGTTCAAAGTTGTGGCAATGTTAACATTAAATTCAGAGTGGGGCAATGGGAGCATATCTTAACAATGAACAGTGCTTCTTACTTGGTTGCCAGCTTCCAAACTGTAGGGATTCTATGTTTCACGGAGATTTCTGCATTTCCATTGGACCACTTCTGTTCTTTTCCTCCAACTGTCAAGATTCTCTCCTGGTAGTGGATGTGGAGATGATTATCTGGCACCCCACCACACACCCTGGCTCTTTCAGCCCTGTTATAGATCTTTCCTCCTGGAAATATAATTGAGAAAGATTGAGAGAGATGAAGTCAGGTGGACTAGCTGTTGGTGCTGGCACAGATGGGGAGGTGCCTCAAGTGAGTCAGAAGGAAGCACAGAGAGTTAGTTGGACATTGGGGTGAGAGGGAGTGAGTGAAGGAAGATGTTGCATACAACAGTGAGAGTAGTGGAGCATGGACCTTGCTGGTATCGGGTGCAGGAGCTGAAATAGAGTGAGTGTAAGGTGGCAGAGAGAAGATGGTGGCACCTATCCTGGCAGAACAGAGAAAGTTATTGAGCTTCTTCCTGCAGGGCTGAGCATTTATCTAAATTGTGGAGACTGCAGTCACCTCAGACAAGGCTGGCAGAGCTTGGTATTATGGCCTCTTCCGCCAGTTCCTTCTTTGCACCAGCCTGTCCACCGGGACCTCCAGTTCCATGGACACAAAACAGAACATCAATTTCCCCTGGTGTGCCATGTCTGGGATGAAGGTTTTCAACCATACAGGGAGCTGTGCACTGTCAGTTCTACACCGGGTACGCAACAGCCATTTAAAAGTTGCGCTGGTCCCAGGGACGCCAGTATATTTGAGGATATCCCAGCTCTGCTGAACTACTAATATTATGGTGAGCATGAGAATTCGACGAGCATTGGACATGTGAGGCACCACAGGGTTCCCTCTAAATTGCGCGGTACATGCACACACATCCTCTCTGACGTTCCAAGCCTGGTTATTGGCATCGGATTGCCAATCATTGCATTGACTTTCAATTCCAGAAGTCGCTGCTGTGGCATCAGAAACCTGTGCAGGCAGTGAGAAAATTAGAGGGAACACTGGTGTTCGATAGTTGGTAAGGCAAGTTTGAGACAATCACATGAGAAAAGTTGTTAGTCCTTGTGGAGAGAAATCCTCCATGAAACTCAACACAATGAACAGCCAAAGTATGAGAAGATTCAGTCCCATGAGTTTCCCACACTTATTCTTTGAAATAAAGACAGAAGAGACAGGGATGTGGGCTTAAGAAGATGAATGCATTGCATTATCCTCCTTAGTCATTCCTGACTTCTCTGTAGCCCTTGAGTATAGGGAACATTGCTCTAGAGTCCCATAAAGAATGCTTTAGAATCTATCTAAAGCATTATTTTCTGTGTTATTTTCTACGGGACACACTTTGGCAAAATCATCTGTAGACATGATATCAGCGTCCATACATACTCAGCGCCCATCGCTAAATCCTCATCATGCCTCTCAATGCCTCATTGCCTGACACTTTTGGTCAGACATTTTTTTTATTCATTCGTGGGCTGGGGCTGTCGCTATTTAGGCAGCATTTATTGCCCATTCTTAATTGCCCGAGGGCAGTTCAGAGTCAAACACATTACTGTGAGTCTGGAGTCACATGTAGGCCAGACCAGGTAAGGATGGCAGTTTCCTTCCCTAAAGGACATTAGTGAACCAGATGGGTTTTTCCTGACAATCGATAATGGATTCACAGTCATCGCTAGATTCTTAATTCCTGATATTTCATAGAATCCCTACAGTGTGGAAACAGGCCCTTTGACCCAACAAGTCCACACCGAACCTCAGAGCATCCCACCCAGACTCACCCCCTATAACCCACATAATCTACACATCCCTGGACACTACAGGCAATTGAGCATGGCCAATCCACCTATCCTGCACATCTTTGGACTGTGGGAGGAAACCGGAGCACCCGGAGGAAACCCACGCAGACACGGGGAGAATATTTATTGAATTCAAATCCCAACATCTGCCATGGCAGGATTTGAACCCAGGTCCCTGGAATGTTGTCTGGGTTTCTGGATTAACAGTCCAGCGATAATACAATTAGGCCATCACCTCCCCTAAGTCATCAATTGAACTGCAATTTCTTTCAATCATGCATCGGGAAGACTGAAGTTATTTTCTTCACCTGCTCACACTAATTTGGTATCTTTGCCAGCAATTTCATTCCTGCAATATGGCCATTGTCTTGGTATATTTTCAATCTCTGCATCTGAATCAACAAGTTCTGAGCTTCCCAGTCAGTATCCTCTATAGTAGACGGACCGAGTCCTTCAGAACATCACTTCTTTCTGCCTCTGCCCCATCTCAGTTCATCTGCTGATGATACCATCATGACTTGGTCATTTTTAAAACATGACTGACTCACGGCTCTCCTGGGTGCTTTTCCATCCCATGCCCTCTGATCAATCCACCCAGAACATTGCTGTTTAAATCTTCTCCTGCACTCACTCACCAATTCAACCTGCTCCTACATGGGTTCCTGTTGCCTCAATGTTTCAAATTTAAGATGATTTTCCTTGTACTTAAAAGACCCTGTGATACTGTCCCTTCTTATCTCACTTTCCAACTAGCTGCTACACTTTCCCCTTTTTGCTTCATGCTCCCACGAAATCAGTACTATATTCGTCAGTGATGACAAACAGTCACTTCACTTCATTGAAATCATATCTTGTACCTCAGGCAAAGCTGACAGAGCCTGGTGATGTGGCCTCCTCTGTGAGACTTCTGTGAGCAAGACAGCTGTAGAGAAAGAAGCTTATTTGACTCCAAAATCCTTGGCTGACACGATAAACACCCGTTGAACCTTGGCTGGAGATCTGCTGTAGCTGCCGTGAGCGAGGTGAGGATGTGGTGTTGTATTAAAGCCCTGCCTTATTTCTCAGTTACCTGTTAGGGTGTAGCTTCCAAAGTGCAGCAGCTAGTTGGAAAGTGAGATAAGAAGGGACAATATCATAGGGTCTTTTAAGATATGAGTGTAACAAGTTAGCTCATTCTACAGTTAAATCATGGCACATTGTCTTCATCTTGACAGCTTTGGTGGGATCAGCACTTACACCACAATGTGCCCCGTATCTATCATGGAATTTTGATGCCGGTTTGCATATATGTATGCCAAGGATGGCAGGGAAAACATACATTGACAATAACACATTTCCATGTCAAGGCAGAGTGAACCTGCTTTGGCAATTTGGTGGATGACCAAAAAATTCTTGTAATGTTTTCTTTCCACAATCTTCAACTTTTGCAGAGACTCAGCAGGTGGCACCCAAGTCTCACTGAAATCTTTTGCAATGGTTTCCCTTCCAAATGGGCACGCCCTGAGTGTTCTAACTGGCAAGTGAGGCAAGAGAGATTGTTCAATGTCTCAGAACTCACGTGTGTGTGACACCCTGTTATTGCCTGAAGAATACCAATTTTCTCATGTTAACTTTTGAATTACAAGGCAATTAATGACTTGATTCACTTATTGTAGGAAAATGATGATGGCTCAACCAGCTGCAGATCCACACACATCCATTCCTAAACACATATTCCTTTACTCCATATTATGGAGACAGGGTCATTTGGGTGATTAAGTTTGGAGCACCCTATCATGATAGTTTCTTTTGAGGTTCCTGCCAATTGTGTTGCCAGAGCATTGTCAGGCCACGGCAAAGATAAGATCTTTTCAGAGCCTAAGAATGCAGATCCTTTAAGACTTTTGATGTTAATGATCCATGCTTAATCATTATACATGTTTCATCCATCTTCTTCTTTGTCACCATAATCCACTCCACTGCAGATCCAAACCTATAACATAAACTGCACAAATCTGCATGATATTGTATCACATTTCACATGAACAGTCTGCTGCAAATGCAAAAATGCAAAAAAGGATGTTATCTGAGATCAAGATGAAAGTACTTCATTGAAGTGCAGTAGCAGGAGATTTGTTTGGCAGAAGTGCTTAACCTGTCACTATTTAATGACAGTGGGTATCTAAAGCAGGAGGTTGCTGCTCAACGGCTGAACTGACTTTGTACAAGAGCATGAGATCAGAACAGTTACATAATTTAGCAGCATTCCTGAATGTGCCATAAAAAATTCTAGGGCCACCTTAGTGGTTCAGAACCAAAATATTAACATTTTGTGGTGTTGACAGCTAAGTTGCTCACCTCCCCACCCTCCAATGCAATTGAGGGTCAGGCTGTAGAGACATCTATAATCGTTCCTCAAGAATTCAACAACCCTACAACCAAGCCTTGCCTTGAAGATGACTTTGAATGTGGGTGGGCCTGGAAAGTGGTGGAAAAAACACTTAGAAATGCTCCCAAGTGTTTCCTCCTCTAGGCCCATTTTCCCAAAGTGGAATGCCACAATGGAAGTGGTGTATATGGATCTAGAAGGATCTGCAAAGGTTAATATTGACTGCAATAAGCACCACCCACTGTAAAAATGGGATGAGGTCTTAGTAGTATAAAAAAGTCTCATGGGAGACAGACCTAATGGTATACCGCAGTCTTTGGAGTAACATGCAGCCTGTTCTTACAACCTGCAAATAGTTACAGAGGTGAAATAAATTACACCTTTTTCTCCTCTACAACACTCATCTTGTTTGACAAGAAGATGGCTACCTTACTCACATTAGGCCATGTCAGTCACGGATGAATCCACATACTTTGGTGTTATAGAGAGCAGTACTCACATTGAATGTTGATCAGCGTGGAATCTGAAAATTTAATTTAGCTACACCAGACCCAATAAAATTGTGCTCACACCCAATAGAAGTTCATCTATATGACCCAGGGTCATTGCTCTTATCACAAATGTGTGCAACGGGTAACACTTCAACATGGGGAACACAAGATTCTCAAAAACCTATTTGCTCGCAACCAGAGTAGAAAGTTGTGAACCAACCTCAGACTCAGACAAAATCTGGACAGAGTTAAATATCAGGAGGTTAAGGAACAATCGACTGAAGATTTTACAGGGCTCCGTAACCTCATAGCTGGGCTTGAGCAAAGAAGCATAATCTCCAGAAGTTAATTGCATTGCAATAAGTAATTTGGCTCGTAGCGTTAATGAGATGGACAGTTATGCCAATGCTGGTCAATACAGAAATGTTTTCCATTACATCAGAACTGCTGAGAGTTCAGGTTCCAGGTGCCAACAACTTTGTGAAGAAAATCAACCAAAAATGGCAGCAACTGACCAATAAACCTCACTCAGAATAATGAACCATCGGCAACTGAATTGAATCAGTTTCCAACACAACATAGTGAACAACCTGATCTGATGAATCCCCGATACAGATTAGATATGGGGATGATGAGGAAGCGATGAGTTCAAGTACAGTGTTTTACCTCATTGCTTTCCAAAAGAAGAAACCTGAACAGTCAGAACAGATATCGTCTCAGACAAAGAGGTATCACAGTGAGGAAGTGAACAAAGTATTTCACCAATAATTTAAACGCTGCAGCTGACTGAGAATGTCCAAATTTCAACAGGTTGAAGCATGAGGTTTACCTACTTCAGCATAGATCTGCAGTTGGATTGAAACCGAAAACCCACTGACACAATTTCCAGATGTGGTGCGCTGAATTCCATGCAGGACACCCCTAAGAAGAAACAAGCAATATCTAAAAATTCAAAATACTGCAAAGAGAAACAGCCTGCTCTGGCAGGCACGTCCTCCTAAAAAGAAATACAAGAGAGCATTCTCCAGCAGAGATCCGCTGGTGACAGACACTCCAGAAGACAGTCCAAGACTTCGACCCTATAAATTACAATTGGGCCAAGAAGAGAAGGGAACACATTCAGAAAGGATGGTGAAACCATCAGATTGTCTGTATTTGAAAAGTAAAAGATTTGGGGACAGGTTTTGTAATGTCAAACTAGCATTAAATGCAATTATATAAACCAATGTATAGCAATAATAATGCACACTGCAGCACATATGCCCTTAGGGTACCTACACATGTCGAAGATATGTGTGATAAAATTTGAAAAAGGGTGAGCATGAAGTCAAAGTGTCAGAAAAGTGACATGTTCTGAGATGAATGGAATTTCCCAGGATTGCATTGTCTGTCAGTAGGAGACTAGGGTACCACCAGTGGTGAAAAGAAATATCATATCAGGGAGCAGCAGGGTTCAAAGAGGTCAAGTTGGACCTGCAGGTCAATTCTGAGCATCTTCACAGTTCTGGATCTTGAAGTTTTAAACTGACTTTAGAGACCATCATAAACGTTTTCACTTAAGGTGCCCCACCCTGAATCCAGGTTCCCATTTCTCAAGCAGCACTCGCCTCTCCCAGAAGATGGCTCTTTTCCTCCGGGTCTTTCCATTGCCCTCTAGCATCCTAATTCTAGCTGCTGTCTTTAGTTGGGTGGATGCAGAGGCTCAAATGACAATCCCCTGCAAGAAGTTGCTGGCACATTGCTGACCCCCGTGGAGTTGGAATCCCAGAATAGTCCCAGCCCCTGAACATTTTATAAATGTAATGGGAGGTTGTGCCCACTTCCTGACACATGCCAGGTGCAGTGGTTAACCATGTACCTGGGTCCCTGCGAGAAGATGACTTTGAGAAGGCAAAGTGGTGGACAGTGCTAGGTAGAGGAGACACCCTTCCTCCCCGTTTCTTTAAAGGAGGAAGTGGTGTTCTTGGAAGGTTTGCAGGTGAGAGCCAGAGGCAGAACAATGGGCAGCAAGAGTGAGAGAGAGAAAATGGCCTGAGGCCTCTGCCACTTCTTGGTGAATTATTAGAGGGGAACTACAGACACCTCCAGCTGCTAGATTAGGAACCAAGGAGAATAGTACAGATTCCCCCTGAGCCTGAGAAGCCCCAAGATACTAGGGATCCTGTTCATGGTCTGGGCAGCAAGACAATTTTGGCTCACTTGCTCGAGGGGAAATTACAACAGAAGTGCTCCAAGTGCCCCTGTTCTCAACTTTGTCTCTTTGGCATGCTTAACATCCAGTTTTAAGCCCGCATTCTTATTGCACAGAGTGGGGATAGGAGACCGAAACAAAGGTTTCAGAATCACTAGCTCCTTCATTTGTCTGAACACAAGGAATTTCTACTCCCATTGTTTAACAAACAAGTCTTCAATTCTGTAGTCCAGGCAGAGGAGTTAAACCCCTCATCTCTTTTTTTTTCCCTGTTTTGGAGTGTCCCGCAATAGCTGCCCACTGTAAGGGCTTATTTTCTCATAATGAGCTTTTTCATGAATATACTGTTATATTTGGTGTCAGTTGATTAAGGGACGACTCAGCTGGAACTTCTGTGCATTTTTTTATTCATTTGTGGGATGTGGGCATTGCCGGCTGGCCAGCATTTCTTGCCCATTCGTAGTTGCCCTTGAGAAGGTGGTGTTGAGCTGCCCTCCTGATCCGCTGCAGTCCACCTGCTGTGGGTTGACCCACAATGCCCTTAGGGAGGGAATTCCAGGATTTTGACCCGGTGATAGTGAAGAAACAGTGAGATATTTCCAAATCAGGATGGACGGGAACTCGAAAGTGGTGGTGTTTCCACATATCGGCTGCCATTGACCTTCTAGATGGAAGTGATTGTGTGTTCGGAAGGTGCGATCCGAGGACCTTTGGTGAATTTCTGTAGCGCATCTTGTAGATAGTGCACACTGCTGCTACTGAGTGTCGGTGGTGGAGGGAGTGGATGCTTCTGGATGCAGTGCCAATCAAGCGGGTTGCATTCTCCTGGATGGTGTCAAGCTTTTTGAGTGTCATTGAGGTTGCACTCATCTAGTTGAGGATCTGGTCAATGATAACCCCCAGGATGTTGGTTGTGAGGGAATCAGTGATGGTAACACGGTTGAATACCAGGGGGTGGTGGTTAGATTGGCTCTTATTGGTGATGGTCATACCCTGGCATTTGTGTGGCACAAACGTTACTTGCCACTTATCAGCCCAAGCCTGGATATTGTCTAGATCTTGTTGCATTTGAAATGGACTGCTTCAGTATCTGAGGAGTCACAAATGGTGCCAAACATTGTACAATCATTGGCGAACATCCCCACTTCTGATCTTATGATGGAGGGAAAGTCATTCAAGCAGCTGAAGATGGTTTGGCTGAAGACACTACCCTGAGGAACTCCTGCAGAGATGTCCTAGAGCTGAGATGACTGACCTCCAATAACCACGACCATCTTCCTATGTGTCAGGTATGACTCCAACCGGAGAGTTTGCCCCCGATACCCATTGATTCCAGTTTGTGGCTCCTTGATGCCACACTGGGTACAATGCAGCCTTGATGTCAAGGGCTGTCACTCTTACCTCACCCCTGGAATTCAGCTCTTTTGTCCATGTTTGAACCAAGGCTATAATGAGGTCAGGAGCTGAGTGGCCCTGGTAGAACACAAACTGGGCGTCACTGAGCAGCTTATTTCTAAGCAGGTGCTGCTTGATAGCACTGTTGACGACACCTTCTATCACTTTACTGATAATCGAGAGTAGACTAATGGGGTGGTAATTGGCTGGATTGGATTTGTCATGCTTTTTGTGTACAGGACATACTTGGGTAATTTTCCACATTGTCGGGTAGATGCCAGTGTTGTAACTGTACTGGAACAGCTTGACGAGGGGAGTGGCAAGTTCCGGAGCATAAGTCTTCAGTACTATTGCCAGAATGTTGTCAGGGCCCATAGCCTTTCCAGTATCCAGGGTCTCCAACCGTTTGTTGATATCATGTGGAGTGAATTGAATTGGCTGAGGACTGGTATCTGTAATGCTGGGAACTGCTGGAGGAGGCCGAATTGGATCGTCCACTCAGCAGTTCTGGCTGAAAATTCCTGCGAATGTTTCAGCCTTATCTTTTGCTCTTAAAGTGCTGGGCTCTTCCATTTGTGATATTTGTGGAGTCTCCTCCTCCAGTGAGTTGTTTAATTGATCACCACCATTCACGACTGGATGTGGCAGGAGTGCAGAGCTTAGATCGGATCTATTGGTTGTGGGATCACTTAGCTCTGTCTATCACTTGCTGCTTATGCTGTTTGGCATGCAAGTAGTCCTGTTTGGTGGCTTCACCTGGTTGAAACCTCATCTTCAGATATGCCTGGTGCTGCTCCTGGCATGCCTTCCTGCACTCTCCATTTAACCAGGGTTAATCCCCTGGCTTGATGGTAATTGTTGAGTTGGGGATATGCCGGGCCATGAGGTTACAGATTGTGCTGGAGTACGATTCTGCTGCTGTTGATGGCCCACAGCGCCTAATGGATTCCCAGTCTTAAGTTGCTAGATCTATAAAAAGTCTGTCCCATTTAGCACGGTGGTCATGCCACAAAACTTGATGGAGGTTACTCTCAATGTGAATGTGGAACTTCATCCCCACAAGGACTGTGCGATGGTCACTCTTACCGATACTGTCATGGACAGATGCAACTGCAGCTGGCAGATTAGTAAGGATGAGGTCAAGTACATTTTTCCCTCTTGTTGGTTCCCTCACCTCCTGCCGCGGACCCAGTCTAGCAGCTATTTCCTTTAGGTCCCGACTGGCTCGATCAGTAATACTGCTGCTGAGCCACTCTTGGTGGTGGACATTGAAATCCCCCAACCGGAGTACATTTTGTGCCCTCGCCATCCTTAGTGCTTCCTCCAAGTGTTGTTCAACGTGGAGGAGTTCTTAATCATACATGGGATAAGGACATTGCTGACCAGGCAGCATTTAGTACCCATCCCTAATTGCCCAGAGGGCAGTTAAGAGTCAATCACGTTGCTGTGGGTCTTGAGTCACATGTCGGGGCCACACCAGGTAAGGATGGCAGTTTACTTCCCTAAAGGGCATTAGTGAACCAGGTGGGTTTTTCCAACAATCGACAATGATTTCATGGTCATTAGTAGATTCTTAATTTAGATTTGTTCTTTATTGAATTCAAATTCTACCATCTGCCACGGTGGGATTCAAACTAGCATTCCCAGAACATTAGTTGAGTTTCTGGATTAATAGTCTAGCGATAATACCCCTTGGCTATCACCTTCCCCACTGTGCATTCTGCTTTATCCTGTGTAACATATGTGCAGAAGATTCCACCCTTAATGAGTTGCCCTTGCCCATAATATGGCTTGTAACCTCTGTTTGTAGTGTATTTTGATGGCACTACTGGCATATGGTCCATAATGTCAGCACACAGTGACTTTTTCTTCTAACAGCTTATTATGAAGTAAAAAGACAGTATGGATTCCACAACTGTCCAATGCTTTGACAGTTTTGACACATTTCCTCTAAAATGGCCTAAAGCAAATAACTACCTTCCCAGTTTCCTGAAAAAAATGACAACCGTAGTGGATCAGTTGAAAGAAAGTTAGCTACAAGAACACTTAAACAACCTGGACCGTTAATAGGAGTCTAATTACCTCTTACATACATGCAGTTTAGTAAGCTGTGATATTAATATTAAAAGTAATTCCTGGTGATTATCTATTTCAAATAAATACCATTTAAACTGCAAAGAGATGTGTAATATAGGTACAGTACAATGTAATCAGTATACTCTCAAACAGCATACTCCCTGCCCAATATTCAACACAGTTAACTCTGAATATTCAGTAGGATGTTCAACAAAATTGATCTGACACTCTCGATTTCGAACTACACCGAAGACAAGCTTTAAAACAACTTTGATGGCTGGTTTCAGACAAAGAGCATAAAGCAATCTCAGAGCTTGTAGGGACGGGGATTAAAGCTACTGCTATGGTGGAGGATGAATGGCCTGCTACAGCATTATCATTTCTGTGTAATTATATGGGTATTAGAACTGGAGTAAAGGGTGTGATGTGACACTAAATAGCATAGTGACATAAATGATAGTGATTTAACTACAATTGCATAACGCTAACTTTGAAAACCATTTGGTTTATCAGAGAAAGCAAACTGAACTATTACAGTCATTATTAGCCTTACGCAAATACATATTGATAGTCACTCCCTCAACTTTTACTTCCAGAAACACCCCAATTTCAGATTGAAGAAATCTGTGAATTTCCACACAGCCGCTCCCTCTCCACTGCCATAACTTTGCTGGACTCCAACATATTACTACCAGCTACATATGCACAGCAGAAACAGCAATGAGAAATAACCCAGTCCAAGAGATTTGTATTTTTAGATCAGGGGAAAGTATTTAAGTGCAAGTAAAATACTATGGCTGCTGGAAATCAGAACAAACACAGACAATGCTGGAGAAGAGATAAAAGGTACTGCAGATGCTAGAGAATCCGAGATAACAAGGTGTGGGGCTGGATGAACACAGCAGGCCAAGCAGCATCATAGGAGCAGGAAAACTTGACGTTTCGGGCCTAGACCCTTCATCAGAAATGCTTCATCAGAAATCCTCATTTCTGATGAAGGGTCTAGGCC
>JAHRHZ010000126.1:6763746-6812265 GCA_024137785.1 Ginglymostoma cirratum | reverse complement strand
GCTTGGCCTGCTGTGTTCATCCAGCCCCACACCTTGTTATCTCCAATGCTGGAGAAACTCAGCAGAGAGAGAAACAAAGTAAACATTTTGAGTCTGGTATCACTCTTCTTCAGAAGAGTTTCTTTTTACCACCATCAAATCACCTGTGTTACTGATTAAAAGAACAATTAATAATCGCTATCCAACGGGGGTAGGAAATAAGGGAGGGGACTAAATTAAAATGATGTTGGAGGGGGAAATGATGCTCTTCAACCCCCATGGCGCCCATCCCTCGCTGAAAACTTTAAGGGTATTGGTGGACACCGAAATGCTCCCTCTCCACAGACACCTAGGCTTGATAAAGGGGCATAGAAGAGGGGCAGATGGTCAGGAACCACGACCCCCTTCATGACCCGCTACCTGGACCTGTTGATGACCATCTTGGCCAGGCCTAGGGGCAAATGCTTAAGGAAGTCCTCCGATTTGGGTCATATGGTGGCTCAGTGGTTAGCAGTGCAGCCTCACACACCAGGGACCCAGGTTGATTCCAAACTCAGACGACTTTCTGTGTGGAGTTTGCACACTCTCCCTGTGTCTACACGGGTTTCCTCTGGGTGCTTCAGTTTCTTCCCACAGTCCAAAGATGTGCAGGTTAGGTGGATTAGCCATGGGAAATGCAAGTTTACAGGGATAGGGTAGGTGGATGGGGTGGGATTGTGTGGGATTCTGCTTGGAGCGTTGGTCTGGACTCAATGGGTCAAATAGCCTGCTTCTGGTCAAATAGCCTGCTTCCACACTGTAGGGATTCTATGATTTGCCCACACCAGCCCCTCCGCACCAGGTAAACCATGGGGAGTTCCATGGATCCAGAAATGAATAAACAGCTAAACAGTCAAACTAAAGAATTACTTTTGAGTACAATTATTCCACCTTCCAAATGTTTTCGATTCATGAGGCAATTAATGAGTGACTGAACCCAGATGTAAGTAAAGGCCTCTGAAACGCCATTTACCTCCCAATGGCATGCAAATCGGTGTCAAAATCACCAGTCAATAACAGTGACCAGGCCGCGCACCCCAACCATGTTTGACCCTCCCTCACCCTTGCAGGCCCAAGCCGATGATGGTCAAGTCTGAAGACCCTCAGCTTGTCTGGCCCATTTAGACTCAAGAAGCCTTCGGTGTTTCCCTACCATACCTTTACGGCTAACAGGGTCCATTGATCCGTCCACTCCAGTGCAGAACCAAGGACTACACTAAGATGTAGTGTGAGGCATAGGAGGAAGATATGGTTTTGAGACCACTTTGATGGCACAAGTGAAGAACTTTTTTTTAATGTAAGTAGCAGTTTCTCCACAGATGTTCATGATGTTAATTTTCATTTGTTTGTGAGTCTCTATTCCCTCCATTTTCCAAATCCTTCTGCTTCCATTCCTTCCACATTCAATGCAGTCTCAGACATCTGGAGGAATATAAAGCATTATAGAAAGAAGGTCAATTACCTTCTCCACTCAACCAGTGAAAAGGCCACCTTCTTTCCAATGTTTCCCATTCACTCTATCTTTTCTATTGTGCCCACCTCCCACCACTCTCAATACTGCTTTCAACATCTTCCATCACTCGCTACCACCCACAAATCCATGACGCCATCAGCCCTGCAAGCTCTTTGCTCCCTCACTTGATTGGGATACCTCCCCACCTGCTCCAAAACTAATAGCTGTGCTGCCCCACCTTCATTTCCCTTAATTCTTACCTCTTATTCCTGAAGCAGGGCAGTGCTTAATATGAAAGAGAGAGTCAAGACTCAACATTCAGCTCAACTCCCTTATGTGGAGACGATCCTGACTCTGACTGTCCCAAGTAACAGACTAACTGTACCGAAGCAACTGGACTGGTAGGGGAGGCTGCCCTTGACATATTGTTATAAGGACAGTGTCTTTTTATTTTTCTGCATTCTTGATTGTGGACTGAAATGCGAAAGGACTGGCTTAAAAGCCAAGGATTGTTTAAGTAATGCTGCACTTTTTAAAATTAAACGATCAGACGCTCATCACTACCAGTCAAAAAACTTACTTCAACATCCAGCAGATGCATAAAATACGCAGCGAGTTACTCCTGCTGTCAAGATAGGCCTTGACAGACTTGGGATCAACTGTTTGGGTTACACAGAAATAGTTTTCTCTTGGTGTACAGGTTGTCAATTTTAGACTTCATACAAATGCCAATGTCACTATTCTGTCAGATCAGATATCATGACTAATGAACCCGAGACTAAAATGTACAAATATTAAAGTATATGCTCTAGGTACAATAAATCCTAAAATTGATGGTGTGCTACAAATAATATTGCGACATAAACAGCAACAGGAATTGAAAATGTTTATGCTCAAAATCAACACTCCTCACTTTTCAGACTACCCGCATGTTGGTGACATGAAAAACAAGAGAAAAACTAGTTCAGAAATGGTCTGTTTTAAATCAACTTGACAAAAAGCAACCAGTAGAAGATGTAATTGTGTTTCTCAGACTAATTGTGGAAGCGCCCCCCCCCCCCCCCACAAAAAGAACCTTGTAAAATTACCTATTTTGGCATAAGAGCATTGTTTCATACTGTCAATGGGAAAGAAGTCACAAACTTTACTGGATTGGTGGGAACGTTCAATATTCTGTCCTCTAAAACAGAACAATCAATACAAATGACAAAGAGCAAGCAGAAATATTCTACTATCACAACTCAGGGTGTGAAAAAAAGTCTAATCTACCAGTCAAACAATCACAGAAGGCGTCAGAAGACATCCAACTTAATTACACAAGTTGAAGTAAAAGGATTAGCCTTCAACACGGATGTGTCAGCAGATTGAGAATAAAGACATGCTTGCATAATGTGGAAGTGACCTGCATACAACGCCATGGAAGCCAGTTCAACAGCCACAGATTCAGGACACAGTCAAAAGAAGAAATTTCTTGTTCTGATCATCCAAGATATTTTAAAAAAACTATTCTTATTTTCAAGAAAAAATGAAAAGCCATATCCATAAATCTAGGCTATGCCAAAGAAGAAAGTGTTTGTTTCAACAGAATCTCCCATGTTTGCCAATTGTGAGATTAAGGCCTCCCCAGCTGATATTATGGGGAATCTACCAAAGTTAGTGAAGAAGAGGTCCTCCACAGTTTCTTGGTGCGTGCTGGAGAAACACCTAGCACCTCAGTCCAGAGGATATTACTATTTGATAGCAACATGGATCTATTAGAGTTTTCCATGTCTGCTTGTCCAACAATTAAGGCTAAAACTGCACTCTTATCCTTCTCTAGAAAAATTACAGTATACTACTATCCAAATTCACCTTCTTTGCAAACAGCAAATAGACCACACTTCCCTCTAGTCTTCCAGCAGAGCAATGATCAACAGATCAGACTTGAAATCAATAGTGCTCAAGCCTAAGACCTGACATTCTTCCAAGTTTAAAGACACTGTCTTCTGAGAAAATTTTGAAAAATAAGGACCACCTGCATTTGGGAAGTGAGAGATCTGGTGGGCGGTGGGGGAGAAGTAAATGTAATATAGTGCATGATATACGTAATACGATTGCATAGTTGTTAACTATTGGGGAAGAAAAGCTTTGAGAGTGATGTTGTATAAGATAATGTTTCTGAAGGAGCTAATGCTGTTGTTACATTGAGATCGACCAAGTTTGATGATGTCACATTGACTTCGATTTGATTTGATTTATTATTGTCACATGTACCTAGGTACAGTGAAATGTTTTGTTTTGCATGCAGTACAGGCAGGTCATACCATACAAAGAACATCGGGTGATAGAATAGAGTGAAGAATACAAAGTTACTGCTGCAAAGAAGGTGCACAAAAATCAAGATCAACATTAGATTTGAAATTTGAAAGGTCCATTCAGAAGTTGAACAACAGCGGGGAAGAAGATATTCTTGAACCTGTCGGTATGTATATTTAAGCTTTTGTATCTTCTGCCTGATGGAAGAGGTTGGAAGAAATTATAATGGGTGGGAGGGGTCTTTGATGATGTTGGCTGCCTTTCTGAGGCAGCAGAAGTGAAGATGGAGTCAATGGATGGATGGTTGACTTGCATGATGGACTGGACTGTGTTCACAACTCTCTGTACTTTCTTACAGTACTTGGGTGGAGACAGGTGAGTTCTGTATACATACCTGAAGGGACCAGATGTATTCTGTACAGGTCTCCTAAGAGCCCTTAATAATTATGACTAGCGAGTTCATGTAAACTGTACCTATTACTATCAAGCAATACATAACTTTATTACGTAAGACTCATGCCTCTTCTGTTTAGACTCAGCAGTAATGTATCCTCTACCAACTCAAACCAGAATACCACAGCTTAGCAGTGATAGTACCTGAACATACAATGCAGGGTAGAAATAATTCATGGATGGAGGGATCAAAGGAATGGTAACAGATCTGTGCCAGATAACTTGACATCAGAGATTGGCAATCTGAACTGAACAATTCACTGTATTTAAAGAGAAGGTAGTTCAGGTACAGACAAGGTACACTCACATAAAGGGTAGAGTTAAGACAAGCAAGTCTAGTCCTTTTTGGATTATGAATCAGAGATTAAGATGAAACAGGAAAAGAATGAATACAACACATTTCAAGTGACTAATGCAATAGAGAATTATATTCAGTAAAGAGAAAAACAATGAGAAAGAAAAACACAGAATTGAGAGGGTATGAGAACAGCCTAAATCTTATCATACAATAATCACTGCCTCACTCATAGTTTCCTACTGATGCTAATCAACTTGGCTCACCTCATTTCCAAGAATCACATCCGTCAGCGCTTCCTTTCTCATTGGACTAGAAATTTAAAGTTGATGAGTCTCCCCAAATCAGATGAGGTGACTCCAAGAATACTTTGGGAAATAATTGTGAAAATTCCAGAGACTCTGGCCACTATTTCCCTATCCTCCTTTGATACAGTGGAAGGGAGCCAGAAGATCGCAAATTTTAAATTCTTGTTCAAAAAAAAGGTTGTAAATATAATCTCAGCAACTATAGGCTAGTCAGTATTACCATAGTGATGGGGAAGCTTTTAGAAATGATAATGTGGGACAAAATTAATAATAATTTGGGCAAATATCAGTTAATTAATGAAGGCCACTTTGTACTTGTTAGGTGTACATAGTAACAAAGGAAGGTGCCTAAATGGAGATGGTGAAGCAGGTATACAAAGTTTTATCAAGTTCAGTAGGAACACAGAAGTATTCCAGCATTCACCGAAGTGCCAAATGTAGCAAGCTTCCCTTTATGCACTACTTCTGACTCCTGCTCAATTATAATAAGGGTGTGTATAAATAACAACTATAGTTTCATTCATTTCAAAACTTCAACATCCACTCTGACAGACTTAAGCACTGCACTATATCTTATGATACGTCCAAGACAGGCAAACACTATCAAATTTAAAATTGCTTTTAATTGTAAAAGTTGGCTTCATTTACATTGTTAAAAATGAATACCTAACCCATTGTATCAATCAAGATTAGGACTGATAATTTACAACAAAACATCCATTTTTAGATTACATCATCAAGCTTATTATAGGATGACTCAAACCTTGGTTTGAATTCTCAAATAATCTTTGCAGTATTATTGTTAAAAAATCACCAGCAAAACTACACCATTTGCAACAAAATGCATTGAAGTAATAAAACTCTTTCCAATGCTTTTAAAAAGTGTGTATTCCATCTAGTATTTTTCTTCTCATTTCAGAACATTGAAAGCTATTCTCAATTCACCTATGTTGTCATTCATTTCAGC
This sequence comes from Ginglymostoma cirratum, assembly GCA_024137785.1. Lineage (NCBI taxonomy): Eukaryota > Metazoa > Chordata > Chondrichthyes > Orectolobiformes > Ginglymostomatidae > Ginglymostoma > Ginglymostoma cirratum. The sequence goes on along the minus strand of JAHRHZ010000126.1, from coordinate 6,806,476 downwards.
TACCTGAGGAGAGTTGCAATGCAAAGTGCTGCAGGCAATGCTATTCCATGGATCAGTTACTAAAGCTGCACATAACAGCATGAAAGCACTTCAGTTGAAGTGGCCATCCGTCAGCTTCTCAGGGTCTTCTCGCTGAATATTCTGTCAAGCACGCTGTGGTTGTCTGGTTTATTTGTTAGTCTCTGTCAAGAATCAAAAGCATGACTTTGGGCCATGGATTTTCCCTGAAGCACGCATTGTTATAGCCCTTAACTATCTGAAGTAATTATTTTACGTGAAGCCATAATAATCAGCAACAGCAGCCAGATTTTAACGGACTGACGGCTTCAGTTGTAAGCACAAAAATATTAAACTATCGAGGATTTTGTTGTTACGTTCCACTGAAACCAAAGTGTTAGAGACTCAGTATGCACTTTGAAGAGACTGTCCGCAGTTTTCTCTCAGCCAGTTTTAGCCTTGGCGAAATGGCAAATTGAAATGTTTAGGCCAAGCATTTCTATTGCATAGCAGTTGCTAAACACGAATGCAAGATTTAAAAGACACATTCTACTTAAAACAGGGGACTTGTGTGTTAGTTTTTCAAAGCACTTTGGCATATAATGACAGAATACGGCTCTGATTTCAAGCTTGGGGCGTTTCCCATTGGAGAAGGCATGTGCAGAGGAGCAACATTTGAGTTTCGCGCTAATCGTGTTAGCAGTGAGTGGGTGCCCATCAAGCCCCCTCAATATCTTTGGGCATGAATGGATGGAGTGGCATTAAGAGGATGCCAAACCATTTCTGTGGTTGACCTCATTTGAACGTACAGGGTCAGCTATCAGCGTTTTATAGTGTGTATATAGTTCACCAAATAGAAATACATGGAATTTAGCGTCACAACCATCTTACTACTTTGTGCTTCTGATTACCATCATGCACCCAGACAAATCGACAGGCTGGCCAGCTACCTGGAAGGAAAACCAACAGGCAGATGACAGTCTCCAGTAAGAAGAATGGGAAGGCTGGGGTTCAGGTTTTGGGGGAAAGTGAGGTGATTGGCAGGGAGGGGATGAGGGTCAGCCTGAGTGTAACTGACATCAAGGCTGGAGAGAGCTGGGGCTTGACTGAAGATGTATTCAGCCCCAAAAGAAACTAAAGACATGCATTTAATAGGGCATATTACAGTTAAATAAGTCCATCCATGGAATCATAATGGCTACCAGGTTACAGCTACATCTATTAGCCCTCTCCTAAGGAGGTTGCTACCAGCATCATGGGTAGGTAACTGTGGCTTTTTAAAAACTTCTTAAAAATTGTTAGAGCTGGGGAACAAGACTGTCCAGATGAAACACTTTTAATTAAGTTATTGTTAAACCTCCAAGTCTAACATCAGACATCATTTGGAATCTTTGCTCAACATACACAAAGTCTTTAACATTATTGTGAAAAACTCCCTGAATGGCAAGACTTTCATTCTGGGGTCATAGATGCAAAATGGATTCAGGCCATCTGTCAGTCGACAGAGATCGAGGAAGCCTCCAGATCTGACAAGTGACAAGACAAGCTATTGCAAAGGACCACCTTAATCTCTAGGACTTCATCTCAGTTGTTTGCTCATATATTAGTCATTCTAGCTTTCACAACTCTCGTTTCCTAAGCCTCATCCATACCAATGCAAACCATGCCCCCAGTCCATCATGGATGACCCCTGATACCCTCCATGTCATTACATGCCCCACCCCAACCCCCAGAAGTCCTCATGTTCCCCTTCCCAAATTATTACAAATTCATACCAAACCATCATTTTCCCTTTCTGCCCCCATGCGAACTCACTCTGTATCCAAAGGCGGAAGTAATCAGGAGCCATGTTGAAATGAAATAAAACAATGCTCGAAATGTCCATAAAAGCCTTCTCTTTATGAAGAAGTCCCATTTATGGCAGAATTATAGGTTGAAGAAAGCAATCAAGTATGAATATTGACATGATGTTAGACCTTGTAGAAATGTCAACAAACAGCTATTGTAATTATAAGATCAGATTTTAAAAATAAATCTCAAAGACAGCCTTTTTTAAAAAAAGATTTAGGCATTACAATAATTTCACAACTTGAAATTTCAGCAGACCATATCCTGAAAGAGCACTTACATCTATTCTAAACTTCATAACTCCATGTTGTGATTTCAGGTTCTAGCCAGAGTGAAAACTCAGCACTAAGTTCAACTAGCTTGCTAAGGATAGGTTTCTTTCATGTTTGAGTTACACTTTGTCCTCTTTTCCATATTAGTGAAAATGGGATCTGTCAGAAATGGGAACTGGACATTGGATCTTGGTAGCATAAATTTGATGATCCATGGAATATTTCCATGGTATATTTCGTAAATATACAGACTTAGTTGTCATTCTAGTTGCAGTGCAAAGTCATGCAGTATGTAATCAATCCCTGTAGGTTAGAGGCACTCTTTGTGGACCACAGTGCAGCCCACGCTGGAAGGAAGGATATTTATTCGTGAGGCGGGTTGTGTGAGTTAGGAGATTGCCCAGTCTGCCACAGTATATCACATTTTAGACCCAACATTCAGTCCAGTGAGAGTGAGCGTAGAGTAGATTTGGGCAGCCTGACACCAGAAACAATTCAGAGGCTTCCTCAGAGATTACCAAGTGTGGGGGAAGGCTGTTTACAAGGTCCATTCCAGTTTTCTTGGGATTTATCCCAGCTATATCATAAATTTTAAGCCTTCAGACACCACCCTTCCCACCATACCATCTCTCACCAGTTCCCCGTGCCACCACCTTGCTAAACCATGCCCCTCATCCACATGGTTCCTTAAATCCCCCTATGCCTATATAATTGTTGCTTATGTCAACCCATGCACCTATCCACCTTTGCTATCACACCCTCAAAGCCACATAACCAATATCCACCATTGACACATCCTAGGAATTATGGTGAGATGAAATAAAATAAAGCTCTATATGTCTACTATAGCCTTTAACCTAACATAAAATACACACCCATTCATGAAAGCTCATTAAAAATTTTAGGTTTGTATTCATAACCCCACATCAAAAACAGCTAAAAATAGCTCATAGCTTTTAAAGCATCTTCGAGCTGTCAATCAAATTATGAACCTACTAATCCCTGCCGTAATAATTATAGGATATGGAAGGCAACTAGTCATTAATAACGATAGGCCTTGGACAATGTCAACCGAAAGCTATTTTAATTACTAGAATGATATTTTTTCAACTCTTACTGAACCAGGCAGTTTATTATTTATAAAGGAATGGGGATCTCAGCTTTTTCTTTAGTGATCGCTGATAGACACAATCTTTTTGATGTTTAAAGAACAGAGCATTTAGATAGCTTCACAGCTTAACAATTCTACTGATCTTATCAGTTCTATCACAAGCAGTTTTACATACACTAAAAGTTTGTAATACAGTACAGATTCAGGTTTATGATACAGCAAAAATGGGGCCATTTGAATATAGTTTTGAGTTCAGGTGGCCCTGTTTAATCTGGGTTTCCCTTTTGTGTGAGTCATATGCTGACCCCAAACCCTCCCAGTGAAAATGGACTCTGTTGGAAAGGGCTTCCACATCTAGAGCCCACTGAAAATCTCACACAGAAGTGTCAAGGCTGTGCAACATTTGCTTCAATAGCGTTACAAAATGGAGGTCGACACCCCCCCCCTTCTGATAACTAAAACTGAAGCACCCAGGGAAGCTTGCCTCACCTCATAATCTGTTAAAGGAAGTATGGTAAGTGGTATAACCTGCCTCTCACCACCCCCACCCGCCAACCAGTTATAAAGGAGAGGTTAAATGAAATGAACTCCCAACAGTCACTCTATAATCATAATCAACAAGTAACAATATATTCATCTAACAGTGAACAAATTAACAGAACTATTAACAAACCAAAAAATTCCCCCGCTACTACTAACTATTCCCAAATGAAACGCTAATGGTATGCTGTTCCAATAAATACAAGTCCCACTTATATAAACCAAAATAGTAATAAGATAAAATAAAACTTAATCTATCGAAATTATAGCCAGGATACACCTTTTGGAACGCTCCACTGTTCTTCAGTCAGGAATATCTTTCTCCATCAAATGCTTGGGTCAGGAATATTAGTTAAAGAGTGCCGCTGTACCTTTAGTCAGATGATGGTTTTCTGAGAGCTTAGAGAATTCTGTGAGAGCCAGTGATTGTCTCTTTAGGGCTGCTGATTGTTAACTCTAACAGATGGCAGTTCCTCTCACAATGATTTTCAAATACCTTCTTTTTTATGCCCTGATGACTTATTAATTTCTTACAATAGGATTGGTCTTATGTTGTCAAAACCATTAGATTTAGATATAATTAGTTTTTAGTTCCTAAGTGCCTGATTTAAATTATTTGGCAGATTTTCAAACTGGTTGCCTTAACAACAAAACAAACCACTGCCTGGGTTGTTAACCAGGTTGTTAGCCTTTTGATACACTGTTTCAATTTCAGGAGCTCTAGGTGCACATGCCCATTTTTTATAATCTCCAAGCCTAGAAAAATACACATCATCTTTTAAAGGGACCGCACACTCTCTCGCCCACCCCCACCATTTTACAAACATCAAAGTATAATGTCCTGCCTTGCAATCCTCAAGTACCATCCCGACTTGGCGATAGTAGTACACTCCTCTACTTAATGAGAGCTCTCACGCTGGTTGTGGTCCAGTTTAACCGATGAACATAAACACTTCAGACAATATAAGAGCTACATGTACAGAGGGTAACTTCTGTCACCAAGTCGTCAGCCTCTTGCATAATATGTAACATCAAATATTAGCATGGCTGGAAAACTGGCAAGTATAAACATGTCACGGCTGTGCATGATAGTGGGCACAGATCATCAGAATGTGTTTCTGACCTATACTAATTGAACACTCAGTGTGGAAGCCATACAATTCTTGGAGAAACTGAAACCTCTAAAGAAGCTTGTCAAAGGAATATTTATGCAGTTAAATGCCCTGGCATTAACGAAAGCCTGAAATGTGCACAAAAATGGAATCCTAGCCTATTTATTCTAATGGTGAAAAAGTTTAATTGTGAAAAAGTTATGAATTTATTTGTACCAGAAAAACTTGTACCATTTCTCTGCCTGATACAAGCAACTTTCACTTGACTGGTTTTACTTTTTCAGCCCTAAAGGAGTGACAGGTAAGGCGATTAAGTGCAGCAGTGTCTTTCACTGATGTAGGCAAGGGCATTCAAATTCTATCAGTTCTTTCAGGTCTTGTTTTACAGGAGATGAAAGCTCTGATAAAGTCTCCTTGAAGAAGTCTCCCTCAATGGTGCAATTGATGCGCTGGTCTTTTATCTCTGAGAGGTTAGGGATTCTTGGGTGAGCTCTTACTTCTTTGGTAGTCCTTTATGTAATCTCAATAGCTGCAGCTCAGATATCCCAATTCTCTTCTGGAAACAGGAACAAAAATTGGTCTCATGATATGGAGACCAAGAATTTTTTCCACAAGGAAACAGCTATTGTCTCTGGGACACTTATATTCATCTTGAGAGCTGATGACAGATTAATATTGGCAGAGACACAATGATATGTCATTTGCTCACTTAGTTGACCATCAAATCACACATAATTCAGAAAGACTTGGAAAAAAAAATGAAGAAGAAATAAAGAATATACATTTAACATATGCAGTTTGACCAGCTCTTTAATATGAGTCAGGCACTAATAATCACTGTGCTGTTACTTCATTTCAGGCAGCAATTTTTTCACACATAGCAGTGCTGATACAATGTTGATTTGTGTTAGTATTGTGTGAACATTGTTAAATGCTCCTACAAATGTTTAACCCAGTTTTAGGCTGTCAACCTCTGAAAATCACAGAACAATAATTATAAAAATTTTACCATGATTTTCAGGATGCTCATTTCATATACCATGGATTGCGAGGTACAAAACTCGGCCAGTGGGCTGAGGAACAACGGACGGAGTTTAATTTATATAAATGCAAGGTGGGTCAAACCAGGGCAGGACTTACACCGTCAATGGTAGGGCCCTTGGGAGTGTTATAAAACAAGGAGATCTAGGGGTTCAGGTTCATAGCTCATTGAATGTGGAGTCGCAGGTACACAGAGTGGCGAAGAAGGCTTTCGACCTGCTTGCTTTCATTGGCAAGTGCATTGAGTATAAGAGTTGAGATGTCTTATTGCAGCTGTACAAGACATTGGTGAGACCGCATTTGGAGTACTGCATGCAGTTCTGGTCGCCCTACTATAGAAAGGACATTACTAAACTAGAAAGAGTGCAGAAAAGATTTACTGGACTGGAACATTTGAGTTATAAGGAGATATTGGGTATGCTGGGACTTTTTTCATTGGAGCATAGGAGACTGAGTGATGACCTTATAGAAGTCTATAAAATCATGCAAGGCATGGATAAGGGAGATAGCCAAGAGACTTTCCCCATGGTAGGGGAATCTAAAACTAGAGGGCATAGATTTAAGGTGAGAGGGGAGAGATATAAAAGGATCCAGAGGGGTAATTTTTTTCACACAGATGGTGGTGAGTGCCTGGATCAGGCTACTAGAGGGAGTGGTGGAAGGGAGTACAATTTTGTCATTTAAGAAAGATTTAGACAGTTACATAGATGGGGTAGGTATGGAGGGATATGGACCAAATGCAGACAAATGGGACTAGTTTAATTGTGAAAACTAGATGGCATGGACAAGTTGGGCTAAAGGGCCTGTCTCCATGCTGTAGTCCTCTATGACTCTAAATCCACATGGAGTATAAAATGACCCTATATTAGGATGAAAAAATCATGCTCTTACATTTACGTAGCATATATCTCAGCTCCTCCAACCTTTTCTGCTAATAAGTTTTCTCAGACTGCCTCAGTCTGCCCATTTTCAAAGCATCATTTCCAAATTTCCACCTCATTAAGGCACATTCACAACTGTCAATGAAAACAACAGAAGCAAAGCTGATTTTTAATAACTACAAAATAAAGACATATACAAGAAAAAGAAGTTACTTCATCTAACTCTAATCATTGTTTTCAGATTGGAATTCCTGTCCTGCTTTGATGGATTTCTCCTGGATGCTGTCAGCAAATTCCTAGATAAAATCAGAATAGACTAGTGAATTGCTGACGTGAAGCCGTTTCCTGAGTAAAGGTGATTTAACCCAGACTCTGTGAACAAATGAATGAAGCCATGTTGATGTCCTCACTCGGTCAGGTCTGCCTATCCAGGAAGTTGGGCGGAATAGGACAGCCCCAATCCTATACCAGAACTGCAATCCTCCGGGCCGAATTTTACCTGAATTCAGTTCAGTGTCAATTTTGGCAAGTTTCACGGAGGGTTTCTCTCTGTGAGTTCCAGCAAAATTTCTCACTATTTTCCAAAGCTTGCCACTTTAGCTATGTACCATGCCTCTATGCTGCCTACAAAAGGTATCTTTCCACATGAGACCTCCTGGGATTCCCAGCATTGGTGTCATATCTAGACCTCAGTTATGCATCAGGTGAGATGATGTTAGTCTGGAGCTGCCCTGCACAGTGAATTGCTCCAGCTATTGGAGAAAGAAGAAAATTGGTGCCCCTTTTTACCAAATGAGACCTGGAGAGCCTGGTGAACAGGATGATTTAGAGGAGAGCTAACATTTTCCTCCAGACCCCCAGAGAAAACCATATCACCAGACATTACCAGCTTGCCCCAATGTTGATATCTAGGGCAGTATAATATCCATGGTGCCCAGAACACCCAGTAGTGCAGAAAGAAGGTGAATCATCTTCATCACGCTCACTCTTCTCTCTGCTGCCTCACACTCAGACTATCTCTGCTACTAAAGCCTACTTCCCACCAAGTTTTATGCTCGACTACTCTCACGATTGAATGCAACATCTTCCCTCACCCACTGCAATACCCTACACCACTGACCCTGCATGGCCTCTTCACTGCCTATTCACTCCCTCGAAACATGTCACCACTTTCCCCCCACCTGCACCAATGTTCACCGCTAAGTCAGCCCTTTTCCTCTCACTCAATCTTTCCCTTTGTCTCATTCCCAGAGAAACCAATGGGGTCGAAGAGTGAAGCTGAGTGGTGGGCTGCCCAACATTTGGCTCTGCACCCCGAACAATGAGAGGATCCTGGCTCTGGCCCAGATTGGTGAGGACTGTGACTGTTTCTGTAGTGATGCTGAAACCTCCATGTTCGAGCAACCACGTAACAACCATTGTTGTTGCAGCATCTGCAGTAATTTGGTCTACCACTGTCCCTCACTGTGTTGTTTTCCTATTGCTGCATGTATGTTTGACATGTCTGGACTCCGACCTTTCTCATGGCACATCTTCTCTTTTGTCTCCTACAAACATCAGTGGAATTTGCATAGTCTCCATGGTCAAGATGGCAAGCTGAGGAAGAAGCCCCAGATCCCTCAGAGGATGCACCTGCAAGGCTTCTTCCTGCAAACTCCACCTGCTCAGATACTGACACCTTTTTAAGGTAGATTAGAGCTGGGAACACATGCTGGTGAACTCATAACTACATAGATAAAGGAAGATATACCCCAGGTCACTGGCACATGAAAGACTGTTGTAGAACAGGCACCAGCGTGGTGCCATCTGTTAAGAACTTCATACAAATGGAGAAAAAGGGTTGTCAAAGGCACTGGGCCACCTGACACAAAAAAAATCATAGAATCATACAGTGCAGAAGATGCCCTTTGGCCCATCGAGTCTGCACTGACACATGAGAAACACCTGACCTCCAACCTAATCCCATTTACTAGCACTTGGCCTGTAGCATTGAATGTTATGATGCGACAAGTGCTCATCGAGGTACTTTTTAAATGATGTGAGGACACTCACCTCTACCACCATCCCAGGCAGCACATTCCAGACCGTCACTGCACTCTGGGTAACAAAGCTTTTCCTCACATCCCCCCTAAACCTCCAACACCCCCTCCCACCTTGAACCTGTGTCCCCTTGTGATGGACCCTTCAACTAAAGGGGAACAACTGCTCCTTATCGACCCTATTCATGCTCTACAAAATGTTTTACTTTTGACTCAAATTGCTCCTCAATCTCCTCTACTCCAATGAAAACAAGTCAAGCCTTTCCAACCTTTCCTCATAACTTAAATTTTCTAACCCAGGCAGCATCCTGGCGAATTTCCTCTGTACCCCCTCCAGTGCAATCGCATCCTTCCTTTGATGTGGCGACCAGAATTGCAGCCGTTCCCCTGGTACCTGCTAAAAACCTTTCTTTTCCTTCTCATTTTATTCTGAATATCTCTGGTCATCCAAGGTTCTCTAGGCTTGTTACTCCTTCTTACCAACCTACAGGAAACATATTGGGCTTGTACCCTCCCCATTTCCTTTTTGAACACTCCCCCCACTGTTCTTCCGTAGATTTTCCTACCAGTAGCTGTCCCCAGTATACTTCAGCCAGATCCTGCCTTATTTTGCTAAAATCTGCTCTCCCCCAATCTGTTTTTTTTTGCAATTTATCTATTTCTTTGTCCATAATTTTGTTAAATTGTACCATGTTGTGATTGCAATCTTTACACCGTTCCCTCACCACCACCTCAACCAATTGCCTAGGCTTGACTCTCCAGAATTAGGTCCAGAACAGTTCTGTTCCTTGTTGGAACCTTTACATATTGGCCTAAAATGTTCTCCTGTAGACATTTCAAGAAATCCACTCCATCTATGCCCTATGTCTATCCCAAGTAATGTTGGGAAATTTGAAATCACCTACTAGAATTACCTTTTTATAATTATTTTTACCCACTTCCATAAATCATGCACAAGTTTGCCGCTCAATTTCCCACCAACTCTCTGGGGGTCTGTAATATACACATAGCAATGTAGCTGCCCCCTTTTTTATTCATAAGCTCTACCCATAAAGCTTCATTTGAATGGCCCTCCAAGATATCATCTCTTCTTACTGCACTAACTTACTCCTTAACTAATGATGTAATGCTTCCTCCTCTGCTTAGTCTGAAGATTCTACATCTCAGAATGGTGTGTTGCCATATTGCCCCTCCCCCAACCACGTCTCTGTGATGGCTTATATGTCACACTTCCTGTGTCAATCATTGACCTTGACTCATCTGTTTTTCTCATCAAACTCCTGGCATTAAAATAAAGACCACCCATCCTTGCCTTACTCCCTTGCACATTAATAGAGTTACACTCCCTCCGACTTAGTTGTTTTACTGTATGATTCTGTGCCCTTATTCTGCCGACAGTCTATGTCCCCTCCCTCTGCCAAATTAGTTTAAGCTCCTCTCAACAGCACTGAGAAACAGTCCCAAAAGAATGTCAGTCTCACTCTCGTTCAGATGTAGACCGCCGGCTTGTACAGGTCCCACATTCCCAGGGAATGGTACCAGTGGAATGTAAAGCCCTACCTCCTGCACCAACTCTTAAGCCACACATTTATCTGCACTATTTCTGTATTTGCTGGCATCTGGCACTGGGAGCAATTCAGACATTACCTTGTTTTTCAGTCTACTACTTCGTGATGCAAGATCTCATCCTTCTTTCCACCTATATCATTAGTATCAACATGTACCATGATCTCTGCTTATCATGCCAAACCGTTTGGTATTTCCTTCAGCTGTTCAGTGACATCACGGACCTTAGCATAAGGGAGGCAACATATTTGGTTGTAGGACTTCACTAACACTGCTTATACCATACTGCTTCTGATATGCAAATATCTGGCTGCCTCCATGAACAGGTTGCCAATTGTCACTTACTGTCTTTTGGATACCACAGACTAGCAACCCATCATTCCAACCATTGTTGCAAGGTGACAGAAGGATGAGGAATCTTGACCTCACTCTAGGCATTCCTTGCTCGGTAGGCGACAAGGCAGAGCCAGCCAGAGCAGGAACCATACTGATCGCACCCCCACCCCTTCCCACACAAATGTTTCCATTTAGAACACTCCACAATGTGGCCAAGCAGTCTACTTCCATCTTGCCTGCCAACTTCAGCCTGCGGGAGTTCAAGCTGAAGAGGGTGCATCAGATCAGGACACTCATCATGTTTGGAGCCTCTGGCCACGAATACCATCATGGTCACCTGACCAAAACTCCAGAGCCAACATCTTTTCCAAGATGGCAGTGGTGAGAACGGCAACGCTCACATCCTGAGCACTTGACTCGGCTGCTCATTGTCTCATCCACATTTCTGCCCCATCCACATGGCTTTATCATTGTCTTCATAGCTTGGTAGCTTGGTGTTTTTTTGTTTGGTTTTGGCTACCCTAGGGCCTCGTCCTGATGTCCTCCTATGGGAGGCCAGGGCCCCGCTTATCTCCATCCCCACTTCATCTTGGGTGGCAGTGTCGGAAGATGAGCCAGGACTCTGTCAGTCGACTTGAAGCCCTGGTCATGTTGGTTGATGTCCAGCATCAGAGGAGGTGTAGGACCTGTGTAGCGTGACCATCTCCAGCTCGGAGGCGGCAGAAGTGGAAGCAACAGTGCCAGTGGTGACAGAAAAGAATCACATTGCCCAGAGACAATGTTGGTAGGTGGTGACAGGATGAGCAGAATGGGTGAAGTCTACGAGACGGAAAGATGAACGTTCCAAGCTGTTTCAGTTTCAGTGGCATCAATTTAATGTCATTTTATTCAGTACTTTATAATTTATACAATCTACTCAGCAATTTATTATGTAATCCAAGATGGTGCTGGAGCGTCGCACATAATACACTTTTCACTGTACCTAGGTAGAAGTGAAAATATTAAATAAACCTAAATCTAAATCAACAGGCACCATATAGAGCAGGTCTCCTCCATGCAAACTGCTGAGATGTAGAGGGACATAAAGGAGGAAGATTAAATCCCATGGGTACAATATTGCTACAGGTGAAACTTCATTATAAATACGTTCTCACATTTGTACATATATATTCATTGCACATCATCAGCAGTGCAATTGTATGTCATTCTAGATGCAGTTACAAGAATGAAAGTACAGAGCCTCACTATCCTGAGCGCTACACAATGTTTTATAGTCCGAAATGTAAAGTGAGCACCACGTGCACACTAGGGGACCTTTCGAAATGATTATTGCTTTGGTGACCAGGGAAATCTTTCCAGGCTGCCATACATTGCTTGTGAGATTGATTTGTAATGCTGCATCATGTGATCTTGAAGCCAGGACTTGGACGCCACACAGTAGGAGAATGTGTACGGTTCACAAACAGCACTTAGCAATTGCAGCTAGCTTTCGCCTCTACTGTGTGGACATTTGTTTAATGCTGTCACCCACTGAAGGGTTCCGCGTCACAGGAAAGTGGAAGCCCCGATCCCACAGAGTAAAACATTGCATCCCATGTCTCTAAAATGAAGTACAGTAGTTTTCTTTCTTCATAGTTAGTTAGTGCAGTTAGATGGCTAGAAAGTGATTTATTTTATTTTATGTTGGCACAAACATCTATTGTATGGCACCAGAACAAACTTTATTTATCAAATAAATGTTGAAAATACTACACATCGCCAAAAAAGACTAATTTGGCTTTGCCAGCCTCCCACATAACGTTAAACAGTTTACATTGTCACAGTGTCTCCCACTGAAAATGAAACTAAATCTCATTATATCCGATGGTGTTGTTTGGTTTGATATATTTTCTATCCGGCATGAAAGTTGACAGTCATTATTGAAAGGATTTTTCTAAGCTTCAAAGATCAACTTATACATGGACTTATGGGTTATTTTACCCCAGAAATATTTGAAACGGTTAATCTATTTCCCTTCAATCTTTTAAATTAATATTTGAGCTGTTCTTTGACATGAACAGTGCAACGTTCTTAGGGCTGTACAATATTGGAGGTGAAGTGCTTATTTGCCAGAATGCTAATATGACATTTTGTGATATGATTTTTGTGTAACTAGGCAAAGCAATCAATGCTACAGGGCACAGTTTACAGAACAAATCTTATCGTTCATGGCCCCTCATCCGTCACGTAGAGAGCATCTAACTTGTGATTGGGCACACAATTTATGCATGGTGTGACCATTTTATGTAAATTAAGTGAGCTATTTAAATCATTTGCAAGGTCAGAGTCATATATTTGTCATTCCAATTTGGTTATATTACAGAAGTGCCAACTCAAGACAGAGAATCTTCAATATGTATTGTGGTCAAATGGTAAGTGCGTTCTTTTTGAGGAAAATTCTCTGTTTCTTCTATACCATATTGTTCTGCATAAGGAGAGGTCCTTTTTAATTGCTGTATATCTGGCAAGTGAGTGATTAAAGTACTAAGTATTTAGGTCAGTGGCTTTCAATTAATCCATATGCCAGTATCGAGAACAGATGTAATTTTCATCATCCGTGTCCTGATTCACATAATTAGTTCAGGCCAGTGGTAAATCTTTACCTTGCTTCTGAGTGTCCCGCTGGGTTTTTGATATGTTCCTGGCATCTTCATTGAAAAGTCTGATGTTGGTTGTAAATGCTGCATGAGAGATTTACCCAGTTTATCCTTGTACAAATAATATACTAAATACCGAAGAACAATCAAAATTCTTTCTAAAAAGTAGTTTGTTCTGAAAATAATTTTATAGGTATGGTAAAAATTACTTGGAATCTAACATTAACCCAGAAAGTTTAGGCATTGCGATTTTCCAGAAAGTATGTGCAATCATTAGCCTACTAGCAAAGTTTATCAAAATCTCTCATTGAACCTGCTTCCTTCTCTGGTCAGTTCTATCAGGGAACATATCTCAGTAAAACTGAATTAAAAAGACTCACTTAAAGGGACATAGCACAAGAGTCTAATTGACCTCCATAACTGAATATTTTTGAGCGTGTGGTACTCACTTGAACACAAAGCTAATCCTGATTTGGCCAATTCAGAATTTGATCACGGTACTCAAACTCAATAACATGGTTGGCAAAGTAACCTTACAAGACCAGTAGCATACTCACCTCTGCATATTACTTCACTGCAATCCTTTCTAGTTTATAAACAATCATTCATTGCACTGGTCCATTATCTGGTCATGAGTCCAACTCTCTTTCTCACTGAAAGTTATGTCAGTTCTGAGGAAGGGTCACCGGACTTGAAATGTTAACTCTGTTTTTTGCCTTCACAGGTGCTGCCAGGCCTGCTGAGCTTTTCCAGCAACTTTGTTTTTGTTCCTGATTTACAGCATCCGCAGTTCTTTCATCTTTTATTCATTTATGTCAAATTGATTTCATTAATTGTCTGAGATTTCATAGCGTTTTTGGCCATCTTATAAAAAAAATTGTGAAGAATTCAGAATGATACAGATAGGGTGTTTAAGAAGGCATTTAGCATGCTTGCCTTCATTGCTTAGACCTTTGGATTTAGGAATTGGCATTTTGTTACGTTGACTTTGTACGGGACTTTAGTGAGGCCGCTTCCAGAGTACTACGTCCAGTTCTGGTTTCTGTTATAGGAAGGATATTATTAAGCTGGAGAGGGTTCAGAAGAGATTTACCAGGATGTCACTGGGAATGGAGGGTTTGAGTTATAGGATTGGCTGGGACTCTTTTCACTGGCGTGTAGGAGGTTGAGGTGACCTTATAGATGTTTATAAAATCATCAGGGGCATAGATAAGGTCAATGGCCGATGTCTTTTCCTTTTGGTGGGGAATTTCAAGACTAGAGAGCTATTTTTTAAGGTGAGAGGAGAAAGATTTTAAAAAAAGACATGAGGCATTTTTTTAACAGAGCGAGGTCCATGTGAGGAATGAACTTTCTGAAAGAGCAGTGAATGAGGGTACAGTTACAAGCCAGTGGTAAATCTTCACAGATGTTTAAGCTTCAAAGACATTTCGGTAAGGACATAAGTAAGAAATGCATGGAAGGGGAGGTGAGGCCTAGTGGTATTACCGCTGCACTGTTAATCCAGAAACCCATACAACGTTCTGGGGACACAGGTTTGAATCCCACTGTGGCAGATGGTGGAATTTGAATTCAATTTTAAAGAAATCTGGGATTAATAATCTAATGATGACCACGAATCTTGTCAATTGTCGGAAAAACCCATCTGCTTCACTAATGTCCTTCAGGGAAGGAAACTGCCATCCTTACCTGGTCTGGCCTACATGTGACTCCAGTCACATGTGGTTGACTCTTAATTAGGGATGGGCCTAGCCAGCGAATGCCCTCATCCCGTGAACAAGTTAAAAAAAGGATATAGGCCAAGCACCTGCAGATGGGGCTAGTTTAGTTTGGGGTTATGGTTGGCGTGGATTGGTTGGACCAAAGGTCTATTTCCGTACTGTATGACTGTATAACTCTATATGAAAGCCATCACTTCAAATCTTTTGTTTTTAGTGAATGTAAGTATGTATTTTGGGAACAAGTGCCAAAGATAGCAACATAATAATTTCCGTTAGCCACACTGTAACATATTGGTGAGGAAACAGAGGAAGAAGTACTAATTTCACTCAGCTCCACTGGCCAGGTATCAGTCTTGGAGCCATAGAGTCATACAGCACAGAAACAGACACTTTGGTCCAACCAGTCCATGCCAGCCATAATCCCAAACTACACTTGTCCTACCTGCCTGTACTTGGTCTGGATCCCTCCAAACATTTCTTATTCAGGTACTTATCCAAATATCTTTTAAACATTGTTACCAGTCAGGGACATCTCAGAGAGGGAGGGTTGAATTGATCTCCCAGAAATCCATACACACTTGCGGAAAACAAACAGTCAGTGCACATTAGGCCTGTCTCTACTTAATTCAAATACCAATAAATCCTGGTAAGATAAATTGCAGTTTGAATTTGTTCCACCTTCCTGTTAGCAAAAGGTGAAAATAAAGGCGATGCTCTAATTGATGCCTAATATTCATGATATATTTAAAACAGAAAAAATATATTAACAGACATTTTCTCCTTATCGTTTCCAGCAGATCATCAACACAGCAGCAAATTTTACTTTCATGTATAATTTGGCGATTTAAATACACCACTTGGAATAATTTTCCCCCACCATCCTCAAATATACATTGGATTCCACTTGATTTTAGATGTCATTACAACCTTGTTTCAAACAGGGGTAAAGTAGTTCTGGAAGTCATGTGGGAGTGACTGCCATTAGTAATAAGGCAGCATTTGACCAAGTATGGCATTAAGAAACCCTAGTAAAATTGAAGTCAGTAGGTACCAGGTTGAGGTGGGGAATCTCTCCACTAATTTGCCTCATACTTAGGACAACGGAAATCTGTTGGGGTTGTTGGAGGCCTATCATCCCAGACGTAGGATATCACTGTAGGAGTTCCTTTCGGCTGGTGTTCTAGGCCCACCATTTTCAGCTACATTGTCATAGACTTTCCTTTCATAATGCAATCAAAAATGGGGATGTTCACTGGCAAATGCACAGTACATTACCATTCAGATATTGAAGCTGTCAATGCCCACAGTCAGTAAGAATTAAACATCACTCAGGCTTGAGCTGATGAATGACAAGTAATATTTGTGCCACATAAGCCCCAGGCAATGACTATTTCCAACAAGAGAGAATCCAAGTATCATCCTTCGCTGTTGAACGGTAATATCATTGTTGGTTCTCTGAATAGCAACAGCCTATGGAATTACCATTAACAAGAAACTTAGGTGGACCTACCATATAAATACTGTGGCTAGAAAATCAGGCCATAGGTTGGGAAGTCTGCAGCATGTCAATTCACCCCTGATTTCCCAGAGTCTGTCAACAAGGCATAAGTCAGGAGTGTGATAGATTACTATACACTTGCCTTCAACAACACTTAAGAAGCTCAACACCATCCAGAACAAATCAACCTGTTTGATTGGCACCCCATCCACCAATTTAAACATTCAATCCTTCCAGCACCAGTGTATGAAAGCTAATATTAATGCCATCTACAAGGGCACTGCAACAGTCATGAAAACTTCTTCAACAGCAATCTCCACCTCCTTGAAGAACAAAAGCAGTAAGCATTTTGAAATATCATCATCTGTGCATTTCCCTCCAAGTCATGCACCACCTTGACCTGGAATTATATTTCTGTTTATTCACTGTCACTGGATCAAACCTGGGAATTCTCTCCCTAACAGCACTGGGTGTAACTACACTGCAATGAAACAAGCAGGTTGCTTTATAAAGATACGTTACTCAGGTGGGGCTCACCTCCGCTGACATATAGAAGAGAGAAGGTGATTTTATTGCAATGTATAAGATCCTGAATTAACTTTCCAAAAGTGGATGTAGAAAGGGTATTTCCTTCTGTGCTCAGTCCAGAACAAGGGCACACTGTTTTAAACTTAGGGGTCACCTTTTTAGAACAGAAATGATAAGTATTCTTTTCCTTTCATAGGGTAATGGAGCTGTCTGCTTCAGAAGGCAGAGGAAGTGGATTTTTTTTGATATTTTGAGGAAGATTTAGGTAGATTCGTGTTAGGCAGGGGAATCAAGGATTATTGGGGGTGGATGGGAATATGGAAAATGAAACACAAACGGATCAGCCATCATCTTATTTATTATCGGAGTAGCTTCAAGGGCCAATTGGTTCACTTCAGTTCATGTTTGATATGTTTATAGACTATATTATGGAGGTAAAGAAGGCAAATCACCATCACCTTCTCAGAAGCAATCGGGATAGGCAATAAGTATTGGCCTTTCTAGCCATATACCCACATGCTAAGACCAACTTGTTTTAGCAACTCTTTCATAGAAATAGATTCATGATTATGTTGGAAAGTTTAATTGTTAAGTATACAATTTGTAGTCTTCAACAGAAGAATATGCACTTTCCAGTCATGTGTCAATATCTAATGTAAGATTTTTATATGTTAGTGAAATGAACATCAAGTAATCTTTCAATGTTATCTCTGAGTTATGCTGCTGGTGGAAAAAATAAAATATTAAGAAATATTTCCTCTTGTAAATAAAAAAATTCAAACAGTTTAATATAATGGGGGAGTTAAAATGATGGTCACTTCTGAAAAGGTGGAACTTACAGTGGGTCAGAAACACACTTACAGTTTTAATGTACGTTGCCGAGTCTCTTGAACTTAGTCATTGTATTAGCCTACCTGTCTCTAGATGTCCTGGCCAATCAAAGAGGGTGGTGGGCTGACATGCCAGCTCTGTCAAAGGTAGAATTTCTAATCAAAGGGACCTTAGCAGTGGACAGAATGATTGAATTGGTACATGGATTATTGAAACTGCAGAAACCACAAGAATTAAGAGAAGACCAGAAAAGAGTATGCACTGAGACTCCCACTCTCACCGGGAAGGCCTGCTGCAGAATTTGAGGGATTGCTTTGAGGCGAGTTCTCCTGATGATGAGGAGAGACCAGCGTAGCAAGCTAAGCAGTTGTGGATGGAAGTGGCCAAAGAAATCATTGGCAGGCAGTGCACTGAATGCATCCAGCACCTCAGGAGGGTGGAAATTGTGACTGGTGTTACACTTTCAAGCCCCACATGCTGACATCCCAGCATTTTCTGGTGCACAGATTCTTAAATCAGCATTGCGGTATGGCTTCAAGCATGGCCACACATTCCCCTCTGAACAGCCGCTATTTACACCCCCAATTATCCTCCTGTCCTTTCAACCATGACTCACACTTGTTCTCAGTGAACATTTTCCTTCTCTTCTATCATATGGATTCACCTCATAGAGAGGTAGAGAGCAATGGAGAAGGGGCTTGGAGGATTTGGAAAGGCCCTCCAAGTCAACTGGCACCTTAATGTCCATTGGCAATGTGTGCCCACCTGCTCTCTGTGATGGAAGTCTAATTCCAGGAGCACTGAGGAGATGCCTTGGAAGACTGATTCTCTGGAAGACTCTGGTGCTCATACATGTGAAGAGTTGATCTCTGCTCATGGATCACATGTTGGGGGCTTCCCCTTCCTGGAACAGGATTTAACTGTCCATTCCCTCTGTCCTGTGCAGCAGCATGTGGCTGAGGAGAAGGCAGCTGCTGCTATTCACGTTGGTGTTGCTGCTCCTTTTATCCTCATCTGAGATGCAAAGTGAATTTGCATACATTGTTCCCAACCCACGTAGAATACTGGCAATAGGGAATTTCAGTTGAAGATGAGTTTTCTTTAATTCTTTCATAATGTGTGGGTATTGTTTATTGGGTCAGGAATTATTGTTTGTCTCTAATTGCCCTTGAGAAAGTGGTAGTGAGTTGCCTTTTTGAACTGCAGCAGTCAGTGTTGTGTAGGTGTGGCTACTGGGTTATGAGGGAAGAAGTTCCAGGATTTTGACGTGACCAAATGATAGTAGAGAAACAGGAACATAGTTCCTGGTCAGTATGGTGTGCAGCTTGTAGAGGACCTTGTAGACACTCGTCCCCATGTTTCTGCTGCCTTTGTCCTATTAACTTGTACAGGTCACAGATATGGAAGGTTTTGTCAAGGGTGACTTGGTGACTTACTGCAGTGAATTTTGTTATAGCTCACAGCACATCAATTGATAAGGAAGTGAATGTTTCAGAGGATAGAGTTCCATTCAAGAAAACGGTATTGTCCTCAATGGTGTTGAGCTTCTTGATTGTTGGGGAAACTGCATTAATCTAGGCATGTGGACTGTTTTCCATCACATTCCTGACTTGTGTCTTGCGGATGATGGACAGGCTTGGAGAAGCAGAAGGTGAGTTACCCAGAACAGAATGTCAAGCTTATGATCTGCTCTGAGGACCATGGCCGCTATCAGGCTAGTCCAGTTAGTTTCTGGTCAAGGATAAGGAAGGTACAAAACAGATGAAAGAAGCTCTCAAACCTTGGAGCCACTCTGAGATGGAATGCTGTGAGCATAACCACCAAACTGCCTACAGACGGAGATAAAAGGTACTGCAGATGCTGGAGGACGGAGCTGTTCAGTCTCACTGATCAAAGGCTTCGCAGTCTGGCAGCCTTACTAAAGACACACTCCCCACTGTCCGCTCACCTCAGTGATGCTGGCAATTTCTACACAATTTGGAAAAATCGGTCAGCAAGCTGTCAATGCCAGAATCCATGGTCAAAAATAAAGATAAACTCCAACCATAATATTTAGGTGCTTTGCCAACAGGTTTGTTTTGAAGCTTGCTGCTTGCATTCAAATCTACCCAAGAAAAGTTTGGAAGTAGGCGGGATGATTTTGCATCGTGAATCAATACCATATACAGAGGTTTCAACTCCTCATGCACACATGAACCTGCTTCCCTTGCCTGAAAATACATAAGGTACAAATATATAGGAAACAACTTCCAAAAGTGCACTTTTATATAGTGATGTTTGCAAAATACATTCTGTCCCATTTGACGATTATATTAATCACATGCATATATAAACTAAAAATGGGAAATAAAAAAGCTTATATAAATTTTGACACTTGCAGGATAAATATAAAATAAGAGCTGGATGCATAATGAACGTACTGTTCAACCATTGTCATGGCTCTCCACTTCGTACTGTGTTGCCCAAGCCC
Source organism: Ginglymostoma cirratum (assembly GCA_024137785.1). NCBI lineage: Eukaryota > Metazoa > Chordata > Chondrichthyes > Orectolobiformes > Ginglymostomatidae > Ginglymostoma > Ginglymostoma cirratum. The sequence goes on along the minus strand of JAHRHZ010000126.1, from coordinate 6,786,049 downwards.
TTTCATTCAAATTAGCTGGCAATTTGAATTTTATTTTCACAGAATCAAGGAACCATTTTTCCAGCAACAGACTTTAACCCTGCTGAAGATGCAGAAGTTTTGTTCTCAGCACTACAAGGAATGGGTACGTACCAACAAATATATTGTTTGATATAAAAATACCTTCAAAGAAACAGATCCATCTTTGTCACCCTTTTAAGTCCTTTACCCTCCAACAAGACTGAAGAACAATCATTAACTTGACATATTTGACAATCAAAATAAAAACTTTAGTCATGTTTCAGGAATTATACCTTTATTTTTATACAGATGTTAATCTTGAAAATTTCTGAGATATTGAATGGTGTTGAGATATGATTTGGCAAGGGCAATATTTTTTATCACTATTTTCAATAGTGCCATTCCTTAAATGTTTGCTTTCTTATCATAATACCAAATATTTCCTGACATCATGAATTTTATTTCAGGAATGAGTAATTTCAATAACTTGTCCTTTTGTACTGAGTGTCAGCATCAAGGACTTGAATCTTACAGCCACCCAGGGGTGGAGTGTTAGCTGGGAGGGTTCATAAGATCAGACACCATGCAACAAGCAATGTTCCTGGCACCAATTCACCTAAAGCCACTGCAATGTTACCCCCGCCAAGGGTGGGCTGCAGCAACTTACCAGCCCGCCCAGTGAAACATGATAAGTTGGTAGCCCATGCTTTTTGGGTGACCTGTGCCATTTGCAGGCCCACCTAAGGTATTCCTCTCCAATGTGTTTTCTCAATCCCTCCTGCCCTGTCCACTCTGGCCCTCCCCCACCACCCCTCATCCTTGCCACTGCTGCCACCTGCTAGCCTTGAAGTCCGGTTTCTCCCTCAGGCACTGCCCTAGTCCCAGAGTTGGCCAGTGCTCCAGCTGGTGTTATCAGGACCAGAGACCTGGAGTCACTTGATTGACCAGGATGTCTCGGAGAATGGACTTCCTCCCTGGTGGGGATTGAAATTACGCCTCAAGCCAGTTAATGACTGGCAACTATCAAATAGCAGCAGGATAAGCCAGCCATATTGGAGCATGCTCAGCCCTGATTTTTTAGACCTGGCTATTTAAATGAAATGCCAACCTGCCACCCTTGGCATAGGCTCTATAAAGGGCCATGGGGATGATTAGGAGCATATGGGGTTTCAGGGGACATTGGAGATAGGTAGCTTTCATGATGGTATGAGAACTCAGAAGCATTAGGTAGATGGCATGAGGCAGCATAGGAGGTATGAGTGGCCATGGAGAGTGAGAGGAGTGAGGCTGAGAGCAGGAGAGATGTTTTCTGTTTTATCTTTCCTTCTGAAGCTTTAAATGGTGCTGGAGGCCCAAGGCAGACTGTCTGCCCACAGACCTCCCTACATTCACCTGGTCTGACTCCCAAACCAATCCAACCCTACTGACCAAAAATTGAGAGAAGCATGTAGGCATTTGGAAAGGTAAGCTTTGCATCTTATGATATCTCCCAACTCTGCACATCCTACTGAGGATCAGAAATCAGGGCCTGAGACTGGTTGTGAGGTCACAATGTCAAAGTTTACAGTTGACTCAAAACTTCAAAGTATTCTGAAATATAGAGGGATAGTGATAGACTTCAAGAGGACAGGCAGGTTGATAGGGCAAGCTTTTGGAACATTAAACTTAATGCATAGATGTGTAACATGTTCCATTTGGTTAGGAGAATGATAAAGGTCAATATACAATAAAGGATACAATTCTAATGGATCAGTTCTCACTCAACATAAGTGGAAAACCTAAGGATTAGAGGCTTGCTAACTTTCTAGCCTTATTCAAAAGGGATGTTTTTTGTAGGCCAATTAATCTGACCCTAGTGGTGGGAAAATTGTCAGAATCAATATTGAGAAGTAGGATTAACCTGCGGCATGGTGGCTCAGTGGTTAGCACTGCTGCCTCACAGCGCCAGGGACCCAGATTTGATTCCACCCTCAGGTGACTGTCTGGGTGGAGTTTGCACATTCTCCCTGTGTCTGCGTGGGTTTCCTTCAGGTATTCCAGTTTCCTCCCACAGTCCAAAGATGTGCAAGCTCGGCGGATTGACTATGCCAAATTGCCCGTAGCGTTCAGGGACGCGTAGGTTAGGTGGGTTATAAGGGGATAGGTCTGGCTGGGATGCTCTGAGGATCGGTGTGGACTTGTGGGGCCAAAGGGCCTGTTTCCACACTGTAGGGATTCTATGGAAATTATTTGGAAAGACATGGATTAATGAAGGAGAGTCAGTATGAATTTGTTATGGGAAGTTCATATCATATCATCTGAATTTAATTTTATGAGGAAATAACAAGGAAAATTGAAGAAGGATCCCGACCCAAAACGTCAACTTTCCTGCTCCTCTGATGCTGCCTGGCCTGCTGTGTTCCTCCTGCTGCACACTGTGTTACCTAAGGAAAATTGATGATGGTTGTAGGGTAGATGTTATTTACATGGATTTTACTAGGTCATTTATCAAGGCCCCACATGATAGACTGTTCAGAAAAATTAAAGCCAATGGATTGCAGGGGGAATATGATGAGTTAAATCCAAAATTGGTTCAGTGACAGGAAATGAAAGGGAATGGCAGATGGATGTTTTTATAATTCTGTGTGGGTGCTCCACAGGGCTCAGTGTTGGGTCCCTTGCTGTCTGTGATATATATTAATGATTTAGACTTAAACATGGGAGGCTTGAGGGGGAAATTTGCAGAAAACACACACATTTGCCAGCTAGTTGACAGTAAATGGACTGGCTATTGACTGCAAGATGATATCAGTACTTTGGTTCACTGGGTGGAAAACTGGCAAGTGAAATTCATTCCAGAGAAATTCGATGGTATTCATTTGGGAGCAGAAAGCAAAGCAAGGGAATACACAATAAGCGGGAGTATTGACAGGACCATAAGAGACCTGGGAGTGTAAGTCCACAGTGAAAATGGCACAACAGGTAAAGAAGGTGTTAAAGATGGCTTTTGGATGACTTCACGCGTTGGGTGAGCTATTGAATACAAAAGCCAGAGTGTAGTGTTGGAATTATCTAAGACAGTAGTTAGGTGACAGAGGAGATTTAAAAGAATGTTGCCAGGGCTTGAAAATTGTGGCTATGAGGAAAGATTAGATAAGTGGTGGTTACTTTCCTTAGAATAAAGGCTAAGGTATGACTTAATTGGGGTTTGCAAAATATTGAGGATCTTGATTTGAGTTCCTCCTGGTTGAGAGATCAGCTCCCAGGAGCACAGATTGGCGATGTTCCCTGTAATATTTATTATGCTGTGCAGATTTCCAAGATCCATGTGCATTAGCAGTTTCTACTACTGGACGTCAATATGTTGGCACGCCAATCGGCACGTGCAGAACCTCCCAAGAGCCACACAGCTTGGAGAGAATGTTGATGACTTGTAGGAGGATGAGTGGGGCATATTAAATAACATTTTCACTCAGTGGGGAGGTGGATGGCTGGAATTCACTGCTCAGTTTAGTGTTTGGGGCAGAAACATTCAACTAATTCTAAAGGAACCTGGATCTGCACCTGAAAAACTGTAACCTGCAAGGCTAGGGACCAAGAGGTGGGATGTGGAATTAGAATTGGCAGCTAGTTTATTCAGCTAGCACACACACAATGGGCTCAATAGCTTCCTTCTGCGCTTGGACTTTTCTCTGGATTGAGGACATGCAGCACCAGAGTGACCTTGGAATATATGTGCACACAACGTTGAATGTGGCAGAGCACAGACTGAGGCCGTGGCACATGGGACCCTGAACTTTTTAAATAGAGTCATTGGCCCAAAAAATACAAACAGGTTATGATGGACATCTATAAAATGTTTCACCTCAACTGAAGCATTGTGGCCACTTCTGGGCACAACATTTTGGAAAGGATCTGAAGACAGCAGCTAAGGTGTATTTTCTGAGATTAGGACAAGGGACATCATTTATGAAGATAAATTGGAGAAGCTGTGCTCCTTAGAGGGGAGATTTTACAGAAGTGTGCATAATCATCATGATTCTTAAAAGACTAGACAGAGTTAAGTTGAGGTGTTAAGAATCAGAGAACACTCATTTATAGTGATTGACTAAAGCACTAGACGCTACACAAGGAAGAATTATTTTATGCAGCAAATGGATAGGATTTGGAAAGTAAGCTTGAAAGTGTGATGGGGGCTAATTCAATCATGGCTTTCAAAGATAAAATGGATAATTATCTGAAATGAAAACATTTGCAGGCTGGTGGGGGGGGGGCTCTTGTGATGCAGTGGTAATGTCCCTACCCCTGAACCAGCAGGCCTGGGTTCAAGTCCCATCTGCTCCAGAGCTCTGTAATAACACCTCTGAAAAGTTGAATAGGGGAAAAAAATGGAACTTGTGACAGGCAAAAACAAACATTTGCAGGGTTAATAGTAAATAGCAAAGAAGGTGCATTAGCTGACTTGCTTTCATACAGATCCAACATGGAAAAGATATTTTCAATGGTCTCTTCCTCCTTCTGTCTTAGAATGATTTGATGATCTCTACGATTATACATAGACAGGAAAATCAAAACACTAAATTATAAGCACAGTGTTTGAACTAATTAATGGCAAAAATATTTGTAAACTCCACAACATTACTATAATATAAATATCTTGAATATTATTTCACCAATAATTATGAAAACCTAAACTGTTTTAAGTCGGATCAATATCGCAGAATCATGCGGATTGTGTGTGATATTGTGCTTCTCGGGTACATTCGGTTTTTTCAATGTTATTGATTGATGGAATTGTTTAGTTAAACAAAATAAATAGGCTTTCAAATGTGATTCTGGTCAAGTCCATTAATTATCACCAAGACAAATTTAAGGAAGAACATCAGAATCCATGATAGATTTTGTTGCTTACAGAAATAGCACTCTATGTTACATCAGTTACAGGAACTGTTCTGTCGAACCTCTTGAAGAAATAGCCTGAACATTATTCCAGATGTTTCACTAATGGTGGCTTGTTCAGCATCAGCTAGTCAGATTAAATGTTGATAACTTCAAACAACTTAAATATTCCTTCAGTCTGTTTCCTCTTTTACTTTTAGAATGTTTTGGTATAAATAGGGAACATGAGCCTCACGGGACAAAGCAACAAGGTTGGTGTGTTAGGAGGGTGAATTAAATCTGTCAGTTCCAGAAAATGTGTCAAACAAATCCCACACTGTCAAATATAATTACTTCCCCAAGCTAACTGCTCCAGCAGTCAGATGGTGATTAATGGCATCTCTCACATCCCACTTCCAACCCACACACTCCATTCCCACAACAACTCGCCACTCAGAAGATATGCCAGAATTCACAAGCAACCCTATGCCCCATGCCAATTTTAAAAGTCCATTGCTCATGCAGAAAAGCACTATCTGTCCAGAGTTACTCTGCATGGTTCCTGACAGTTTTCCTGAACATTGCAAATATAGTGAATCAGCTGGATGCTTTGTAGACAGGGTAATGGTAGTCCTGCAGGATGGGAGTCCTGCATCAGTTCTACCAACTTCTCTCCACTACCATTCAATCTATTTCTATACCCATCTCCTGCCAAGACTCATGCTCTACCAGCCTTACTACTGTCTGCAACATCTTCTCCATTCATTCTCATTCAACACCAATCCCAACACCACAAACCCAGCATGCCCTTTGCACAGACTACCCACTGGCTCAGAGCACCTCCACACCGAATCCAACAGTAACAATCTGCCATCCACTTTCATTTCCCTTAAGACCTGCCTGTCTCACATTTCAGAAGTAAAACAGCCCACAGTTGGGGTGAGATGAGTTAAGACAGTTGATGTGCTGCTGTTATTTGGCACATCACCACTCATAAGGACAGGACCTGACCCTGACTGCCCTGAAGGGTGTGGACTGGCATTGGAGACTACTTGTGACTTACTTTGATGGGAACCCTTGGGTGAACCCTTTGACTGAACTAAGTACTGCAGTAATATGAGCCCATTATCTCTGGTGAGAGGCCAAAGTGCATAAATGCTATGAATGGCAGGGATGATGTGGGCATCCAGGTAACTTAGAATGAGTGAGGACTAAGAGCAAATGAAGATGCAGCATGGTCCGGTCCATGAGTTGGGTATGTGACCCTCCACACATAGTATCCTTTCTGCAGCATTAATTGCTGCAGAAGTTTCTGATGCGGCCCATTGTGCAGCATTGAAGAGCATATTGTAAATGAATTGGAGTTATGCCAAGAGGATTTCCAATGTATTTGGATGTAGGGTGCATGTGGCATGTACTCATGGAGCATGCCCTGGCATTTTGGTGCCCAGTTTCCAACATGGAGATTACCAGGAACAAGCAGCAAATGCTCTGCCCTTCATTACTCTGGTTTGCCTGTTGAAATTTCCTGACATCAAACACGTTTCACAAGTATGAAAAGATGGGAGGCTGAATATTAATGAGGAAGTTGGGCTATTAACAAGGCATTTAACAAACAATAAAGACCATCAATTAACATCTTGCTTCTTAAAAGCATGAGCGATGGTGTCGTTCACTCCCAACAGCGAGATGAGCCTCGCCAGACTTGTTGCCAGATTCTGCCACGCATCTTACCATGGCCCATGTCACTCAGATTCCTGTAAAATACAACCTGTAGAGTTGATGGTGACTTTTTGCAGCAACTCTAAATACAGGACCAATGACTGGTTCATTGTTTACATTAGTACTGCGTTTTCAATTGACCCGTCCCCTTTCCTCTTATTGTCATTGGTCAATAACTGCTCTAAGCATGTTATGGTAACCAATGAATAGCAGTACATTGGAACAGGAACCAGAAACATCTTCAGTCACTCTCACTGTGTCACCATTTCTTTATCAGAGCTGTGATGGAACCCAGTGTAAATTAGATTTCCCTGTAAACTTTGTTCGGTGAGGGCCAATGACCTTATCAATCCTCAAATCTTGAGAGTCTGTCCATCCAAGTTCAAGCAATTCATCCATAGTTAGACCTTCAAATAGCTTAGTCACCATTTTACTTGCTGATTTTTTGTGAGTTCATAAACTTAGAAAGTGTTGTTCCGAGAACAGCTGATGAATTTTAAACAGAACACCAGGATCTCTTAGACACAATTTTAAATTCATACATCCATCAGGAAACTGACAGGATCAGGTTCAATACTGGACTATGTTCCACTGAAGTCAAAGTAGAATAAGCCTGGGAGACATGAAAAATTTGCATTCCACCCAATCCTGTGGGCTTCCTGTCCAGAAAATTAAATGAAAATACCCCCATATTTCAACAAATCAAAATACATGCAAATTGAATGTAATATTGATTTCAAACTTCATGGAAAATTAGATTCATGTCTGGTCTCTCAGACTTGACGGACCATTGCCATAGCTGATCTCAGGCACAAAAAAAACACACAGGCGATTATTTTATTAACAGTAACACCTCTTTAATAAACTAATTTGAAGTCTACAGAAATATCTGCAGACTAAGAGGTAATTACTTTTCTCCCTTTTCCACCTGTTTTTCTCTCTTTAATTCCCCTGGTGAAGACTATAGATCATAGCTGAGTTGAGTCTCCAAATATTCAGATATTCTTTGTCCAACATACACCGGTTAATTATTAAAAAAGGGAGTGGAGACTGAGCCAAAGATAAGTTTCCCACAGTGCAGATATTAAAGCTAGGATTTAGCTCATAGGGGTGCCCAGGTGCCATGTTTCTCAACAGAAAAATATGGGAGTTAATTGTTTCATTTAAAAGCCCTATTGCTTAATATTATTTCATTTCTATTATTCTACTTCAACATTGAGAATGCAGATACTATTCTAGTAAAGGCAGAATGACTGCAGCAAAACTGCAACGTCACTGAGATTGCATATATTTTATTGGAAAATGTGGTATCAGGTTCATTAAAGAAACACCCTTCAATTCGAAATAGATCAAGTTAATTAATTGGATTCATACTTTGGACTCTGGTAGTTGTGTTGATTGCATTAATAAGGGAATTGCTTTTAACTTGGTTCACCTTAGTTATAAAATCATTATACTGATTGTGAACTAAGCAATTATGCCCACAAATCATTTCATGACAGTATATATTTAATAGCAAGTGGTATTTAATATTCATTCAGACTTGACTGCCTTTATAAGCACATGGCAAACCATTGTAAATGACCCTTTGAGTAAAATTGCTTTTAGAACTAGTTTGAATTGTGCACAGTGCATAGGAAGAGGATGAAGATTGTCTCAGAATCTTGCATAGCTGGGGACTCAGCAGTCTTGACCCATTCAAATCAGGCTATCAAAACGTTATTTTTAATACCTTTTAGCTGCCCAGTGGCCAGCCAAATTAACAGCTGGGAGGGCAAACCAGATTACTGCTGGGACCCCTCAGGAAATAGCTCTGGAAACTGAATGATCAGAAAAGCAATTGAAAGTGTGGAAGAAGTTCAGGTCAGGCACTTAGAGAATTGCCAGACTATGATCACTGATGTCAAAAATGAGACAGAGAGATTAATGAACATCTAGCAGATTTGACAAACTGAATCAATTGTTGAAGGAGTCCATCAATGTGGTACCTTGCCAGTTCCAGCACATGTGTACCTGCCTCTTTCCATATACAGTTTGACGATCACCATGGAAAACCAAGTCCTGCAAGCTCACTGTCTGCTGGATATATGCACAGACCTATAATCCATTCCTGGAGCTATAGGTGTTGAGCATCAACAGGAAAGAGAAAGGGCACAATAGGCCTCAACCTCACTCCAGGAAAACACAAAGTGAGTGACAACTAAGAAAGCAATGTAAGAGATGTAAGACGCACCTGTAGAGATGCCTAAGATGCATATGTATTCCTGTGCACAGTCACCTGGCAGAAGCATTCAAGTCACATGTTGTTGAGCTCTAAAGTGAAGGCCTGAAGTGCTGAAATGGTGTGTGAGTTGGTCTGAAAACAACCGTAATAATGTGGAGAGGCTGGTGATTTGAGGATCCAGAATTATGTGGTTAAGGGGTGGAAGAGGATGTTTTCTATTTTGAGAATACAACACAGCCATGTGTCCAACATGAGGTCTTCATTAAGATGTCTGTGAAATTAAGATGGCTACTTACAGTGTGTGTACCTCCTGGTAAATTCCACATGACTACAGCTAACAAGTAAGCACACTTATATGTGATTGTATTTTAATCTAAATATCCTACTCTTATACAAAATATGCATGCATTATCATGTAGATTTTGAGTTGCCCAAGTTACCAGAAATATACATGACTGCTGTCATGCATTAGCAACTGTTTGGTATTCCAGCTAGTTCTTCTCTAGTCTGTTTATTTACAAAAGGCGAGCTTGATTTTTAAAGGGCTTGTAACTTGTTGTGGTACATATGTGGATTGTCAGCTCTTCCTTCAACATCTGCTTGTTAGAATGGTTCACTCCTTGGTTCAGTTTCAGAATCTTCTCAGCTGATTCTGCTGATTTATGTTGTTGCCTTGGACTCCTCTTTTCTTCAGCAACATTAGCTGTATCTGACAGGTGATCTTTTCAGTTTGTGACTTCAGCACCAAGGCTCCTTTGTGTTCCTGCAGTTGAACCCTCTGCACTCTTTGTCTGTCTGTTCACCAGTCTATGTAGCCTGCAAAGTACTGTAAATCTTTTCTGGAGCATTTAGGGTTATTAATCCGAGCTGTCAACTTGCTTCTGCTCAGATGAGTGGCTTTACTTTTGTATCCAATATCTAGAATTCCAGATTTTCAGATTTGTCATAGTATTGGGCACTCAGATTAATTTGTCCTCCCAGAGTGAGTGCTGTTCCATCACCGAGCTCTCAACTTTACATTGTTTCACTTTTGGATTGCCATTTGGTGTAACTTTTCAAGGTCTGTGAAGCTCATAATGTTGGAAGAAACATCTGTATCTATCTGGCACTTCATATTCACTTGATGCTTTCGTTCTGCTGTATTGATTGCAAAAGTTACAAGCTATTTTCCCCTTTAGGTTTGAACCTTCTGTAATCATCTGAATCTTCATCCAGCGTCTCTCCAGTACATATGCTTGACACTACGTGTTTATCAATGGACTCTTTTTCACCATAATCCCTTATATTGAACATGTACAGTACAAGGGTAACTTTCATTTCGAGTTCAAAATATGCCTTTAAAGCTTTTGAAAAAAAACCTGCCTTGTGATATTTCTGCTTTTCAGCCAGATTTAGGATAGGAAATGTTTTGAAGCACTGTCTTCCAAATAGTGACAAAAGTGTAGCAACTTGCAATCATTCTAGCTTGCTCAACAAATCTGTTGCTATTTCATAATTCTGCATGGAAGAAATCTCAAGTTTTCCTTCACATTCACTGCCATTTGAACAGAGGTTAATTGGGAAGGCTACAGTCATTTCCACTTAAACAGTTTTTTTTAACTGTGGCTTTCTTTTTTTTAATTTCATTAACACTGATCATAGCTCTGTACATATCCATCTCCCTATTGGTAGCTGTGCTTTCTTACACGTCTGCAACAGCCATCTTAGCACCACTTCTGACACTGTGTTTCGAGTGTATAACACGGCACTATGTTCAAAACTTTATTGAAGTGAACTTGTGATATGTGCCTTGTGTGTGGATGTGTGTGTCTCATGACAGAGATCACACAACTACAGTAATCTGGGGAGGAGATCTTTCCCAGACTGGGGAAGAGTTGCAAGTGAAATATCCAATAGCCATTGCTATGTCTATATTTCCCTGCACTTATTCGTGATTTGAACTTGAGTGAAGGAAACATAAACTCAGATTTGATGACGTAAAATTTTGACACATAGTGAAGATAACCATAAAATACTCCAGGAGAATATAGATGAACAGAATGGACCGGTACTAAATTTACAGTTTTATAGCAAAGTATGAGGAAATACGTCTTGGAAGAGTAAAAACAAAGAATGCAGTGGAAATCCACTATAAAGTGTAAATGAGCAGAGAGACCTGGAGTTTTAAATATCTAATCTCTGAAAGTGCAGATAGTTAAAACCAAAAAAAAATTGAATTGTGGTTTTAAAAGTAGAAATATTCAGCACAAGAGTAAAGCAATAATATTAATAAATTAATGCAAACTTTTGGTTAGACTAATTTTAAGACACTATTTAATGTTTTGAGTTCCTCATCATAGAAAGGGCAGCCACAGAGGGAATGCAGGTTTGATTCAACACGGTGATGCTTGCAATGGGAAATCATCATTATGAGCATAAATTGGAGATATTCAAGAAGACCATTTCTACCTCAGCAAAGAAGGGCGGGATGCTTCTGATCTGGTGACTGTCTGTAAAGTTTTCTGTCTTTAATTACAGAAGTCAGGGTAATTTTGGCCTTGGAAATGAAAGGAAATTAAATGAAGAGTACGTGATCATTCCACATTTATTCTTCACTCCCACAATGCCCTTAAAATTAGGAGAAATGCATAACAGGCTGCTGATCCAATGTCACCCATTTACAGTGTTGCTCTTAGTTAAAATTATTGCCATTCAATTTAGTTTACTGTAAGGGATTAAGTACAGCAGGTATAACATATTCCTTAATATGCAATAGCTGGCGCTGTCAACACGTGGTGCAATGGGAGTGTTCCTGGAGCAGTTATTCCAGACTGTTTACTTTTGCTAATTATAAATTAGATCAGTTTCATCCTTTAACACAAGGGGAAATGAAATTTTAAACATCGCTGAAAATCATTTTCTGAACAAGGTGAAATTACAGAGACTAAATTCCCAAAGTAATTCTTCATAAATAATGTAGTTTTAGAAGATCAAATTTCCATTCATGCACACTAGAAAGTGTATGTATTGATTCTTTTATTTAAATTTAATGTAAAATAAACCACCCACTGAAGTGAAGGAAATAAATTATACACTGTTATCATGACACCTTTAATGGATGGATAGGCTTTCCAAAATTTAGTTTTGAATCCTTATAAATGTAAAGCATATTATAACACGAGCACAGATCAGTCAAACAACATTATAAGAACTGAAATTTTATTACTTGAATTAAAAAAGCAATAAAATTGTATTAGCTTTTGTTTTGTTTCTACTATTATTAATCACATCCATTCTGACAAGATTTATCTATAAACTAGCTAGTTCCAATTCAACTGGACAGTGCTATTAGTGTTTTAAAAACATTTTTGTTTTATTCTGTTACTGCTGTGCTTTTAATTTGTTAATTAAATATTAATTGCCAACCAAATCATCTACATTTCACCACCTGCATCTCTCAAATGCAACTTATTTGACAAAGTAACAATTAGTTTTAAGCACCCAACATGTTATGTCTTTCAAGGCAAGTGATGCATTTTAAGATGTTTTGAATCTTTCAAAGAGTTAAAATGAGGTTTGAAGAATAGCATTTGGATAATGGAATGTGATTTTCTACAAAATGAAGGACTGAATTGATCAAACATCATGTAATTCTGCATCACCTTACCGCAATGAATGGCATGCAACCATAACACCCTGGGAACAGTAGATTCTAACCTCGAACCAATAACCAAAGGTCATTACATGTACGTTACATGTACAGTTGCGTATCTCCTTTTTTTACTCTGCCACATTGAAAGGATCACTGAAATTTATTGTTGAAATTACAAACCCAGATTATCTGCTTAAACACAATGGGAACTTTTTAATAGCAAATACTTCAAACAGATTAAGGATAGGGGTAACAGTTGCTAGCAAAGACCTACATGCTTATCCAGAATGAATAAACGCAAGGAGCATTCCACATCAGGCTTTGGACCTTATTAAAATTAGACCAGCAAGCTATGGATACCTGCTATGAATTCATTGGCAGCTCACTAGTCAGGTTGTTAGGCCACGTTTAGGTTTGGTCATCCGTAACACAGCAGATTTGGTGCTTTCAATATTCATGCAACCCAATTCTGGAAAGACAGGCATAATGACCTAAAAGTTGATTTCAGACACAAGCCCGGGATGCCTTACAGCTTTATGTTAGGCATGCAATTCTGGCACAGAATATACAATGCATGCGGCACATCATCCAATGCTTAGGCATCCTTGCACTATTACATGTAAATTACCTTTTATATTTTTCTGCACAGTCTCACAAAGGCAATAACTTGCATTTAGCCTTGTCTACAGCTATGTAACTGAGTGAAAGCTTTTGATTTTTAATTTAAAGAACCAAAACTTTTATACTCAAAATTACTGCAGAGTCTCTGAAATACAGCAGGATTAATTCTCTAGCAAGATATCATGAGTGAATGATTGTCACATAATGCAAATTGATGGTATCTGCTGCAAAATATACAAGCAATAGCGTCAAAACAATCCCTGACAGCAGTGAAATCTCCAAATGTGATTGACAGGGAATTTGAAGACACTAAAAACATTGGGCTGAATCTTAATTTCTTTTTGGCTAAGTCTGAGTTGCATCAATTTTTTTTAAGGCAAGGCCTAGTGGATTTTCTCTTTGTATCTTACCAAACTCACCTCATTAATTATCCCCCCCACCACATGCTGTACCTCAGTTTCGATTTCCTCCCCATCTTGGCATATGATATTCCCGGAACAACTCACCACTCAGCAGACATCACCCAAGATTAGCATCCCTTGCACCCACACCATCTTTCAAAGGCATCTGTCTATCCAGATGGCACTGGCATTCTGAAGTTGCCATGCTCGTCATAGGACAGAATCAGAACATGGCAAAAAGAGAGGAAGATGGCAACGCTATGCTCTGACAGGGACCTGGAGATTCTGGTCGAGGGTGTTGTGCAAAGTAAAGGAGGACTGGCAGAGGAGGTCATGTCACCAGTCCCAGCCGTCCTGGTACCAGGTTGCCATCTGAGACAATACCTTCTCCAGGAAGCAAAAGAATGGCCAGCATTGCAGTAAGAAGGTCAATTACCTTCTCTGTTCCCAGGGTTAGTGCCAAATTCTTCTGTCTGCAACTTTACACTCACTCTATCTCAGCTGCTGCACCCATTTCCTACCAAGGTTCATGTTCTGTCACTGTCACTATTGCCTGCAACAACTTTCCTCACTCACTCCATTACTCCACACCACTAGCCCTGCATGACCTTGGGACTGTCCGTTGAATCTCTCGGAACCCATCACCACCTTGTAGTTGTTCATTTGCTCAGTGGTGCAAAATGATGCCTAAGCATTTGATACAATGTGCCACGTGCATTGTATATTCTGTGCCAGAATTGCATGTCTAACATAAAGTTGTAAGGCATCCTGAGCTTGTGTCTGAAATCGCCTTTTAGGTCGTTATGCCTATCTTTCCAAAACTGGGTTGCACATATATTGAAAGCATCAAAACTGATGTGTTAAGGATGCAATCAAAGACTAAAGGCCCCATACCGATACTAAACAGAGCTAAGTGACATACAGAATCCCACGCAGCGAGCGCAATAAACATTACATTGGACAAACGGGGAGGAAACTGATGACCAGGATACACAAACACCAGCTGGCAGTAAAAAGACACGACCAATATTCACTTGTCTCAAAACACACAGACAATGAGGACCATCAGTTTGACTGGGACAAAGTGGCTGCCCTAGGACAAGCAAACAACAGACATGTAAGAATTTCTGGACACTTGCTTCTCAACATGGGAATCCCTTAACAAACACGTAGAAACAGACCCTATACGCAGGCAGCTACTGAAAAGCAGAACAGGAAGTGACAAGACTCACCACACCAGAGGATCATATAAATTCGGAACAGAGCAGAACAGCAATGCTTTGATTAGAGGTCACACTGATGATGTTGCCCAGAATGGTAACAAAACACCTGCAGACCACAGAAAAACCGGCTCGGCAATCAAACGAACAACCGCACCCACAACCCAAGCTACAAATTTTTGCTATAACCTTCACCACCATTTTCATGTGGACCAGCACTAACAGCCCTGTCACGCACTATTATTTTACTGATTTCGTCCCCCTACTCATATCATTAAAGGAGAAGACAGCCCATAATTGGGCAGACAGAGGCCACACATATGTGGAAGGTTCTGATATTTGGATCCTTGCCAATTATGAGGAAAGAATCTTGGTTGTCGCAAAGACTAGGACCACTCCTATGGGGAAGCCAACACATTTATATCCTGCCAACCAAGTAAGTAGCATTCTTCCTTCCACTACAACTCTCACAGTCACCACCAACCCCCCTCCCGTCAGTCTTATTCATTGCACAATACTTCTAATGCTATTTCTCATGTACCTTGCAGGTACAGCCAGCCTCCCTGCAAACTCAGGAGAAAAACACCCAGCTCCCCAGAAGCACTTTTCTGGACTTGTGATAATGAGAATACAGTGGTCTCAAGGGATGTATTAGCTTAGATGCTGACACCTCGTTAGGAACATTAGCATAAGAAACTGTTGAAGCAGAATCTGTTGAGCACCTCACTGTGACAGCACCGCTGGTGGCTGAGGAAGAAACGGCCCAGGCCGCTCACTCTCACGGGCTGCCAGAGAGGAGCCTGTGGTGGTGACAATCAGGAACTTCATCCACATGCACAGGGAGGGGCAGGAGCAGACAGCAATGTGGGAGGCAATGGTCCTCACTACAGCAGAGCAGCAAGTCATGTGACCTTCTGTCTGCATCCATGGACAGGGAGTCATGGAGAGCCAGGCCCAGCATCCTCAGGGTCTGCTGGAGAGGCAAACACACACACACACACTCAATCACCCCAGCCACTGGTCATCAGGGCCGAAGCCACAGCAACATTGGGTGAGGGATGGTGACCCCAGTCCAGTTGCCCCTTCCTCACAAGGAGACACAGTGGTGCTGGAAGGCACTCAGCCAGAGGTGGAACCACATAGGGATCCCTAAAAAATCTCTTCTTAGGGCACTCCAGAGGTTGTTAGGCCCACCTTACCTGTCCTCCTCCTGTCTTTGGTGGTTCAAGCCAAGGAGGATCAACTTGATTCTGGCAAGAAAACCATTGGTATGTCTGGCCTGTTCAGACACGGGTGTCGCCCTACCAAACCTCCTGCTCTAACAGTCTCCACCACAGAGCAGGCTTCCTCCATCCAGCTACAGAACAAGGTAGAACACACAGACATGGTGGGAGGCAGAGAAGAAGAAAACTTATTGACAATGCTTCGGTGGCACAGTCGAGAATGGCTTGTATGTAACTCTCAGATTATGTATAAATGTTTGTTCTTTAAACATACATGAGGTTGTTCGTCTCTCCGCATAGGCCCAAATGCATTTTACACCATCTAGCTTCACTTCATGGTCACAGATCAATCAATGGAGGCCTGCATTGAAAACCGACTGCACCATCTGGAAACAGGAGATCAATGAGTACACATGGCATTGAGCCATTCTGCCACTTCTCATCCACCATCACTAATGTTCATCTCTCTCTGCGCAGAAATGTGTTAATGAGTTGTCCAGCAGTGGCTGTGCCAGGGAGTGAAACACACAGACAGGATCAATGATGACCAGGGAATAGGCAGCCTGTGTGTCTGTGTCTTATAAAAAGTATAGCTCTGTGACCAATTTCTTTCCCTTTAAAAGGTCTATCATTAGTGGATTCTGCAGTCCTCTCCCACAGACGTTGAGTTGCTTACTCCAGCCACTCCGAGTGTGGTCACAGTTTCTTCTCCATTGCTCATTTTCAATTTCCAACACAATGGAAAGCAACAGTGAGCATTTCTTTTCCAGAGGCTTCTATCCTCAGCTTGAAAATGCTGGTGAGCCCCCAGATATCCACACCCCTTCCTAGTGGCTCATCCAATAAAACACATAGTCTTTGCAGCTTCCCACGTCCCTAGCTAACCTGTCTACATCTGCTCACCTTTTCTACCCAGCCCTGGCATACAAGATGACCAGACCAGGTGTGTCATTCACTGTCCTCAACACTCCTTGAAGTCAGAGTGCTGCTGAACATGGCCTATTCCCCCTCCTGAATTACCCACTTTCTGACTGTGCTTTACTGTATCCTACCTTTGCAACTCATGCTGCCCCATTTCCCCACTCAAAATCATCCTTCCCTAGAACCTGAAGGCTTCAGTGCCAAAGAATTACCTACTGAGGTTCAGTCTTGTGGCAACGGCCACCTTTACTTCCTTACCCCTCTTTCCCCCTTCTACAATATTATCAGACCTGGCAGACTGATTGTAGCCCATTCCTTCAACTAATCTGAACTGACAGCCTCGAACAAGTTAAAGTCAATATGACTTGAATGACTTGACCAATATGACTTGAATATTGCCAAGCCCCTTGGCTGGTATCGGAGACTGCCCTTCACTTTCTATGCCAGAATGCCCTGACTGATATGTGCCTCCATGGACTTCAGTGGGGACTATTCCCTAAGACACTGAGACATTCAGTGTGTTTGACACATAAGCTGCTCGCACATAATACTGGTGTGAGACCGTGCCATACAGCAAGGTTCACACCGCCATGACTGAGGACTGCTAAGCAGCAAGTCAAGCTGCCCAGCTGTGTGACTGCTGTAAATGGCACAGCAGTGTAAGGTAAGGCATGAATATTGTGAGCAAGCAGGTAAGTGCTAAGTGCGGGAGCGCTAACAGTGCAAGTGAGCAGCCCTGAAATACAACCTGGTCCAATCCATAAGCTGGATTTCTGACCCCGCACACAACGTTTGGTCAGATAGGAGGCTGAATATTACTGTGGTGAGTTGGTCAATCAACAAACAATAATCCCTCTTAATTGGCAATTCACCACTATCTAGTGAGAAATTTGCCTCGCCACATGTAAAAAGCATAAAAGATATAATAAGATGCTCCCAACATCAAGATGGGCTTCACCAACTTTTCATCATTATTTTTTCTTTAACTTAGGCATGGGATGTGGTAGCTGCTTGCTGGGTCATCATATATTGTCCATCGCTAGTTGCCATTAAGAAGGTGACGGTCAACTGCCTTCTTGAACTGCTGCAGTCCGTGTCTATGACCCACGATGCCACTACAGCCAGAATTCAGAATTTTTACCCAGCAATAGAGAAAGAATGATGATATGTTACCAAGTAAATATGGTTAGTGGCCTGGAGGGGAATTTGTGGTGGTTTTCCTGTGTATCTACAGTCCTTGATCTTTGAAATGGAAGTGGTTGTGGGCTTCAAAGGTGCTGCCCAATGGGTCTTGGTGAATTTCTGCAGTGCATCTTGTAGATGGTGTGCACTGCTGCTACTGAGCATTGGAGGTGGAAGGAGTGGATGTGGTGCAAATAAAACAGACTGCTTTGTCCTGGGTGGCGCCAAGCTTCTTGAGTGTTTTTGGAGCTGCATTCATCCAGGCAAGTGGGGAGTATTTCATCACACTCCTCACTTGTGCCTTTTAGTTAGTAGATAGGTTTTGAGGAGTCAGGAAATGAGTTATTCACTGCAAGATTCCTAGCCCTGACCTTCTCTTGTAGCCACTGTGTTTGTGTAGCAAGTCCAATTGAGTTTCTGGTCAATGGTAACCCCAAAATGTTGATATTGGAGGATTGTGAATGCCATTGAATTTCAAGGGACTATGATTAGATTCTCTTGTGTTGAAGATGGTCATTGCCTGGCACTTGTGTGGTGTGATTGTTATTTGCTACTTGTTAGCCCAAGCCCGATATTGACCAGGTCTTGGACTGCTCCAGTATCTGAGAAGTCACATATGACACTGAAAACAGTGCAAGCTGCCACACATCTTGCCATAATCTACATCACACAGGCCTCTACAGGATTCCACCCATTGATACTGTCATTCAGATTATCAGATAATGATTAATTACACTGCTCCTTCTTTTAATTGAAACATGATATCTAGCTGATTGCTAATTAGTCAAAGTAATACTCTTATCTATCTCACTAGAATGTGGTAGCACTTAAATCAAACCATTTGGGCTCTACAGCCTGAGCTGGATACTTCTCTCCATCAGCCCACTCGCATTCTTCAACTTCGTCATCATTCTTCTCAAATGCTTTAATTTTCTTCTCATTTTAAGGCAATTCTACAAGTTAATTATAAAATAATTCATGCATATAATTCAGCAATTTTGCGACAAAGAATTTCATGCTCAGTCAGGTCTCTGTGTCAATTTGTTTCTCTAAACTCTCTTAATTATTTTAACAATGATTTTAATTTGATTCCTATTATATGGTAGTGCCAGCCAATGGAAGTACTGTAATTTCATCCTTGCAAACTCATCATTTTTATTGGTTTTAGGACACTTTTTGACAACATTACTCATACTAACATCTTCAAATCAATATACAAACATATTAATTTCTTTGTATTTTTCATATAGAATGCAATAAAGATGATCTTATTGAAATTTTGACCCAGCGCTGTAATGCCCAACGGCTCATTATTGCTCAGATCTACAGTGGTTCATATGGACAGGTATGTATTTTGACATTTTGCCAACATTTATTGTGAGCTAAAATAATCAACAAGTTGAAGATCACAGATTCTATTACAAACAGACAACAGCCTGTTAGATATCCTGCAGTCCTTTGAGTCACATCATCAAGTTACCAGGTAAGGCGTTCTTGACAGTCATTGAACTTATTTTCCTAATTTTCCATTTGTAGATGGAGAGTGTTATCATGCCCATTTACCGTTTAGACTGGAAGACACTATCATTAGGAAACTGGAAGCTGGTGATCCTATAAAAGTGCCATCTGATGGACTGCAAAGCTTCTTTTTCTTCATCAGACCCAGATTCCCTCAGCACCCCTCCCCTGGTAGTGGGGCGGTATTTGGGTGTGATGCCATCAAATACCACCTCCACTGATATTTTACCAGGGGATGCTTTGGCTGTCTTACCCACCCTTGGCCTCAAGTGGCCAATTGATTTTATCAGTGAAGAGGGGTACAGAGGCTACAGATCCCACCTGGTAAAAAAATGTTAGCCCCCCACACCCTCCTGACTCATTCATCCACCCATTTCTCCAGAGTCAGCCACACTGGCCCCGGCAAAACTCCCAGCTCGCCTAATTTGGTTCCAAAGCTCCTCATTACTGCAGGTCCAGCAGTGGCCACCACTCCTAGTGGTGCCGGAACTAGAGAGCCACATGATTACCCAGCAGCTCTCAGAGAAAGAGCTTTCTCCCATGTGGGAACTATAGTACCACACTCAACGAACTGACAACCCAACCACTGTAAAATCAGATCAGAGCAGCCCAGCAAAACAAAGGGACGCCCGTCATAGATTTTCGAAAATGCAATCAGAGTAAACCCTTTCTTGTCAAGTTTTTGAATGCTGGTGTCAATGTAGCTAGTGTTTTATTAACTATTCAGGGGAGGTGATCTTCACTAGCTAGGCCAGAATTTATTGCCCATCTCTAACTGTACTGGAAATGTTGGACATGAGCTTCTTTCTTGTACTACTGCAAGCCAATTGGTCTAGGGGCACCAACAGTGATGTTAGAAACTGTGGTCCAGAATCTTGACAGACAAACAGCGAAGCAAGTATGATTTATTTGCAAGAGAGGATAGTATGTGGCTTTGAGGGGACTTGTACGGGGTGATGTATCTGCTGCATTTTTCTTTCTAGATGATAGTGGTTGTGTTTTTGGAAGGTGCTGTGCATGGAGTTTTGTTAGAATTCTGTGGTGTGTCCTGTGGGTGGTACACACTACTGAGCATCAGGATTGAAGGGAGTGAATGATTGTGGGTGCTGTGTTCAGTCAAGTGTGCTGCTTTGTCCTGAATGGTGTCAAGCTTCTTGAGTGTTGTTGGACCTGCACTTATCCAGGCAAGTGGAGGGTATTCCATGACATTCCTGACTCATGCCTTGTAGAGAGTGGACAGGCTTTGGGGTGAGTAAGTTCAATTTGTACAAGTTTGCCTAAAATTCAACAAGGCTTGAAAACAAGTGCAAGGACTGTGATTAACCTAGAACCTATACTGCCTGTCAATTTAAATGATTACAGCTTGCAGACAGCCCTAGAAGCATAGAGTGGCTGTTTGCCTCTGCGTGGAGCCATAAAATCATTTGAGGCAGGTACCAGCAATCCTGAACGTTTTTTTTTCAGTTCATCTTTCATTCACTATTTCATGTGGCTGTGTAAACATGATAATTTAAAGAGGTTGACTTGTGGGCAAACTGTAGAGCCACTTTCAGGTTGCTGCCTGGCCATGTTGCGAAGAGAGATGGTTAGCTAACAACACATGAAGCTAATCCGTCCAATTCTGCCTGACCTTCTCAAAGGAGCGGTATATTCTGGCTGGAACTGGTTCTGTTTTCAGAAGGAAGTGAGCAAGAAGAATGATGCAATAATATGGCAGGGGGCTAGTTCCAAGATTTTCCAATTTTATGCATTCAGCCCAAGCAAATACTTACAATTGCATTCATGAAGCTTAATCACATCCTCAAAGCAATTTACAACCATCAGGGATTGACTTTCAAGTTCAGTCATTGTTGATATGTAGGCAAACACAGCAATCAATTTACACACAGCAAGATTCCATAAATACCAAACGGATAAACGACCAGGTAACCTGATTTACGCAGTTGAGGTTAAAGGCTGGGTGTTGATTACGACACCTTTTTTTCCCCCCAATACTCCCGTGGGAATTTTGATAATCAGCTGAGCAGGCAGACTGACTTTGGTTTAAAATCTCACCTAAAAGGTAGTAATTAGGATTCTACCACAGGCTTCAAGACCCTGAGATCAGGATGAAATGGGAATTCCCCAAAGCCAGAACTTGCCCAACGCTGGACCAGTTCAACAATTTTTCTTGAGGCAGCCTCCTATTGCCTGTTTATGGACTCTCTAGCCAATTCAGTACAGTGTGCGGAATATAGATCCTGCCAATCCAATCACCGTGCTGAGTGCTCAAGAACTTTAGCAGGACAACCTTCCCTGGGAAATGTAGGTGCTGCAGCTCAAAGACAAAGAGATTTCCCTGGCGGAGGTGGCATGAAATTCAAGATGACAAAGGCTCCATAACTAGGCCCTTCCAGACGGCCGATTGGACAGGGGAGTTGTGGAGGGTGGGGGCAGCCATTTCTACCACAAATCGGACACTCTCCCCCCACTCCCCACCATGCTAACCTTGAATCCCTACAGGATGCCTCCATAAAGTTAGAATTCAGCCAATGTAGCACAGGCCTCTCCTCTGCTAGCAAAATTGATGCAATATTTTTGTGATAACAAGGTGTGGAGCTGGATGAAAACAGCAGGCCAAGCAGCATCAGAGGAGCAGGAAAGCTGATGTTTCGGGTCGAGACCCTTCTTCAGAAAATTCTGAAAACCCTTCTGAAGAAGGATCTAGATCCAAAACGTCAGCTTT
Organism: Ginglymostoma cirratum; assembly: GCA_024137785.1. Taxonomy (NCBI): domain Eukaryota; kingdom Metazoa; phylum Chordata; class Chondrichthyes; order Orectolobiformes; family Ginglymostomatidae; genus Ginglymostoma; species Ginglymostoma cirratum. Next base: position 6,763,804 of record JAHRHZ010000126.1, on the reverse strand, counting down.
TCCGCTCCTCCGATGCTGCTTGGCCTGCTGTGTTCATCCAGCTCTACACCTTGTTATC
>JAHRHZ010000126.1:6739566-6763736 GCA_024137785.1 Ginglymostoma cirratum | reverse complement strand
CTGTGTTCATCCAGCTCTACACCTTGTTATCTCAGATTCTCCAGCATCGGCAGTTCCTACTATCTCTGGAGCAATATTTTCGTATTCATTTTTGGGATGCGGACATCGCTGGTTAGGCCATCATATTTTGCCCATCCCACAGAGCAGAACTGAGTACTGAGGAAGGGTCAGCGGACCCAAAACGTTAACTCTGTTTTTTCCTTCACAGATGCTGCCAGGCCTGCTGAGCTTTTCCAGCAACTTTGCTTTTGTCCCCACAACATTAGCTGGTTTTCTGGATTAACAGTCAAACGATAATCCCACTCAGCTGTCACGTCCCCTAGGAGAGACATAGGTAATGCAGATGTAAAGGTTGGGCCAGGAATGTCACCCATATGAAGGCCTTTCATTATTTGAATATGCAGCCAATGTCTATTTGCCATGAAGTCGATCCTCATACAGGGAAATGTAGGTTTGTGCTAGGGCCCCAACCTTGTTTCCTATTTTCTTGCTATTTTCTTGCCCATCTCCCAAATCTACATCCCTGGGCTAGAAAAATCTGCTTGGTGTTACCCTCAATGTAGCACTCCTTCCATACATCATTAAGAGAAAAGCCTGGAGTCAAAATGTACAAAGCTGTGGTACATCTCAAATTGATGGGCTTCTGGCTCAAAATTGATGCTAATACCAACAGGGCCAATCTGACACTTTTAACTGTGATTACTGGAAATCTGACAAAAATGCACTGTAGTAAATAGGTCTGTTTTCAGTGGGGTGCCTTTCATCAGAATTCTAGTGATTTTTTCGTGACTTGTCAGCTCAAGATGTGAAACAGCTGGCTGTACTTTATACACTAAAGTACAAACAGCACACAGATTGAGAAGTGAGTCAGCAGCTAACTGTCAACAATGCAAATTAGCACAGCAGCAATGAAGTTTGAGTCATCAGGTAGACAGTGCTGCTCATTTTATTCTGCGTCGAATAATCAGCAATTTGTGATAGCCCAGCCTCATAATTTAAACATGGTTTAAAGGTACAGATCAAAGCCGTCCTATTTCACCTTGATTTTCATTTGGCAAGATCAACAGGGCACACTGCTTTCTGAAAACAGTGAATTGAAGTGTGTAGGTACAATGAAGCAAAATCTTTGTTCATGTATCTTACTCAGAGCACAACTCTCAGAGTAGGAGAGAGATGGAGAGAGAGAAAAAAATGCCACATGAGAAATCGGAAGGAAATTTTCTATGTCAGAATGCAAAATGAGGAAATTTTAACTTCTAGGCATTCGCAGGGTAATCCAAAGTTGACTCCCATGCATAGACAGTAAGAATATCATGTGGGAGTGGGTATTTCTGGGGAGAGTCCAGGCTCCTGCTCCAGCATGGAGATGAATTTTACTCCTTATGTTTGTAGAGGATTTTTTTAGAGATGCTTCCAACCATCAGCTATAAATTTGGAAGCAAAGCTACAGAACTCCATCACCTCACTCCCAAAAATGCCATTTTCTTACAATTTTTATGTGTCATCTACTGCAAAAATTTTCATGGAAATTCACATACTTTTGTTTCACTGATGTGAAAAGACAGCAAGGATGACCGACAGGCATGATGTGATTGTTTCTGGCGATTTTCCTAAACACTTATCCTTCCATCCTTAGCTTGTCCTTTCTTACACTTTTTTTCTCATTCTGTCTCCTGCAACTTTTCTCCTCTCCCATTTACCCCCTCTCCTCCTCACTCTTACCACCTTTTACATTCCCTCTTTCCCATTACTCTCTTCCTCGCCCTCAATCTAATTATCCCTTCAGTGTCTATGGCTGCTTGACTTGAAGAGAGAACTTGACCTTTGCAACACATTTGCAGACCACATGACATTGACCAAAGAGTATTAAGTTCAAATTCTTGTCAATCCCTATATGTTGCTTTGGATGTTTCAGAGCTATGGGGGCGTAGGGATGGTCTTCTCCTGGGTGTGATGTGAGTAACAGTGAAAAATCTGGGAATTTATGGTTAGAATTGAAAAGAAAATCAGTTCTGCAATCCCAAAACAAATTTGCCCAATTTTCCTCTCAAGACTTAACTATCATCTTCAGAATCTCACCCCTGAAAGGTGACTATCTTATTTCCATGCATGTGCATCTCATTAAATCCCAATTCCCCTTACTTAAGTCATTTCCAAGTCTCCTCCACCCAAGATGGCTCAAATTCCTGACATAAATCAGCGCAGGCACTTGGTGCCTGCAGATCAACAAATCTTAGCATCGTCTGACTGTTTCTTCACAACAGCCCTGTCCCTGTCTGCTCCATGGCTGCCACCCTCCTCCGCCCTCTGTCCTTGCAGCTTGGTTTCAGCACGCCACCAGCCTCATCACATTATCGTGGCTACCCTCGGACTAACTCAAACACCATTCAGCCCTTAAACACCTTACTTTATTGTTTGAGGATATACCTGCAGCATGTGCCAGCAGTTTGCATGACAAAAATGAATGAAAGCTGGAAGTCCCTGACATTAGGATCATAGAATCCCTACAGTGCGGGAATAGGTCCATTGAATCCTCACCGAACCTCTGAAGAACATACCACCTAGATGTACCCCCCTACCCTATCCCTGTAACCCTGCATTTCCCATGGCTAATCCACCTAGTCTGCACATCCCTGGACATTATTGGCAATTTAGTATGGCCAATCCACCTAACCAGTACATCTTTGGACATTGACAAGCACTTCCACATCTCCAGACGTGCAATTCTCCGAGAAAGGTGCCCAAGAGAACAGCTGCATAATTACTGAGATGCAGAGCAGAAACTTCCATGAAAAATGTATTTTATTTGGCAAAACGCTTTAAATAAAAATGTGAAAATTCCGCCATACATTTCAATGTTTAAATACCTCTGTAAATTCTCTAATCGGTATGAACAATGCTGATTCATTGATGTAAAAATGTTACCTCTTTTAAATATTTTAACAGCGATAGCATGATTTGAAAATAGTCCCATTGCTGAAATATACAGCATGTTTCAATATAGCATGAAACATGTTGATGAGGGTATTCATAACTTGCTCACTTCATCGGAGGCATCGTCAATGTATGGTGATCAAATAAATGTCATCAGTGTACACTAATTGTGGAAACTTAAAGGGAAGGGAATATTCTGTGACAGTTACTAAATTTATGTTCATCTAATGGATGTAGGACGATAAATTTGCTGACGCAAATACCAATGATGATTGCTGACTGCGCAAATGCGAATGTATGCACACAATATTAAGCCAATATTTAAAAATTAAGAGGAAAGTTCTGCTTTGTTTATCAGTTTATATCTCTTACTCAATATGCTATTTCATTAAAATTGTCCCATTAATTGGCATTTAAACTACTTGTCACAGTATTTATGAGAGATACCGCAACGAGCCCACATTCTCCTCGGTGTTAGCAAGTTGAACCCAATGCCCGACCAGTCATTTATTATGTATAATTTCCTATAAACAACAGATGCTGAAATATTTCGCAAAGGCAAGGCACTAAAAACCCTTCGGCATGATACAATTAACATATGCAAAGTGGTGATAACCTAAATTTTTACGTTCTTGTTCTTCCTTACCGTCACCAACTTGTCCTCCTTGTGATTGTCGGGGGTCATTTTAATTAGTCTGCGTTCTTGTAATGGATTAATACTCTCATGGGCCCACTGTCAATGCCAAAATGTCTCAGGAATTAATTTTCTTTCAAAGAATGGTTTGGCAGTTGTTTGGGATTTCTTGTACTCACACAGAGGAATGAACTGATTATTTTCACCATTGCAAATTCATTTTTAACCCAGTGTAACCTCTTCCTTCCAGAGAACACATTGACTGCTTTATTAATTATATTCTAATGTACTTTGGATGCATTTAATTGCTGTCCTTCTGTGAGATGATTTAAAATGATGTACTAGTTGCTAAATTTAGTCCATTATAGTTCCTGCAGTTTCCAAGCCATTAATAAATGCTTAATACAGCATGTTGATGGTGCTCTTGTTAAAATAGAAACTGATTAGAGTTTCCAGGGGCAATTTCTTGCAGTCTATTCTAGAAAGTTTTACTTACTAGAATTCATCCTTAAAGCATTTTGACATGGAAAATCCCATAAATTTAAAATCCATGATTTTGTTCTGTTAGTAAATCAGTAATTGCATTTTATAGTAATTTTTTTGTCATTTTTCTTTAGCAAGAAGAACTTACAGTATTATTTTTCACAAAATAGTTTTATTCGCGAAGAGCAGAAATATGAATTAAACAGCATTAAGTGTAGTATTAAAACTAGGTGGTCCATCGGATTGGGTAATCGAATGTTGCTATGGTTTTCCAGCATTTTTAACCATGCCTGAATATTTCACTATTCAATTCACTTAATTAGGGGGCTCCTTTTGAAGTCAAGGGAAGATACTGAGAGGCCTGTTTCAGTCTTGAATCTGTGTGCCACAATTTAGCATTTTAAAAGAAGAAAGAGAAGCACATAGGACTTTAAATGAGAATTAAAGGCCACACCTTTTTCCTTCCACCTGCAGATTTGTGTTTGCATTTAACAAAACGTATTAGAATGAATAGTAGTGCACCAGTCCCAATGGGTTCACAGAGCAATTAGGACTAGGCATATTGACAGATGTGATAAAGAAACCATTAGCTTTGTCACTTTATTGTCACAAATAACTAGAGGCAGGCTACAGAGTGGTTGGGGAGGGGTGTGGGTGGCAGGAGTACACAATTGCTGAGTCATTATGTTGGCATGGAAAATGACAAGAGGCAACTATTTAGAAACATGGGTAGATTTCCTGATATGCTGTGCCACCTTGTGGGAGAATTAAACCTGTACTCAAGAATCCCATGCTGTGAACAACCAAGAAGATATTGTACCAGAAGAAGATCATTCTGCCCATTAAGTACACTCCTTCATTCAACGAGATCATGGCTAATCGAATAATCCCAAACTCCACTTTCGTACCTTTTCTCTAAACCTATAATTTCCTTATGAAGAGAGATTATACAAATTAGGCCTTTTTCAGAGACACAGAGTCATAGAGATTTACAGCATTGAAACAGTCTTACTTGTCCATGCCAACCAGACATCCTAAATTAATCTAGTCCCATTTGCCAGCATTTGGCCCATATCCCTCTAAACCCTTCCTATTCAAATATACCCGTTCAGATGCCTTTTAAATGTTGTAATTGTTTGCAGTTAAGAATTCTGTGATTCACCACCCTCTGAGAGAAGAGCTGAAAAATGGATATTGAACATTTGAGGTGGGCTTTATGCTCCCTTCCAGCTTGTTTGAAGGCGGGGCTGTCTCATAAATTCAGCACCCATACTGTCTACCATTCTCATACCCATCCCTGCCTGTCTCCCATTTTATGAGGGGCAGAGGAATGAATCGGTGACACAGGCAGCCCACTCATACTTAAAACTTCCAATTCCCTGGTCCCCAACACCTCATCTTTATCATGGACGTCCAGTCCCTATACACCTGCATTCCCCATGGCGATGGCCTAAAGGCCTTCTGCTTCTTCCTGTCCCACAGGCCCGACAAGTCCCCCTCCACTGACACCCTCATCCGCTTAGCCAAACTCATCCTCACCCTCAACAACTTCTCTTTCAATTCTCCCACTTCCTACAGAAAAAGTGGGTGGCCATGGGTACCCGCATGGGCACAAGCTATGCCTGCCTCTTTGTAGGTTACGTGGAACAGTCCCTCTTCCGTAGCTACACTGGCCCTAAACCCCACCTCTTCCTCCGTTACATTGATGACAGTATCGGCGCCGCCTCATGCTCCCACACGGAGCTCGAACAGTTCATCCAGTTCACCAACACCTTCCACCCCAAACTTAAGTTCACCTGGACCATCTCTGATACCTCTCCCTCCTTCCTGGACCCCTCTGTTTCCATCTCTGGCAACGACCTGGAAACCTACATTCATTTCAAGCCCACCGACTCCCACAGCTACCTAGAATACACCTACTCTCACCCACCTTCCTGCAAAAATGCCATCCCCTATTCCCAATTCCTTCGCCTCTGCCGCATCTGCTCCCAGGATGAGGCATTCCACTCCCGTACATCTCAGATGTCCTCGTTTTTCAAGGACCGCAACTTCCCCTCCTCAGTGGTCAAGAACGCCCTCGACCGTGTCTCCCGCTTTTCCCGCAACTCATCCCTCACACCCCCTGCCCACAATAACAACCAAAACAGAATCCCCTTCATTCTCACGTACCACCCCCCTAACCTCTGGATCCAACGCATCATCCTCCGACACTTCCGCCATCTGCAATCCGACCCCACCACCAAAGACATTTTTCCCTCCCCACCCTAATCTGCTTTCTGGAAGGACCACTCTGTCCATGACTCCCTTGTCCGCTCCACACTCCCCACCAGCCCCACCACACCCGGCACTTTTCCCTGCAACCGCACGAAGTGCTACACCTGCCCCTACACCTACCCCCTCACCCCCAACCCAGGCCACAAGAAGACTTTCCACATCAAGCAGATGTTCACCTGCACATCTGCTAATGTGGTATACTGTATCTGCTGTTCCCATTGTGGCCTCCTCTACATCAGGGAAACCAAATGGAGGATTGGGGACCGCTTTGCAGAATACCTACGCTCGATTCGCACTAAACAACTGCACCTCCCAGTCGCGAACCATTTCAATTCCCCCTCCCAGTCCTCAGACGACATGTCCGTCCTGGGCCTCCTGCAGTGCCACAACGATGACACACAAAGATTGCAGGAACAGCACCTCATATTCCATTTGGGAACCCTGCAGCCCAATGGTATCAATGTGGACTTCACAAGCTTCAAAGTCTCCCCTCCCCCTACCGCATCCCAAAACCAGCCCAGCTTGTCTCCGCCTCCCTAACCTGTCCTTCCTCCCACCTATCCCCTCTTCCCACCTCAAGCCCCTCCCCCATCTCCTACCTACTAACCTCATCCCGCCCCCTTGACCTGTCCGTCCTCCCTGGACTGACCTATCTCCTCCCAAACACACCACCTACACCCACCTTTACTGGCTCCATCCCCGCCTCTTTGACCTGTCTGTCTCCTCTCCACCTATCTTCTCCTCTGTCCATCTTCTATTCACCTCCCCCTCTCTCCCTATTTATTTCAGAACCCCGTTCTGCTTCCCCATTTGTGAAAAAGGGTCTAGGCCCGAAACATCAGCCTTCCTGCTCCTCTGATGCTGCTTGGCCTGCTGTGTTCATCCAGCTCTACACCTTGTTTTCTCTTCCTTATCACATACTTCCATTGCTACTTTACTCAAGGCAAAGGGACCCACCCAAAGTTAGTGACCCAGCAGTTTTTACTGGGTGAGCTGGTGGGACAATTTTGGTTGGGGAGGGGCCGGTTCTCTGCGACTTTTAGAAGCACCACCAAAATAATACCCCATCCTTTAGCACTTCCTGCCCAGCCTCTCAACCCAGCTCTTTGGGGACAGGAGCTACAACTTGCCAATAGCTCAGATTTACCTTCAGGCTTTATTAGCTCCTATGTTTATGGCCTGTTGTAGAGCCAGCAATCTCCAACCTTGTGCTGCTGAGCCTGCAGAGCGGTCAGCCAATCTAATTGCCAACTACTCTCTAAGACAGGGTTTCTTCACCAGATTGGAAAAACGGGGAGTTGTGGCCTTGCCCTAAACCAAATAATGCCCTGCAAGCAGCTGGCTTTCCTGGTTGGTCTCTTGAGCAACTTTTCAGTCAGAGTTTGGCTTGCAGCAAACACAGGGGCCAAATAAATAGTCCTTTAACATGTGATAGCCGACCAGCGTGGTGAGATCATAGGGGGATCGGTAGCCACCTCTACTGACTGCCCAGTATTGAGGCAAGCCTGTAAATACCAATAAATCACAGCTGCCTGTTTTGGGCAGAAGACTCGTTACATACTGAAATTAGCAATTATAGGTCTCAGTTCACAATTTTTGGTCATACAAGTCAGTTGATAGTGTACCATACATATTTTGTCTATTTTTAGTGAGGGTTGAATAGACTAACCAGCATTCTTTAAAGGGCCGTACAAGAACAAAAGAAACAGTGCTACTCACAAAAATATTGCAGCTCACCGGGGTGTCTGTGTTTACCACCACGACCCTATCATCCAAACTCCACAGAACTGACTTGCCACTTCCAAGCCCAAGCAGTCTATTGGCTCATCCGAGGAGCTGTGGTGTCACCACAAAATTAAGACAAGGTGAACATAGATGGAAGGGGTAACTGCTAGACAATCAAGAAGGACCAGGCAGCTAGACTTAGGGGACTCCTGCACTATCTCACTTACTGATTTTTCTTTCCCATTTTGGGTGAGGCTCATCAGAAGAATGTTGCTACAGTCCAGCTTGTAAAACTGCAAATGAGTCAACTGCAGACCTGTGTATGTCCAAGCTGAGGACAGTGCATTTGCCTGGGCAGAGCACACTCAGTGTTCTTGGCCCTCTAGAGATAAACACCATCAGTGTTGCTTAACCAAACCGCCAAGAAGAATGGGCTGCACTGTAAGGTAGGCTCCCTCTAACCGAGCTGTGGAACCTAGCGCCACACTTAGACATTGTAGGAGGGAAAGGAAGAAGCAAACCTCTAATGGCACACTGGTGGCCCAGGTAGTGCAAGCAGAATCTGATGTTTGTTGAACCATACTCAGAATGGCATTAAGTCTGTTTCCTTATGTTTCTATATAGCCCTTACTGTAACTCTCACACTGTGAGGTCAGACATCAGTTTGTACACATAATGCTTGGCTTGTGAAGCTGCTGAACATGGGAACATCGTATTTGGAAGGATCTCTAGCAACTAGGCACCATTTTGCCAGATACACAGTCATTGGAGTGGCATCACTGATCTCAGTGGCCAAACCCTTGCTCAATTCAGTGCGGGTCTTCCATGAACTGGTCAGCAATGTTTGGGCCTGGAAGATGTAAAGCGCACAATGAGGCACTGTATAAGACCCCCCTTACAACTGTCATCCCCCTGCTGCCTCCAGCCTGAAGCCCATCAAACTGATCCCCTTGAACAACCTAACCACATAGCCCTGGATGAAAATTGCACATACCCCTGATGGATGTCTGTATATCTCCCATACTGAGCCAGTATTAACCCCTGGACTGCCCATAAACGAGCCACAGGGATAACTGTGATCCATGACCAAGAGTGCTGAGGCACAGACCTCTGGATTGAGTACACCACAAACAGACACCTGATTATTTCCAAGCCCCTGGACAGATTCTGGAGGCTACCCTTGATTTACTGTGCTGGGACCCACTGAAAAATGGATATTGGACATTCAAAGCGGGCTTTATGCTCCCTTCTAGCGGATTTGAAGGTGTGCCTCCATGGACTTCACAGAGGACCACTTCGCTTGGACTTTGAGTCACAGCTTTTTACTTGCTGTACATGCAGTGTGTTTGCCTGATGTGCTGCTGGCACATGGTGCAGTTATGAGATTGACATAGCAATGGGACGTATGGCAAGATGTCAATTCCCTTGACTAAGGACTGCTGACCAGCTAAACAGCCTACCTGGCTCCATGGTGCCTGGCTCCATGACTGCACCAAAAGGTGTGGTGTGGCATGACAAGGCAGGGCAGGGCAGGGCAAGGTAGGAATGCTGTGAGCACCCCAGGTAGGTGCTAAGTGCATGAGCACAAAGACAGCGAGCGAGCAGCCCTGAAATGCAGCCTGGTCCAATCTGTGAGCTGGCTTCCTGTATGTAACTCACCCTTGCAGCAGCATGCCAGTGCTAGCTGTCGAAGCACCCTGAAGTGCAGCTTTAAAGTGCAGAAATCTGCTGCAAGTGGATCAGAAAGGTTCCATAAGGGTTCTGAGAGGCTGGCATTTGTTGGATGGTGCCCTGAGATGCTGTTCAATCCTAAGCAACATGGAGAACATTTGAATCAAGCAGTGAGCTGAAGTCACTAGGTATCTGCGCTGATTTCCATGTTGTGATTTCACAACTTCTAACTTATTCCACACATTTGATACAATAGGAAACTTAATATTAATGAGCTAAGTTATGGCATTAATATGGCATTTAACAAAGAATAATCCTTCTTAATTGGTACTCATCACTGCCTTGTGAGAAATTTGACTTACCTCTTGTTAAAAGCATAGAGCATATAGCAAGTTGGAACAAGATGCTCTCGACGTTGAAATAGGCCTTGCTGGGCTTCTTGTCCAATTCTGCCACAAATTGTGTCATAGCTCACATCACTCAGATGCCAATTTTCTTATTTGTTTTGTTAATTCACACCTTCTGGAATTGCAATAGCTGTGGAACATTGAGGCATGTCATATTTTTTAACATGGTAAAAGGTAATATACATTTAGCTAAACAGCATGCCTCAAAAAACTTCACATAATAAATCAATCTGAATTGCAGTTGTTGTATGGACAAATACAGCTATTATTCTCCACTGGCAAAGTTTCTTTTCTAATTGAAGTGTGTTGGCTAAAAGTGTAATATTAACCTGGATATCAACAAGCTTCCAGATCATTCCTTACATCATTTTAAGGAACAGTTTTCATCCATCTGAACAATTGAATCAGGTAGGGAAAATGACATTCCATCAAAAGGACAGCACTTCTAACAATTCAACATCTCCCTCCGTACTCGATTACAGTACCAACAAACAATACTTTTCATTCATTCATGAGACATGAGTGTTGCTGGCAAGGCCAGCAATTTTATCTGTGCAAACTCTGGTAATATAATTTATTCCACAACCTTCAGAGGTGAGACTGCTAAACTGAGCCAAGCTGACTAAAGGAAATAAAAAGCAAAACTTAAAATTCTAATACTTACTTAATTTGTCCATGTGGCTGCTGTATACAGCCAAGATGTCAAATATTCATCAATTTAAATAAATTACAGGTCACATAAAATTTAATTTTTTTCAAACATTTATTAAATATATATCAGCGAAGTGGTAGCAAGCTTACATTCCACACTCTGACCTTTCCGCGCATGGAGAAATGACAAGTTGTGGAGCATAGCGAAATAGAAAATACTAGAGTTGATTATAATTTGCTATTCCTAGGGCAGTTTTATAGATTTCAGGAAGGTGCTCGTGTATTTTCTAGCAGACCTTTCATCATGTGTCATATAATGGAACATATCAGAAGTTGCTGTAATCTGATCTGACTGGGACCAACTGTTCTGCTGCAGCTAATAATGTATTTATACAGCACCTCCTAATACAGTGCTGATTACACTGTCCACTTCCATCACTTGAGACTGGGAAGCAGCAGAGAAAGCTCAAAAGCTATGTTAAATTGAAGTGGCTACTAGTCAGTCTTTGACCGAAGTCTGTTTCTACCTATTAAGAAAAGCTGATTATTCAGGTCTTTTAATTGAATAAACGTACTTGTACTATCAGAATTTGTCTAATAAGACAAAAGGCATATTTAGTACGTTCTTTTCTGGCTGATATTTTCATTCAGTTCTATATACAGTGGAAAATTTTTTAAAGATCCTGTTTTTAGCACATGTCTCCTAACTGGGTAGTTTTGTTTTTTGTACTTTGATGTTTTTGTTGCCATTATTTCAGTATTTCACTGTTATTTCAGTATTGCTAGAAACTATTGAATCAATACTCCAGTATGGAAGTAACATAAAACTGCAATCACAACAACAGCCATTGTATTCTGTAGTGCCTTTGAACATAATAAAATATCTCAAATGCTTCACAGGAGCATTATAAAGTAAAACTGAACACCAAACTACATGAGGTGATGCTGTGGAAGCTAATCAAACACTTGGTCAAAGACATACATTTTAAAGAGAGTTTAAAGGAGAAAAGAGAAGAAGAGAAGCTTAATAAGTGAATTCCTGAATTTTGGGTCTTGACAGCCGAAGCTAGAGCTGCCACAGCTAGTGTAATTAAAACTGGAAGAGTTGCAGAGTCCGAAATTAGAGAACCATAAGTAACTGGAAGTGGTTAGAGCAGATAGGAAAGCTGAGGCCATCGATAGATTTAAAAATAAGGGTGGAAATTTTAAAAGTGAGGCCTTATTTGACTGGGAATCAATGTAGGCCACCAAGCACAGTGGTGATGGGCAATGGGACTAGCAGTGAGTTAAGGTGTAGACATAGAGATTTGGATGATTTCAAGTTTACAGGGGATAGAATATGGGAGACTGACAGAAATATATTTAAATAGACAAGTCTGGAGGTAAGAAGGTGTAAAGGAAAATTTCACCATTTAAAGAGCTGAGGGACGAACTGAAGCAAGATGGAAGTAGGTGGTCTTAGTAACAGCACAGATGCATGGTCAGAAGCTCAAGCTGGGATCAAAAATGACACGAAGGTAGCAAGCATCCTGGTTCAGTATCAGATGGTTGCTAGGGAAATATTTAGTACTGATGACTAGAGAACAGAATTATGGAAAGGACAAAGAAAATTTGCACAATCAAATATTTAGTTGGAAGGAATTTGTGCACATCCAGTACAGATGTCTGACAATTTGGCAGTAGTGACATAGTCAGGAAAGGTGGTGGTGAAGTGAAGCAGGGTGTCATCAGCATATGTATCAAACCTAACACTGTATTTGTTAAATCATGACCAACATCTTGGTCAAAGAACACATTGTTATGATTCTTATTAGCATAATTTCTGTATATGTGTTTGCTTAGCTGCCACAACAATGCCTCATGTGATTTGGCATTTAATTTTAAATTATTAACATTTATTAATTAAAAAGTGCAATTTAAAGTTTGCTGGATCTTTTCAAATGCAGAACATTTAAAGAAATAGCAGGTAATTTCATTTACCAGGAATTGGCACAGGTTATTGACAATTTGCAACTTGCAGTTAATTGCATGTTCCTCCTGATTGAACTTATCTCCTTTGAAATACAGGATCTGGTCACTGACCTTAAGGAGAAATTGTCTGACCATTTCAAGGAGGTGATGGTGGGTCTGATGTATCCACCAGCCTTTTTTGATGCTCATGAACTGCGACATGCTATGAAGGTACAGTATAAATACTTCCGTATTTTCATGAAATTGCATCATGGAAAGATTGTTATTTTATAACAGCTCTTAACAGACTGACTTATTTAGCAGGATATTTACACTGAAATAATGGTCTAATGGTTCATTGGACTGGACTGTTTAAAAAGTGTTTCTGTAGCAAGATCAGACACTAACAGAACTTTCTTTTTTGGATTGTGTAAAACGACATTTACAATTAAAATTACAAATCTTTCCAACACTAAACGTATTGATATTCTTTAACTATTTCCAATTGCATTTTTTTAGCGAATATCTGCTCTCCTATTCAAATATTCCAATCCCTAATTTGCATTTGTGTGGTTATAGAATTGGGGAGATGAGAGTGAAGGAAGATGAATGCATTGCCATAACAAAATAAAGAAATGGAGGTTGCAACCTTGAATTTTAGGATTGAGGTCGGACTTCCAAAATCCTTCAGAAATAATGGGCCTCCAGAACCAAAGTCACAATCCTGAACAAAGGCTAGAATTTTGTTGTCAGCATTGGAGGTTTCACCAGCTGACTGAAGAACAAGAAATGACCCGCATTTCCTCCCTTTGGGAAGTCCCACCAAGCCACAAGCCAATCAAGCAGTAGCAAGGCTAGCAGGCAAGCTTTTCCCTTGAATCAGGACCCTGGTAGCTTTCACCTACAGAATGCTAGTGGTTGATCAGAGGCCAACAGCTCTTGACCTCAGCCGTGTCACTGGGAAGACTGTTGTTGCTGCCAGAATGCCAAGTGTGTGTGTATGTGTGTGTGTGTGTGTGTGTGTGTGTGTATGTATGTGTGTTGTGTAGGTCAGTGGTGAGGGGAGGGTAGAGGTTTGGTTTCAGGAGTTGGTAACTATGGGAGAAGAGAGTCTGGGGCTTTTCCACCCAGAACCTAATCCTGGCAGAGATGTGAAGGCATAGAGGTTTAGATACACCTTCATCCCACCTAATTATGTGCCAATCTCACCTCCAAGCTCTTGACCAGCAGGAGAAATGATTCTGGAATAAAAACAGAAGTTGCTGGAAAAGCTCAGCAGGTCTGGCAGCACCTGTGAAGAAAAAAATCAGAGTTAACGTTTCAGGTCCGATGACATAGCGGAGAAATGATCCTGCCTGCTATTTTCATTAATTTCCTTCCTCAACCCCACCCAAAGTACTTGATCAAATAAATTAAGTCATCTAGTACCCAAAACTAACCACAATGAATGCAGGTGATCTCAACTAGCAGTCACGGATGGGCTTCAAATGATTATTCCTTTGATGATTCCCAAAAGTTCAATCATAAGAACTTATGCTCTGAGTGAAGCTGTAAAAACATTCAAGTCTTCAATTTACTCCATCAAAAGAATATTTATATTAAACATAAATTTATCTAGGAAGGAGACTTAGATCTTACAAAGTTGAATGAGATTTCAATGAGAAGGCTACGGTAGCCATTTAAGTGACAGGGATAACAACTTCTATTTTCTATACTCTGCACTATTTGATTTTATGTGCTTGGAATTATAAGGGTAATTTTCCAACTTTGCACTTCCAACAGGAACTCTTGCTTGTTGTCATTGTATACCAGAAATTCAGGTGGTGTCACCTCTGATCAACCAGCCTTTAATTTAGTTTAAATGGTTAGTGTATGAATGCCCAATGTTTCTGATATGTGTTTCCAATAGGTGAGTCTAGAAGCATGATCAATAATTGACTTCTCATAATGAAGAGCTCACATAATTTTGACTTGTATAATTGTTACTCCTCATTCGGATAGCACACTGGAAATCAAGCCCTGCTATTTCCAGAGTTATCACAAAAGGTAAAGCATTTAAAAGTATGAAAAATAGATAATTTATCAGTCTTTCAAATCGAGTTTGACAGAAAGCATAGACCATAGATCTTCAGTCTCCAGACACTTTCACTTATTTGTAAAAGGCACTTAATAACTGGTTTAAGAGATAACAAGGTGTAGAACTGGATGAACACAGCAGGCCAAGCAGCATCAGAGGAGCAGGAAAGCTGACATTTCGGGCCTAGACCCTTCTTCAGAAAATCCTACCATCCCTAGTAACTGGTTTACACTGATAAAATCATTGATTTATTAATTAAAAGACACAGGTTATAGGAATTGATAAAGGGATATAAATTAGATATTTTCAGGGCTTCAGATTCTTTTTCCTACAGAGCAGAATCACAGCTCTTTACTTTTCAGAGATCCGACTGCTTCTGCTCAACCATTCATAACCATAAACTGTTCAGATGCCTGGGAGCCAATGATACATTTGTTGCCAGGCAGAAGGCCTTTCTATTCAATAAGTGGTCACTAGCTCACAGACTTCATGCTGGCTAAATCTCTATTCATACACAGCCCCTGACTGTAACTAGCCTTCCCCTCCTGCTTAAACAAGCCATGATGTGGAGGTGCCAGTGTTGGACTGGAGTGGGCAAAGTCAGAATTCACGCAACACCAGGTTATAGTCCAACGGGTTTATTTGACATCACGAGTTTTTAAAGTGCTGCTCCTTTGTCGGGTGAAGTGGTGAAGACAAGCAGCTGTCTAAACAGCACTTAGAATGAGTGTCAAATTATTTGTTTCATAAAATGGCAGTAATCTTTCAACAATCTATGGGTTTAAAACAAATTTTTATCCCATTTCAGTCCGCTATCAAAAACACACAGAAAACATTATATGCTTTAAGACTACCGCATCAATTTTCACTCCCACTTTGAGAGTGCAGAGGAAGGACACTTCCCACCTCTGCACAGCTGACCCAGAGAAAACTAACTCAGAAGTTCAGATTTTAATTTTAGGTCCCATATGTCCAGAGAAGTGGTTGACCCCAAAAGAACAGTCATTTTGAACTGCAGATGAGGGTTAGGTACAAGGCTTTTCTCCTCACAACCACAGCGGCAAGGTAAAACCAGTAAAACTAATAACAGCGAACAGCCTTCTCCTCTTCACTTATCATACCCTACCGGTTAGACTCTCACACCATACCCATCCAGGATAATCCACACAACCACCTCTTTGCCATTTTATGTCCCTCCACTCACCCCATGCCCCCATATATGTGTAATGCCACCCTATGCCCAAAACCTTTCCCATAGCCCCCATATGTTCTGGATACACTGCCACAATCACTTATTTTCCCTGTGCTAATTTATACCCAGTCCCCATGTTCCCCTTACCCTCTGTGCCAACCTTTCTTCTGACGTGTTCTTCTACAGGTTCTCATGAGTTTGTACACATTGTAGGAACATTCATATCTAGTTTAACAATAGAAGGGTACCTGACACCATCCCGCATGAAGAATTCCTGTAGCCTCCCACTAACCTCCCCAAAGGTGCTTTGCAAACCTCCATATGTGCTCCAGAGCCATAGTCAAGAAATAACTTGCCAATCCAAAGAGATATCTGAGGTATCACTTGGCTATCTAAGAAAATGCACAAACAACAGACCTGCTTGGCTGTGCAGACAATTTCCACACTGTGGATATATCAAAATCAAATTTGAAAAGAGATTATCTAAATAGCCAGATGCCCCCATGAACTATGTATCCCCATAAGTCCACGCATGGACTCTGGCCCACCCTCAATCTCAACTCCATGAAAACTGATGTGTGGTATATCAGAAAATTCCAGCTTTCTGCCCTGAAGATAACGAACAGGGAATTTATTTTCATAAAAACAAGCAGTCTAGGATCTTGTGATTTTCAGGTGGGCCTGCTGATGCCTCTCAAAGTTGCCGTTAGCAGCACATTTTATGCACCTCCCAAAGATGTGCCCCTTGACATATTTACGCACTCTTAGTCATGACAATTTCTGGATCCTTGGAAGTTCACATGATATCTATCTTCACATATTGAATGTGGTTACTGCCCTGCCACACTAATTAGAATGGGATGACAGTTATATCATGTATACCTTACATACATGAATAACTATAACAACTCAATGGTAGTTAATTGCTTAGCAGAGCACAGGTACAACACCTCTGGAAGTTCAAGGTCACCCTTGTGCATTTGCTCACAGAGACCTAGCTACACATGCCTGTTCTCTTGATCAGGGAGGAAGATGTACCCTGGCAGGGACATTAGGTTGCAGCATAAACCAGAGCCCATCTGCTGCTCTGTATGGATGGAAAATGTATGACTAGTTATCGCTTATAGGAGTAGAGCGAGTAACCATGCATTACAGCGCTGTACAGCAGCTGAATGGTGATTTAAAAAGCTATTTCACATTATTAGTTGTGTTATGTTGCAGAGTTGATATTTCACCCTGGCTCTGTGACTCAATGCTGCAATAAATTCTAATTTGACAGAGAGCCCTGGTGAATTTAATTCAATGCCACTAATTAAATTTCCGAGATGATGTTAAAAAAATCTAATTGGTAGGTGGAAAAACATTGAAATCATTTATAAAAATTCCATTAGGTTCCTTCCACTAGATTCAAGGTCACATTCAGTTTAAACAGTTTTCCTCTCCTCATTATGATATTAGAAACTTGTTGATTGTCATTGATTATCTAAGGCCATCTTAGATGATACTTGTAGCTTAAAAAGGCAACAGTGCCCAAGGTATTGTTAGATTTAGCAACTGGGAAATCGAGAATTATGAAGATGTTGGTACACTAATATAACTGTTTTTCAGATCCTGTATTCTGACAAATGAGTTTGTTTTCAAAATGTTAACACACTAGAAAATAAAAAATTGCATTGTCAAAGTTTATGTTCCTGCAGATACTGCACCTGGCATAGAAATGAAAAACTTGTCCCTTGGAGGTTAAACATTGCAGACCAGCCTACCTGAAAAGTCGACAGTAAAATGACAGTGCCCTTACAATATTAGATGCACTTGGGATGTTAAAACAGGGACATCCTTGAGTCTGATTCACTGAATTACTGAAATACATGGAAACTTGCATTTCCAAAGGGCCTTTCATTAAACAACCAATGAAATGAACCAATGTACTGTAAGAAATGCGATAATCATTCAAAGATTATAATGTATATGTGTAAAGGAGCCTTGCTGAATTTTCTCCATTTGCACTCTCACCTGGATTGCCAATATTCGCTGTGCCTGGCAGTTTCTTGGCATGACTATTTATCTCTATGCTAATAACACGGATATTGTTAGACTACGCATACTCATTTGGGAGAGATATGAATTATACTATCTGCTCTCTCATTCTATTTGTTGAAATGAGAGCTTTGGGCATATGCAGTGCTTCAATCCCTAGCTGGTTAATTTTTAACCATGAGCTATATTAGTGCATCTAAGCATTTTTGAAATTTAACTTTGCACTGGCTGTACTTTCAAAGCCCCAGAGATTAGGATTAATTAAGGTGATCTCATACTATTTTGCTTCAGTGCACTTAGGAATCAGACCATCCCCTGACTATTTCAACTCACAACCACTTTCTCATCGATGCAATCTCAAAACCACTTTGCATCAAGATGAAAGTGGAGTTATTGTGTCACAAGATAAGGACCTAATTCAGGCCTCAGGATGTAGCTGATGATTTGACAGCAAGGATGCATATATTGTCAATTCCCGTTACTTTGTGAAGCTACACTTGTACAACCGCTCCGTGTACAATTAATTTTACAATTGTCCACTTCAGAGGGATTGAGTAAACCCTGTAGGATGCAATTGGGAATGGAAATTATAAATTTACACAATAAGATTAATATATTTCGTGCATAATTATTGAGGGGTGATGACATAGTGGTAATGTCATTGCACTAATGATTTAAAACCCCAGTTGAATGTTCTGGGGGCATGGGTTCAAATCCCAAAATGGCAGTTGGTGGAATTTGAATTCAGTAATAACCTGAAATAAAAAACTAGCCCAATGGTGACCATGTAACCATTATCGATTGTCACAAAAACACATTTTGTTCACTAATGTCCTTTAGGGAAATAAATCTGCCATCCTTACTTAGTCTGGTCTACATATGACTCCAAGCCTACAGCAATATGGTTAATTCCTAACAGCCCTCTGGGCAAATTTGGGATGAGCAATAAATGCTGATCTAGCCAGTGATACCCACATCCTATGAATGAATAGTAAATCTGAAACTCACAAATGATGTGGCTCTGAAATGCTAGATTTAAACCTGCTCCTTAAAGAAGAGATTGAAGACCTCTGTACTATTTAATTTATCTACTCTTGCATCTGTCCTGATATAAAAATGATTAGTCTCTTTGTCTAGTCTCAAAACTTTTCCAGGGAACAGTATGAAAAAACAAACCAGGCATGTACATATTCAAAGCATTATTACATACAAGATTATGTCTATGCAATTTTTAAAAATTTTTATTGCCACTTGTACAAATTGCAATATTTAATAGTATATTCATCCTTTCATGTTATAAATTGTATTTGTTTCAATATCAGATTAATCTAATTGGATTTGTGGCAGTCATTTTATGAACTGCTTTGTTCTTTTAAATGTAGGGTGTGGGCACAGATGAAAACTGTTTAATTGAGATTCTTGCCTCAAGAACCAACAGTGAGATCTACGCGATCAATGAAGTCTACATGATGCGTAATGCAATTTTTATAATTCCATTCAAGTTTTAAAATGACTGTCAATTTAGTTTTACAGAAATTAAGATGGTGATTTGTTTTACTTTTGCATCTTGGGATGTGAGTGATGCTGGCTGAGTCATACTTTCTCCCCTGCTTAGTTGCCCTAGAAGTGGGCTTTCTGCTTGAAAAACTGAAATCCACATTGTGATGGTACTCCCACATGCTGTTAGGTGGCGAATTCCAGGATTCTGACCAACAGCAATGAAGGAATGGCCACATTTGTCCAACTTAGTTTTGTTCCTTGGAAACAATTTGGAAGGTGATAATGTTCCATTGAAATTGTTGCTCTTGCCCTTCTACGTAATAAAAGTTGCACAACAGGAAAATGGTCTTGAAATAAGTTTGATGAATTGCTGTAGTGCACCCTATGGATCATACATACCGCAGCACAGTGCACTGTTGATAGAAAACGATGGATATTGTGTCCAACCAAAATCAAGGTTATAAATGACATAAATTAAGATTTTGCAATTGCACACCTTGGAGAGTTCACTTAAAGATTTGCTTACTAAGGCATTACTGTAGTTTATAAATTGCAAGGTTTAAAAATGATGGTGCTTCCAGTATTTTGATGTTGGGACTCAGTGGGTATGGTCTGCTGAAGTATATGGGGAAATATGGGATACAGCGCCAATGAGCTTTACAACATTCTCTACATAGGATAGGATGTACCCTGGGATAGTGGTGGAAACTGGCGGATGTGATAAATGCTTTTGGATGTTTTACTACCCTAAGCATGCTATAAAAATGCAGATTTATGTCATTATCATTCAAAGGAAATATTTATGGCAGTCTCTGAGTAGTTCATGGGCAACAGGCCTCAAATGTTAGTGAGAAAGACTTGGGAAGATCAGCTGAGATGAAAATACTCAGGCTCTGTCCTCCTCTGATGTCTGGGTTATTGTTGGTAAATTCATCTGCAAATTTTTTCTTATTACTGAACATTAGGACCAACATAACCAACTATTAATAGTGCCTTATCCACCATATACTCTGTGAAAACATATATGTCACACAGCTAATAACAAGTACACTTTCTGTTTTGCTTTTAGACTTTGGTGTACCACTTCAAGAGGATATTGATTCAGAAACATCTGGGCACTTCAGGGATGCCCTAATGATACTTGCACAGGTATCTTGACACTTACACTTCAGTTTGTTATTTTGGGAAATAAGTGTACTGACATGATAGGAAAAGCACTAACTATAACCAAGTAGCAACTTTGATGATATCTTAGATTGATGCAAAAACTTGGAATTAAGCTAAACATAATATGCCTGAACGCTGTGGGCTTCGCCTCCAGCAGGATGTATTACTTGATGTGGCAATGCTTATATTATCCCTCATGGCAGAAGAAACTAGATTTGGACAATATGGTATTGAAAGATCTAGATGCTGTTTATTATAGCTGACTATTGTGTAAAAATAACACATTCATGATCACATAAATGGTTAGGCTAGGATTATACCATTCAGTTACAGAAAAAGACTACGCTTCTAGTAGTGTGTTGTACATCAAGTGATCCCAGTAAGAACTGGTGTCTGGGACATTGCTACCCTCGGGTATGTGTTATGATACAGTGATGATATCATGACTGTGTTTTTTAATGTTATACTGATACATTGTGTCTCTTAAATGTATACTGACCATGAAAGGAAATGCAATAACTATAATGCTCAAGCAGACACTCTTATGATTTTTGTTATTTTGACTCAAATATTGGAAATTAAGTTAAATTTTACTGACTGAATCTTACTTTTTTGGTTCTGTGAGATGTGTTGAGTTTTTAAGGATTTTCAACATGAGGCCCAGCAGACTTTCTCACTATATTACTAAACTCATCGCATTAACTACCTACCCGACCCAACAGCATCCCTTATGTCCGATTCCAGCTGCATCTTACCATATGCCATTTCCAGAACAACTCAACACAAAGTGGATATTCGCTGAAAGAGTGCATCATTGCATTTGCATGATCTTTAAAAGGATGCTGTGCACTCGGGCAAGTGTTGACAATCCAGCAATGTCTTGGCATAGCAGGCATAAAGCCGCATTATTCATGGCACACAGCAGGCATGGCTGACAGTCCGTCACACATACAACCTTAGTTCGTCACCCTAGTTGCCAATCAAACACCATGCCACACAATTTACCTGTCTTTAGCTTCATCCCTTCTAAACACCCTCTCTCTTGAGTCCACAAAACTCTTTCCCGAGTGCCCAATGGTTACCCACATGTTGTGATTGTCCAGTCAGGGAGCATCAGACGCAGGCAAGCATTCAGACAAAATTTAAACATAAGCTTTTATTGTCTTCTGGAAAACAAAAGCGAACACAAAGGAAAGAACTACAGGCTGCAATTCACACTAACAATATGACCTAAATAAGGGGTTTCCGATTTTGACAGTCCATGATGGTCTTCTGCATCCAACTTCCATCTAAAAGAGCCGGGTGTCAATCAGCTCCTGTCTGCCTGTGGGGCCTGATGCAGCTGAGTCCTGTCATCCACAAGAAGAGCTTCCTCGTCCCTACAGTCCTCATCCTTCTTCTGAGTCCTCATCCTTCTTCTGAGAAGATTGTTCATGTCCCTTGAATCGTCAACATCTAACATATCACATTATTGTCTGCTTCAATTGTGCACAGCATGCCAGGATTGTTTAGCATGCTCTGTCCGGACTATACTGGATGGCACCCCCTTGGAGACCAATTCAAGCTATGGAGTCAGATTGTCAGCAGACATACCATCTGCTCAAATATTGCCCTGGTTGCAGCATGTGTACTAACTTGGTGAAGGTGCCATGACGACTGAGTGACCAACACATTACATCCAAAAGGAGTACCTGCTGTGCTCCTTCACATCCTGGATCCACTTCAACCATTCGAATTTTCACAGCATTCATTAGGTTCCACCATCATACTTACATGACTTATGATGCAGTGATGCTCCCCCCTCCCACAGCAACCTTCAAAGTTCCACAAGTAGTGAGTACCTTTTGGCCAGCATTTGCCTCTTTAAAGTTATTAGCTCTGACTCCTGCAAAACCGTGATGACAATGTTAGTTCAGCCAGCACTAATAACCTGGTGAAATCTTGACCAACATTTGACACATAAACATGTTCAACCTGCATGAATTTCTTCTGCGTGAAAAACTGTTTGCAAATGAAATATAACTGGAGTTTGCAAAAGTAGGCTTCACGTATTTGTCCCTTCAATATCCTAAAGTCCAGTCAATGTAGATCCTGTGCTTATGCTCGTAAAAGAGACAATTAATTAATTGGACAGCATCTGCACTGAGCTTTTCCTGGTCACCGGTTACCCCCACCCCCACATTCCACCCTCCCAGAGCTTCTATGTCATCTTCCACCTTGCACTACCCCGACAAACCATTTACACCTACCAGCTCCCAAAAATGTAGACTCACCACATTGAACCTCACCTCCAACTGTCCTCTCTGCCACTGAACTACATCATTATATCTTATTGATTACCATTTTGGTACTCAAATCTCACCGTGGGCAGAGTATGGTGGTCGTCATTGCCAATAGCCTCACCGACCATAGCTTCCATGCCCTTTGATGCTGTTCTGCATGCTCTCCAAACACCTTGAGATGACCCCTATTACTGTCCTTATGTTTACCTCCACAAACATTTTCCATGGCCAGCCTCAACACCGCCTTTGCTTTTGGCAGTGGTAAACCCCCACATCCACTCCAACCCACCCACTGTTACTACAGAACTCCCTTTGCACCTTCCTTAACAATCAAAGAGTGGTCCCCCAGTACTGTAATGAACCCAGACCTCTGACTGACTTTAACGAGTAGCGCCTACACATTTAGAAGGGACCCGCGGAATAACTTTTTCATACAGAAGGTGGTTCGTATGTGGAATTAACTGCAAGAGGGAGTCGTAGATGGAGATATAGTTACAATTTTTTAAAGATATTTGGATAGATATTAGTTTAGTTTGGGAAACTTAGTTAGTTTGGGAAACTTAGTTAGTATGGACAATTTGGATCGAAGAGTCTGGGTTGCGTGCTGTATGACTCTATGATTCTATAATGAGGTGAGTTTGGTAAGATAAACCAAGAGAACCCATTAGGCCTCAAGGTGACAAACCCTCTAAAAAAAACTCAACACAAGTTGGACTTAGCCAAAACTTGGAAGATTCAACCCAAGATTCCAATTTTTTCCCATTGACTTCAATTTGCTTGGCTTTCTTAGTGTCACATTTGATCAGATGCTGTTTGATTACAACTGCAGACCTTTTTTCTCAAATTCAGCTCTTTTGTCAATGTTTGGACCAAAACTATATTAAGATCTGGAGTTGAGTGGTCATGGTGGAATCCAAACAGAGCAGGTTATTGATGAGTAAGTGCCACTTGATCACACTGTCAGCAACCCCTTCTATTGATTTTGCTGACGATTGGAAGTAGACTCATGGGGTGGTAACTAACCAAATTATACTTGTTAACAAGCATGGGGCTGGATGAACACAGCAGGTCAAGCAGCATCATAGGAGCAGGAAAACTTGACGTTTCGGGCCTAAACCCTTCATCAGAAATGGGGGAGGGGAAGAGGGTTCTGAAATAAATAGGGAGAGAGGGGGAGGCGGATAGA
>JAHRHZ010000126.1:6713540-6739166 GCA_024137785.1 Ginglymostoma cirratum | reverse complement strand
GATTGGGGCCTGGGATTGGGGTGAGGGAGGAGGTGTGGGGGCAGGTGTAGCACTTCCTGCGGTTACAAGGAAAAGTGCCGGGTGTGGTGGGGCTGGAGGGGAGTGTGGAGCGGACAAGGGAGTCGCGGAGGGAGTGGCCCCTCCGGAAGGCAGATAAGGGTGGGGAGGGAAAGATGTCTTTGGTGGTGGGGTCTGACTGCATCCGCTGTACCCGTTGTGGCTTCCTCTACATCGGGGAAACCAAGCGGAGGCTTGGGGACTGCTTTGCAGAACACCTGCGCTCAGTTCGCAACAAACAACTGCATCTCCCAGTCGCGAACCATTTCAACTCCCCCTCCCATTCCTCAGATGACATGTCCATCCTTGGCCTCCTACAATGCCACAGTGATGCCACCCGAAGGCTGCACGAACAGCAAATCATATTCAGCCTGGGAACCCTGCAGCCCAATGGCATCAATGTGGATTTCACAAGCTTCAAAATCTCCCCTCCCCCAACCACATCCCAAAACCAGCCCAGCTCATCTCCACCTCCCTAACCTGTTTTTCCTCTCACCCCAAGCCACACCCCCATCTCCTATCTACTAACATCATCCCGCCCCCTTGACCTGTCCGTCCTCCCTAGACTGACCTGTCTCCTCCCTACCCCCCTACCTACACTCACCTTTACTGGCTCCATCCCCACCTCTTCGACTTGTCTGCCTCCTCTCCACCTATCCTCTCCTCTATCCATCCTCTATCCGCCTCCCCCTCTCTCCCTATTTATTTCAGAACCCTCTTCCCCTCCCCCATTTCTGATGAAGGGTTTAGGCCCGAAACGTCAAGTTTTCCTGCTCCTATGATGCTGCTTGACCTGCTGTGTTCATCCAGCCCCATGCTTGTTATCTCGGATTCTCCAGCATCTGCAGTACCTTTTATCTCTGATACAAAATTATACTTGTTCTCCTTTTTCCAAAAGGTCATACATGGGCAACTTTCCATTTTGTTAGTAGATGCCAGCGTTGTAGCTATATTGGAGGAAATTGGCTAGGGGTGCGATTAGATCTGAACCACAAGTCTTCAGTATAATAGCCAGGATGTTGACAGGCCCCATAACCTTTACTGCATCTAGTGTCAACAGGCATTTCTTGATATTGTGGAAATAGCCAAAGACTTGCATCTGTGATATGAGGTCCTCAAGGTTACCCTGAGATTGATTATTCACTGAACATTTCTGGCCGAAAATTATTGCAAATGCTTTAACCTTGTCTTTGCAGTCAAATGCTGAACTCTCCAGAAGATGTTAATGGAGACTCTTACTCCCTTTAGTATATTCCACCATCATTCATGTCTGGATGTATCAGCTTTATGGAGTCTTGATATGATCCATTGTTTGTGAGGTTACTTAGCTCCGTCTATCACATGCTGGTTCCAATGTTAAGCATGCCTATAGACCCAGGTTGTATCCTCAGCAGTACAGTTTTCATTTCTCTGTGTGTTTGGTGTTGTTTCTGGCATTCAGTCCTACACTTCTTATTGAACCAGTGTTGATCTCTGAGTTGCATGTGGTTTATATTGACCTATGAGGTTACAGATTGTGGTGGAGTACAATTCTGCTGTTGTTGATGGCCTTCAGCTTCAGATTTTTTTTAACCCAGTATGAGCTCTAGGTCTACTCTGAATCAATCCTATTTAGCGTTGTGATAATGCCACATAACACGATGAAGAGTGTCTTCAGTCTGAATATGAGCTGTTGGCTCCACAAGGACCGTGCAGTAGCCAACCATAAACATATGTATCTGTGATAGGTAGATTGATGGCCATGGGGTCAAACAGTTTTTTTCTGCCTTTTGTTGGTTTCATTACTACCTGCTGCAGGCCAGCCTTGCAATTCTGCACTTCACCGGGTCAGTCAGCAATGATTCATCTTGATGATGGACATTGAAATTCCCCCACATCTCCAGAATATATTGCTGTGACCTTACTACTCACCAAGTAGTGGTCAAATGAAGGAAAAGTGTTGTTTCTTCAGCTGAGTGAGATAGGAGATTTTCTTGCTCATATTGATTCTAATGCCATGAGACTTCATGAAGTCCAGCTTCGATATTAAGGATTTCCAGTGCCACTCCCTGTATACCATGGTGTCACCATTTTGAGTACATCATCCTGTCAGCTGAAGGTTTACTGTTCAGTGCCTGATGTAAGCTGTGCATTATATATGCCTTCTCTTCTCCCAGCCTGTCCAATGCTTCTCTCCCTCATAAATTCATCTGTCATTTGCCATTGTAGTCATGTTCCAGGACAAAGAATCTGCTGCATTATCAAGGTGTACTTAAATTTGTCATTTTTACAGGCTTTAACTGATTAAATCCCACTGCAATTTTAATGTTGATTGTTCATAAGATCTTTCAATACGGTATAACTGTGTCCGACCGTCCTAAAATTGGCTTTCAATTAAAAGACCTTAATAAACACAAACATTATTCCCTAATGCAGTTCATTAAATCCTCAAAGAAGTAAAACAAAACTGAGGAAATGTCAATGTTACAGAGGATCTAGCACCCATTAGACAACTGTTGGTCATTTAGCCACCCCTAATGTCACACAAGCCATGTTTTCGATGGTCTTACATACAAATCTTGGCTGAACATCATTCAGTGGTTCTGTGGTGTGTGCACAGAAGGAATATATTATCAGACACCTCTTCGTCAGCAACTGCTCACTACATAGTTAGGTGAACAGTGAGAATGGGGGAAAAAAATAAGCTGCTATATTGGTGAAGCACTAGACTCAGCTCAAGCATGTGGTGTAATATTGTCCAGGGCTAAAGGTTACCTTTTTTCTATAGTTTGTCAACAAGCATATTCGAAAAGCACCTTGAACAAAAACATTTATATTTCAAAATAATGATACTTTATTTAAATACTTTTCAAATATTATTTATTCTGAAAGAATTGTCAAACATGTTTTCTGGTCAGTTCTTTGTAAAAATGTGTGACCTAGAAAAAGATAATGCTCATAGGTCTCCACCAAAACCTATTAAAATTTGAGAGGCAAAGAGATACCTGATTTATTGATTTTTTTTGTTAGGTTGCTGACCCACGCTCGCTGCCAATGATATGTGAACATTGGTTGTGGCTATCCTAAGTGGGATCAATAGTGGTCACCAGATGGAAAATGTCATATTCTCCTTTGCTTTCCAATGTCCTTGCAGATCCCAGCAAAGTAATAATTTTTAAATATACAGCTTTCTCAGACTCTGGGAATTTAGTTGTTATAGCATTCACGTCACATATTTTTGGCTGCAGCTTAGGGTGTTGGCTATTGTTTGTGTGCATAAGGCAATACTAGATCATTTCAGGTAAGGCAAGTAACATGCCATAACATCAGGAACCACTGGCTCACATTATTACGGCTTGTAAATGTGTGCTGTGGATCAGTGCTCAATCAAATTGAAAACTCCAAACTGGTAAGATGTAACCAGTTTGGTTTGTTGGTGATAACATGTGTCTGTCCTAAAGTGAGACTTGTGTCCTATCTTCTGTAAGATCGATCTAACAGGCTAAGCTTGGAGGAAAGAAAAATACCGGGGGAACAGTTCCTTCAAAATAAGTTTGCTGTTAGTGGAACACGGAAATTTCAGTTAATGTCAACATGGTTTCATTCACACACTGAGCAAAACCATCTCTCCTAGGATGATTTATGTATTAGCTTCCAAAACAGGCAAATAATACAACAGTAGCTAAAGTCTTATACATTAAAATATCAAATAAAAATAAAGGTGTGAATTTGCATCTGGGTTCTCCTACTTGCTCGTCATAACTGCTACAGAAACTAATGGACTCTTCACAATAATTACATAAAGTGCATTTATACTATTCTGTAGGATTTCTGCAGCTCTTCTGCCGGATAATATTAAGAAGTGAGTGAAGGTACACAGATCCTAGTGGCTTAAAAAACTACAGGAAAACTTTGAGGGCCTCGCCATCTTCAGTCATAATCATTTTTTACTGTTGCTTATTTGTAAGTGGGATGATTCTCAGTATTACAGTAATCCATTGTTAAACTCATTTAAAACATTGCTCACGAAGGAAATGATCACAATCACTTACTAGCAATTACCTTCAGAAATGAAAGCGATTCAAAACAATACAATGTCCAAGGCCATACTGCCACCTATTGGTGTGAAGGAGAGACTTTAAAATAGGATTTTAACATGAGGTAACAGCAAGCAAAGACAGGATTCCTATGGCCACATATGTTTACTTCAAAGGCAGTTAAGAGCCATTGTCAGAGGCAAAAACATCACCAAAGCTGCATGTCCGGTTTCCACTTTTCATGAGAGCAGAAATGAAAGGAAAATTAAAATGACCAAAAGTATAAATAAAAACAAAAGACATCATTACATTGTATAATGGATCTAGACAAATTGGGAGATTGAACATTTTTGTTGCACAAGGATGATACAAAATCTGCGAGCCAATGAACAGGCTGGGTGTTTTCTCTTTTGAAAAGAGAAGGCCGAAGGTAATCTAATACAGGTACTTTACCACAGGTTTGCTCGTGGGGTACGAAACTACCTCCAATGAGAAACTATTAAAAGTTCAGATTTCCACAGGGGTGAGCACTTCTAGACATGGTTTTCTGCCCATAGCGTCAGTAAGGAGTGGAAATGGAGTGATAAGATCAATTGTAGGACTCATTTAGAGATATCCACAGTAACTATTACTGAGGTTGCTGGTTGTTCTGACAACAACTCTGCAATTTATGCCAAAGCCATCCACTCTATCACTGGGGAGTGTGATGCCATAGGAGAGCTGGAAACTTTGCCCCTGAGGCAGGGCAGAGTCTCACTTCATCAATGCCAACCCAGATCCAATACTGGAGATCATGAGAAAGAGAGAGGAGGAAGGCCTTTGTCCAGCAGGGAGACAGGAGGAAGGTACCTAGTCATGCAGTTGGTGCACATTCCTGTTCAACATCATCTGGCTCTGTCTCCTTTCTTCCTCCTTCACATCCTGCTCCTGCTTCTTCCCCAAAGAGTTAGTGCCTTCCAACTTCGCAATGTCATTGATGACCAAAACGTCTCTGAAGAGCTGTTTTTCGGAGAATGAAGCCGACTGATCCAGGCACCTGAATCACATCTTCAGAAACCACGCCTGTGAGCTCAACAGTGGTCACTGTGAGCATATGGTATTGTTTACATTGACTATGCCTCTGTTAGAGCTACTGTGTTATTATATTTGAATGATGCCCATATTTAGAAGCTAACTTACAAATGAGCCAAGTATCCAGATGTTGCCACATGAGCACAGACTCTCAGCTCTGTTATATTTGAGGTGCCAGGCTGTGTCTGGAGATTACATTGTTGTATGTTTTAGCTTGGCTGCAAATTGGCCCAGCAGAAATCCTCAAACAAAAGGAATTAACATACTTCATTTATGTTACATTTAAATAACACAAGTGCATAGCTAGATGGCACCTGTCAAGGGGTGAAACTCTTCAAGGTATTTCTTGTATGCTAGATTGCATCAATACACTTTGTGAGTGAAGGTTTGAGGCAACCTGGACTGCTGGATAAGAGAGGAATCATGACACCTGCAAGCAGATATAAAGCAGACATTAAAGCAACCAACTGATTTCTGTTTGTGCAGCTTGCAGACCCATAGCAGACTAACCGCCAGGGCAGGCAGAGTCACAACATTGTTTACACACTGCACATGGAGTCCTTAGAAGAAAACCCTCTGAGAGGCAAGGAATGCATACAATACAGGCCTGTGTGAGAACTTTGCCTGATAGAGGACAGTTATTGTAAATTCATCCTGAACTAATTAGTAATGTTACCACAATTAATGATGAGTGTAATTCACAGGGAGCCAGAGAAGAGGGATATGAATATGAGGATCAAGCCATGGCTGCAGAGGATGCTACGGTAATAGAAAAATCTTTTACATATTGTCAAATGCTATCCATGGTTACTTAACTTATTGAACAAAGGATATTTGATGAGCTAATAGATAACATGACAATGAAAATTCGGTCTTTTAATTTTTGACATACTAGATCCTTTGGGATGCATGCCAAGGCAAATCGGGGGAGCATAAAACGATGCTGCAAGATATCCTGTGTAGAAAGAGCTATCAGCAATTGTGGATGGGTAATTAAAGATTCCATTGTTGGACTTCCTTTGTGATTTTATTAGAATACAAAACCATGAAGTCATAAGAGTATATATACAATTTGTGTCACAAAAGCAAGGATCAAACTAATTTTAAAAGACCTCTTTAAATTTTCACAGGAGGTAAGTTATTTTTGCTGAAGAAAATCAAATATTATACCAGTGATAAGCTATATAAAGAAGTTGTATGTGCTTTTACTAGAATCACTATTACTTTAACAGAAATATCTTGAAGCTCATGTGAATTTTGTTGCTCTTAACATAGCCCACCTTATACTAAACAAGAATTCCAGCCTTCCAATCTATTCTCTGTCCTCTCCTGTAGATGAAGGCTGGTTCACTAATGGCCATGAGGGAGGGAAACTGCCGTCTTTACTTGGCATGGCCGACGTGATTCCAGACCCAGAGCAACATGGTTGACCTCTGAGCATTAGGGATGGGCAATAAATGCCAGCCAAGCCAGCAATGCTCTCACCCTGTGAATGAATAAGAAAAACACACTAAAATCAAGTTTCACAGGTTTTAACAACCCTCTGAAATTTCGCTCAAGTGAGCACATATTAACTATTTGAAATGAAAAGGGGACACCACAGCTGAACAGCTGTCATCACTAAATTTACAGTCATATTTCAGCATGGATGTGAATCAACATACAGACCTTTATCTGCCTAGACTGCTGGCAGAATGTAATACTGGCACCAAGATTTGCTAATGAACTATGATCAAAGAACTTCCATTTAACATTAAACTTGCAGTTTAGACTCAATTCTATCATTCCACATTCCTCATGGTCTGTCTCCATAGGAGCACCTGCCAGGAAATTGGGAGAATGGATTTGTCATTTTCCAAACAATCAATTCTAATGGATGGAAGACAATATACCTTGCACAATGATTCCCTGCAATATGCTGCTTTGGGCATAACTGCTCACTGAGATTTTTGGAAACACAGATTCAGATCATTACAAGCCACAGCACTAGGAGGTCTTGTAGTACAGGGTTAGCGTCATTCCCTCTGGGCCAAAAGCTCCAGGTTCCAGTCCCACCTCCATAATGATGGCCATGGAAGGTGTGTCATGATGCAGCCAAACCAAATTGTAAATCTATCCGTTATGCCTATGGCAAGTGGTGAGAATAGGAACATTTCCTGATCAGCCATGTTTATATTAAACATTCAGCACAATCAGCATCCCCATATTAAAACACAGACATGCAGCAACTTGCCACAAGCAGCTGTAATCCTTTTTCAGAGTGATTACCACACAGGCACCAAAGCACTGCTGATGCTGTTTACATGGAATTAACTGAACTACAGTGATAACAAGGTGTGGGGCTGGATGAACACAGCAGGCCAAGCAGCATCATAGGAGCAGGAAAGCTTGACGTTTCGGGCCTAGACCCTTCATCAGAAATGGCAGAAGAAATTGATCTTGTATCATATTTTATTTTTAAAAGTTCCAAAAAAACAGTAATTCCAACTCTAAGGAGACAAAGTGATTGAATGCACTTTATCACCGTATTTTCCTTTCAAAATCATCCAAGGAATTAATTCATTATGGGCAACAGATCTGCTCAAGAGGTCTGCATGGGGCTCTTCAAGGACCACGGCCCTACTTGTCACAGGATATTGACATAAGTCTCTTCAAGCTGTGCTTTACAAGCAAGCCCCTCCTCCTTAATTTCTTCCTTTCATGTCTTTGACATATTTGTTTTGAAGTTTGATGTTAGACAAGTGCATCACCATTTTCCACCCTCATGTGGCAAATTATGAACCATGGTACTGCTTTACTAATGGTGCCTTGCTGGAGTGCAACATCTTACAGCATATGAGAAACCATTCAGGACAGAGCAGTTTATTCGATCGGTGTCTGAATTAAACATCTCTTTCCTCCACCATTGTCACATAGTGGCTGCCTTATTACTGTCTACAGATGCAATGCAGCACTTTATCGAGCTGGCTGTAATACCCTCCTCCCTTGAAACCTCATCCGCCCAGAAGGGCAAAAGCAGGAATACTGTGGGAATTTCTCTTAACGCCATTCCTGACTAGGATTCATATTACTGCCTCTTCAAAAACACAGGGGTTATATTCTGAAATTCACTTCCTGATACTATAGCTAAAGAAACATCATCACAAGAACTGCAGCAGTTCAAACAGAGTTCTCATCATCACCCACTCAAGACAACTATAAGTGCAATCTTTCTCAGGTCACTCAATCCTAAGAAAAAACATATTTTTGCACAATATCACAAAAACATATGCAATCTAATGATGTAAATTACAGTTTACAACATTACTAAAAGTATAGGATCAATTTTCTAACTGGCTGGAACAAAACAAATACCAATTTCATAATAAACTGATGTAAATCAACTGCAAATTTTTAAATGTCAGAATGGTCCAAGGGTATCATTTAAGAGTTTATGTAAATTTGAGAATCTGCAATGACAAGTTACAGCAATTGAAAAGATGCTGTGGGTGTTGCTTTAATGCCATGGCCACTGTACTGACAACTTGCTGTGGCTTAAGAATATGCTGTAAGGTTTCTGACAGAGGAGAAAAACAAAGAAAAAACAAAAGTAATTGATCAAAAATGACTACAAAGATAAATATTATCTTCAGGAGTGTTAAGAAAAACAGCAACTTACAACAACATTGGAAACTAGCAATGTAAAAAATGGCGCTGGCCCAACAGCGAAGAAAAACTTACATTTTCATTGACGTATACAAATGTTAAAGATGCAGGAGGAACAGCATGTTGCACAGCTAAAAGAGAATGATCAAAGTGAAAATGAGACTAGGGTAGAACTCTGAATGATGTAACAATGTGCCTCCAAGCAATGACCAGAAAAATCACTTTGAGCCAGGGGACCATACAATTAAATGCTGAGTAGAGAGAGCAGATCATCATTATATCACTTGTTCAGCGTTTTCTTTTCAATGGTAAGTTATATTTAAGATTATTGATCATAATTTGTTGAGAATTAATATATAAATACAAAAGCATCAAGTGTGTAAAGTCCACAGAATGACAGTATGAATTACAATTTTTTTCAAACACGTATATTGTTAGATATCATTGTGGCATTGTGCAGAGAACAATGAGCTGAGTGGGAGGCATCTACAATATATAGGAGGTCCAAACTTATAATAACTGCCATGCAGCAATGAAGTCCATTACCAATGCTGACTCAGGGGTATTTGTTTTCTGATTAGGTGCTGTAGTCATGTTGGAATCTAGCTATGCAGTAGGAGCATACGAGCAGGATCTACTGGAAATATAAAAACCAAAAGAACTGCAGATGTTGTAAATCAGGAACAAAAACAGATGTTGCTGGAAAAGCTTAGCAGGTCTGGCTGCAACCGTGAAGAAAAGTTGGAGTTAACGTTTTGTGCCTGGTGAACTTCCTCATAACTGATGATAGCTAGGAAAATGTTGGTTTATATGCAGGTTATGCCTGTCTCGTCATGGGGTATGTAAAACATTCCTTGATCCAGTCCTATTCCAGCCCCCACCTACTACTCTTTCTCTGATATATCAATGATATCATCGGTGCTGCTTCCCTCTCTCATCCAGAATTGGAAAAGTTCATTGATTTCACTTCCAATTTCCACCCTGTCCTCACTTTCACCTGGTCTATCTCTGACTCCTCCCTTCCCTTCCTTGACATCGCTGTTTCCATTTCTGGTGATAGATTGGCCACTAACATCCGCTACAAATCTAGCGACTCCCACAGCTACCTGGACTATACGTCCTCACACCCTGCTTCCTCTAAAGATTCCATTTCATTCTTTCAATTCCTCCGTCTCCATTGCACATGCTCTGATGAGGCCAACTTCAACATGGGAGCCTCCGAAATGTCCACCTTCTTCCTCAACCAAGGATTCCCCAGCACTGTTGTCAATGGGGCCCTCAACCGGGTCTGAACTATCTTTCGCACTTCTGCCCTCACCCTCTCTCTTCCCTCTTGCAACAGTGATAGGGTTCCCCTTGTCCTTTCCTACCATCCCACCAGCATCCACTTCCAGAAGATCACCAGCAGCCATTTCCACCACCTCCAGTGAGATGCCACCACCAGACACATATTCCCCTCCCCTCCCTTGTCCACCTTGCGCAGGGACCATTCCCTCCGGGACACCCTGGTCCACTCTTCCTTCACTCCCGACACACACCTACAGTCCCACGGCACCTTCCCCTGTAACCTCCTCCCTCCTCAGTATCCAAGGGCCCAAACATACCTTCCAGATGAAGCAGCTCTTTAACTGCACTTCCCACAATCTAGTCTACTGCATTTGCTGCTCACAATGTGGTTTCCTCTAGATTGGGGAAGCGAAGTGAAGACTGGGTGACCGCTTCACAGAACATCAACATTTTGCCCGTAAAAATGACCCTAAGTTTCCAGTTGCTTGCCACTTTAACAGACCACCCTGTTCCCTGGCCAACATCTCTGTCTCAGGCTTGCTGCAGTGTTTCAGCGAAGCTCAGCGCAAGGCTGGAAAACAACACCTCAATTTCCTCTTGGGGACCCTGCATCCTCCAGACTCAATACTGAGTTCAATAACTTTAGGGCCTAAACTCTCCCCCTACCCCACACACCAAGCCTTGTTATCAAATAGTCTGCCATTGCACACTACCTATTGTTAGCCACTAACAGTCTCCATTAACAGCTATTCACGCTCCTAATCAAATTTTTATCAACTCCTTTGTCTGTCCAACTGTTCTTTTCTCTCTTTGGGCTCAATCTTCACCAATCGTTTACTCCTTACCTCCTCCCCCCCACCCTGTCTTCTGCATGTAAACCGACATTTTCCTGGCTACCATCAGTTCTGAGGAAGGGTCACCGGACCCAAAACATTAACTCTGATTTTTCTTCAAAGACCTGCTGATCTTTTCCGAGATAACAAGGTGTGGGGCTGGATGAACACAGCAGGCCAAGCAGCATCATAGGAGCAGGAAAGCTTTTAACTCTACTGCTGATCTTTTCCTGCAGCTTCTGTTTTTATGTCTGCTGGAAACATGACCATCCAATTTAATTGCCTCAAAAGCTGAAACCATCAGATTGAGAAGGTTCTGTAAGAAGCCTTTTAGTTAAAAAAGATTTTGGCCTGGATTTTAACAAAAAAAAGCAAAATGGCGAATTCAGGGAGTTTCATCGAGAGATTCCCTCTGTGAGCTCCGGTGAGTTACTGCACTCAATTTGCCATTGCGCTCCTTATTATGTATGCACCATGCCTCCATGGTACTGTATCTTGTGCTCACTATTAGTAGATATACTAATGTATTTAAAGCCCAGCTGTGTATCAGCGCAATCAGGCCACAAGTAGCCCTTTACAGTGAAAGCAGTGGGAGGGAAACAGAACAGAAAAGCTTCTGAAAGCATATAGGTGGCATGGTTAACATTTCATTGGAAATAGAATCTTGCATCCATAAACTATTAGACATAACAAGGTGCAGAGCTGGATGAACACAGCAGGCCAAGCAGCATCAAAAGAACAGGAAAGCTGACATTTCGGGCCTAGCCCTTTCTTCAGACCATTTCGGGCCTACCCCCTTCTTCAGACCCTTTTTCTTAAGAACGGTCTAGGCCCGAAATGTCAGCTTTCCTGCTCCTCTGATGCTGCTTGGCCTGCTGTGTTCATCCAGCTCTGCACCTTGTTATCTCAGATTCTCCAGCATCCGCAGTTCCTACTATCTCTCCATAAACTATTGCTGTTTTACATCATCATCTATTTGATCATTTGTCATTGTAACTTGCAGCTACAAAAATCAAGCTACTCAGGCTACCTGTCATTATTGACCTGCTGAGTTTCAGCAGCAATTTCTTTTTTTATGTCCACTCTATTCACTGATCATTACTTGCAAACATGGCAAGCTGCCTGGCTTTCTGACTACACTAAAAGACACGGAAAGGCAGAAAGACTATGAGGCTGGTAAGTTCTGAATGAGGGGATAAAACACACAAAGTCAAAGCAAAGGAAGGCAGAGATGCTGTGAGAACTCAAGTAGGCACAAAGGAAGTGAGCACTAGGAGAGCAAGCAAGGAACATTGAGATGCTGTGTGGTTGAATTCATGAGGTAGGTGCTGTCCCTACATGCAAAGTGTCATAGCAGCACTATTGCAATGCTAGATATTGGTATAGCATTGTAATGGAAAACTGTATTGTGAATGGGTCAGAGATGTGCCATGATGATATGGTGCAGCTGGTATGTGTCCGATGCCAACCTCTGTGCATGGTGGGACGGAGGAGGGATGCAATCGCCACCCTTGGAGCATCCCTGATTTATTGGGGACTACTGTCCAAGATAGGAGCCCGGAGAAGCAAGTAGTGAGCTGCAATCTTCAAGTACCCCTTCTGACTTTGATTTTGGTAATTATCACTGACACGTTTGTTTCGGGCATGGAAGAGAGTAGAAAAGCACATTTCACTGAGATGATACTGGGACATAATGGTATGCAAATGGATGTAAATAGGTCTCTCACCACTCACCACTGTCACTGAACTATATCAGTTGTTGGATCGGGATCCATGGCCTGAAGGATTCAGTGGCTGCCAAGGTAACGGCTGCACTAAACCTTTTGGCAACTGGCAGTTTCCAAGAATCTATATGGAGACCTATTTGGGATCTCGCAATTCTTGACCAACAAGTGTTTGCTGTATAATCCTAACATGTTATAAGCAAGCAAAGCAGAATGTGATAGATTCTGAAAAGCTGGGAGAACAACGGCAGTTTTCCAATAAGGAAGATAAGGACATTGAGGAGGAGGAAATGCAACAAGCCAGACAGGACTTGATTATTAACTGGTTCCAGTAGATATGAGCTGGGAGCAGTGATCAATCATTGACTGTAGACTGTTTACAGCCATAAGGCAAGTGATCCTGTTTTTTCCCAGTAGCAAATGCAGTATTTCTTTGTTTACTGTCACCTTTACTGTTGCTAAACAAAAATTATCATTTTAAACCTATACTGAACACTGAAAAGATGTTGGACAACAGGGAAAGAATAGCACATCCTTACCGTTCTAAGATGGTATGATGTTAAGGATCGGTAACCAGTATAGATTAGTTTTTAAATACCAATACACTTACAGATGGGGACTTGTATTTGGAATAAAATGGCAGCCATGCCACCTATGAACCCCTCCCATTACATGCACCGTGAAGGGCAACTCCTGGCTGGCAGTGCTGGACCAGGTGTACAGCTGAGCCTTAAGAATGGGGTTCTGGCAATGTAGACTGATTTCACCATTGGTGAAAGATAAGACTGGAAGATAAGAGTGAGCAGGACACCATTTAGGCATAGAGCATAGCTATTGGGGTGAGCTGGGGATAACAGTTCAAGAAAATTGCTAGGAATCACAGTGAGAAACACTCCATGAAACTCACTAAAATCGACACAGCCGATTTCTAGTAAAATTTAGCTTATTCTTTTTCCTTCTGGAAAAGCTGAGAATGCTTTATGAATTAAATGTTGTTATTCCATGATTAAAATGCATCGCTCTCACTTTAAAATGATCTGAGTTGCAAAAATAAAGTTACATTTCCATAATTTAACTGAGGTCAATAACTTAATTAGGTGTCGTAATATTTTTAGCCTACACAGCCTTAACCTCATAGCAGTCTGCAAATCTGTATCTCCACTTTAATTATCTGATGAATTGTTGTTCTTATCTAGGTCAAATTCTACTCATGTCCGTTGTATATATCAAGGTTGTTGGGATTACAGTGTTAAAAGACAAGATAGTGTCCTTGCCAGCTTATTCTCAAAAGACCCAACATTAACCTAGGATGGGAATGCAGCAAAGCAAGGATCAAGATGGGGGTGAGGAAAGGTTGGATGGGTCAATAACCTTCCTGACCTCAGCTATGTGAGGTCTGGACAATTTTAACTCCCAGGCCTTTGTACATTCCCAATGCATTTCCCATCCAACCCTACCAGGAAACAGCAGCTGGCTGACAGCAGGAGACAAGTGCCAAGGTCACCTGGCACTCTAGTAAATCAGAAGAGGATTTCAGGAGGACCTATAGGGAAAATAAAATAAACTACCTCTTCTTCCCCCTTCTAACTCCTAAACACCCCTCCTGTTAGGTTGAATTGGTGGGGTAGCCACCACCAATTCCTTGATCATGGCCATTGTTTAAAGCAGTTGTGCTCTAATTACATTATCAGAGTCTAATCTGCAGATTTAATGAATGACCATGCTGCCTTTCTGTTGGGCAGTCTTCCTGCTACTCAGAAGAGCAGTTTCAAACAGACATGAGTGGTTTTAATTGCCCATCTGTTCTCATTTCTGCCAGATGAGCAGGTTTAATATCATCGCGCAAGGTATCTGGAACATGACTTTGTCCTTCAAATTCTGGAAATCACAGAGCAGTTAGAAAGATACAGAGAATCATTTCACCATCTTGCTATGGTTTAGGAATCTGTAATGGAGCCATGAGTCTTGTCTTAAAGTTGTATCCATTGTGCCATGAAACCAAGATTCTAATGAAAAACATGGAAGTCTCAGAGATTCAGCTTCTTCTAGTTCTCAACTAGCAAAGCAGCTCCAGCGGATCCTTGAAGATCCCAGTATGGCAAATACGATGATGATGATTCTGCACACAACATTGAAGACAATTTGCATATTTATCGAATGAAACTAGTTTTATTTTTAAACGTAACTAATTCTCTGAACAAAACAATCAGGGATAGCACACAAAAAGATAAGAATGTTACATCAGAAGGACACTTATGATTATAGTTCTGCAGTTGCTAAATGGCCCTGAGGACCATCTTCACTGTTGTTTAATTGCCAGTCAAAGCCGAACTAATTTAATTATCAGGTGTATACCTAAATATAGAACATTTAGACTTCTTGATCCATTCTTGCCAGCCTCCATTTTAAGTACTTACAGCAATTTAATGAATACGGTTTGGAGTAGGTATCAAGTTCATAAAATTAATGGAATATGTTCCCAATGCTCAGGCTTGTTCAAGAAAGTTGCCTTCCTGCAGGATGAAACAGGTCAGCAGTTTTCAGGAGGGAAAAGAGATGCTCCACAGTAACTGGAAATCAGTCCTTTGTAAGCCCAGGAAAAGTTAGAATGCTCATAGGACCCCCATCTGCAAGTGTTGTTCTGAAATCCAACTCATTACAGTAGCACAAGTGATTTTATTTAAGTTGCTTCTTTCTTGACGTTTGGGGTCAGGTGATGCACAGGACAAATAGGTGGGGCGAAATCCCATTTGAATACCTCAGCAACAGACTGCAATTTCTGAAGATTTATCAATAAGATTTATTTTATAATAAATACTGTAAAATAACTCCAATGTGTAATTAAATGTACAGAAATACTGTTAAATATACTGTGAGATTGGCAAGATCTAGTTTAGTTTAGGCACATTTCATGAAGATGACAGTAAATAAATATCATGAATGATCTACAACTCTCTACCCAGTGTAAAATATAGGCAGAGTCTAATGGCTAGTATCAAATGTTCCTATTGTGGTTTTATCCTGTTATAATGTGTGATTGTATTCAGTAAGATCTTAAATAAACGCAAAGCTTCTAGTTTATTTTCCTATTTACACTGTGTAATTTGGGCTTGAGAAAAATGAGCACAGTCAGAAGATTATAGATTTCAAAGATAGGCAGATATTATCTCGGAAAGATGTCCATAAGAATCTGACATCAAAATACATTCCATGAAATCAGATACCTTATTAAATGAGGGCTATGTTTCCACTTCAATTATTTCAGTTAATGGTAATGTTGACCTCATCCTTAATGGTTTTATCTTATTAGTTATTAGGCACTGAAGTTGTGCTCAACTATTTGTCACTGCATTCCATATTGTAGTTTGCATGTAAGTTCTGGCACTTTGACGTTATGAAACCAGTGCAGGTAGATTATTAGAACATTGAGAAGCTTTTCAGCGATGTTCCATAATCTTTCTTGTAGCTTTTCAACAATTCCAACTTGTGTCTGGCCAAGATATTGTGGATGTAATCACAGACTGCTATGATGGACACTTCCAGCAATTACTCATTGCAATTAGTGAGTGAATTATATTTATTAATTTACTA
Source organism: Ginglymostoma cirratum (assembly GCA_024137785.1). Taxonomy (NCBI): domain Eukaryota; kingdom Metazoa; phylum Chordata; class Chondrichthyes; order Orectolobiformes; family Ginglymostomatidae; genus Ginglymostoma; species Ginglymostoma cirratum. The sequence continues at coordinate 6,722,942 of JAHRHZ010000126.1, read as the reverse complement.
AATTGCTAAATTAAGGTTGCATTTTTAAAATTCTACTTGCAAAAGTGTTAAACTCAAATTTAAAGTAACCCAGTCATGTAACTTGTGGTGATTTTTAAAATTTGCTATTCTTAGAAGACAAAAAAAAATTCAGCAACAAAGCACTTCTCAACAATAGTCAAATATAAATTTTTTACGGCTTTTTTTTGTTGTCACCAGCATTAATCTGTAACCTTTTATTTGATTTCTCAAAGTTCTGTGTGTCAGGGACAAAGCTTCCTATTTCGCATACAAGCTCAACAGTGCAATATATGTAAGTATTTTACATCTTTCTAAACTGTATTTTTGTGATATTACAGGTATTTTAAACATAGAATTGATTTGGCTGCAATTCAGCAGTGACTTCTATCTGAAATGTCAAAGTATTTCCAGTAACACCACCATTTTCCACAGGGAATAGATCCATACATAAAATCCAACTTGAAGTAGATATCACTATAATAATTGAATGATGAATTATTATTTTGCTGTAAAATGTAAAATTAACCATTTTAAAAGCAGACTGATTACCGTTTTAGAACAGAACAAATTTTCTGTTTTTTTTTCCTGCCTGTATCTTACAGTAAAACTGAATGCAGACATTTTGCAGACACTAGTGACCTCTACTGATATCAAATCAGAACATATTTTATGAAATTCAGTGCTGAAAAGTGTAAGGTGATACACCCTGGCAAGGTGAATGAGAAGAGATAATGCAAGTTGAATGGTACAGATTCCAAGGAAGTGCAAGAACAGAGAGATACCATGAACAGAGGACACAGAACAGTACAGACCCTTTGGCCCACGATGTTGTGCCGACCTATTATCCTACTAATATCAAACTACCCTGCATACCCTACATTTTACTGTCCTCTATGTGCCTATCCAAGAGTCGCTTAAAAGTGTCTAAAGTATCTGACTCCACTACCACTGCTGGCAGCACATTCCACACGCCCACCGCTCTCTGTGTGAAGAACCTACGTCTATCATCTCCCCAGTACCTTCCTCCAATCACCTTAAAATAGTCATTTCCACCCTGGGAAAAAGTCTCTTACTATCCACTCTATCTATGCTTCTCATAATCTTGTACACCTCTATTGTCACCTCTCATCCTTCTTCGCTCCAATGAAAAAAGCCCTAGATACCTCGACTTTTCCTCATAAGACCTTCAGTCCAGGCAGCATCCTGGTAAATCTCCTCTGCACCCTCTCTAAAGCTTCCTCATCCTTCCTGTAATGAGGTGACCAGAACTGAACACAATGTTCCAAGTGTGGTCTAACCAGGGTTTTATAGAGCTCAGCATAACCTCGCGGCTCTTATACTGATTTCCCCCTTCTAATACGCCACACGCCTTCTTGACAACCCAATCAACTTGGGTAGCAACTTTGAGGGACCTATGGACGTGAGCCCTAAGATCCCTCTGTTCCTCCACACTGCTGAGAACCCTGCCATTAACCCTGTATTCTGCATTCAAATTCGACCTTCCAAAATGAATCACTTCATACTTTTCCACGTTGAATTCCATCTGCCACTTCTTTGCCCAGCTCTGCATCCTGTCAATGTCCCGTTGAAACGTACAACTGCCCTCCATACTATCCAAAACTCCACCAACCTTTGTGTCATCGGCAAACTTACTAACCCACCCTTCTACTTTCTCATCCAAGTTATTTATAAAGACTATGAAGTTGGCAGGAAATGGTAACAAACCAGTTAACATAGTATATGGGATCCTGGACTTGATAATTAGAGACACAGGCCTGTTTCTTGGAAAGTGACAGAGATCATATTGCCCCTATTCGGGGTAGGACCCAAGATTCTACCCACAGAATGCAAAAACCAAGACCTTATGCTAATCCTACATAAAACATTAATTCAGCCCAGCTGGTGTATTCTGTCCAATACTGTTGCATCAAACTTTAGGAAAGATGTGAAAGACTTAGAGAGTGCTCAGAAGATATTTACTAAAATACATTTTGGATTGTGATTACAGTTATGTGGATAGGCTGAAGTTGGAGTCCTTTGAGCACAGGAATATGAAAGGAGATTTGATGAATGGGTATTTTAAAATCATGAATATTTAGATAATATGAAAGATTTAAAAATATCTCTACTGAAGATTTGTAGCCAGACGGCACTAGCTTACAGTAAATCACCAAAGAATTACAGGAGTCATGTGGAAACTTTCTTTATGCAATGAGCATTTAGCATTAGAAATGCAGCATCTGCTATGTCAGTGCATACAGAATCAATAATAGACTTCAAAAGGGGATTCAATAAACATTTGAAAGAGAAATTATTGCAGGGACTTGAGGAAAGAACTGGCAAGTCAGACTAACTGGAATATTATTTGAATGACTTCGTCCAAACTTGATGGCCCGAAAGGTCACATTTTCAGCTATATCATTTGACACTTGTATTATAGATACTGATGGCAAAGCATGTCAAACATAAAGACAGGTTTTCAAATACCCGGAATGAGATTTGCGGAGTGTTTGAAGACCTTGGTGAAGACAAGACTACCAGGTCTGGATTTTGCACGGACAATGATCACTATTATGATGGAGTAAATTAGACAACAATTTGGGAATAAGCAAGTACTCAAATATAAGTGAAAATTCTAAAGCTGCTTTCCACATTTACCAAGTTCCTCTGCAAGGTGTGTTATAATACATTGCAATAGACATGGGGTCCAAATTTTCACCGTATTGAAAATGCTGGAAGAAGTTGGGAATCCTAAGTCGACCTCAAACTCACCATCTCTAATTTCAGTGGTGGTGGGATTAGGGGCAGTCTGAAATTAGTATAAGCACGGATCCTGGAGGCAGCTGACCCTTTAAACAAGCAGCTGCTTCATTCAATCTTGATTTTGGAGTCCACGGAGAGTACAACCCAGAGTGTGGAAATTAGACCAGGTGAAAGCAGGGCTGTTCTCAGTGCAGTTCTTTTAGTTATCCTTTGTACCTCTCTGGAGAGCTGGGATACCCCTTTGGATCTGGTCCTGGATCACTTTTGGAGGAAATACCTACCCTTGGGTGTACATGGAAACCCTGTAGGAGAGAAAAGGCACCCATTAGGATTATGAATTGTAGGCATGCTTTTACATTTAAAGAAATAATTTTTCTAATTTGTTTGTGGAACATGGTTTTGCTGGCGAGGCCAGAACTTATTGCACATCTTTAATTGCCTAGGGGAAGGTGCTGGCTTCTTGATACTTCAGCTTTTGGGTTGTAAGTTGCAACTTCCCATTCTCCCACCCACTGGATAGAAACAAGAATGCCAAGAATTCATAACATAGAAGTCTGTTTTATGTTTTTTGTTAGATGTATTCAAATTTTATTCACAGATTTCATACCAGTTTCTTAGTCCTCTTTTGTTGCATTATATAATCCTCCTAAACCGCAGAATTACTGCTATTTCTCGCAACTTCACAGGCCTTTTCTCTTAATCTTTTACACTCCTGAACTTTCTTTGTCAGCTACGGTTGATTGACCTTTTATTGAGCTTTTGCATCTTGAAGGACAGGCACATATTGTACATCCTGTTGTGGGCCTGCTATATTCACCAGGAAGAATTCATTTTGTCCCCTCTTTGTTCTCTTCTGTCAGAACATCTGTAGAGTGTTGTGGCCTATGTTTAATTTTCTCTGCTTCTACTGTAACTGTAACATAGTCTCTGCCTTGCGATTCACACACGTCTATAAAACTGGCTGGGCTCCTCAAATTCATTGCTCATGTCCTTCCTCCTTGCACACTTGCCGTAGGCGAAGTTTGAGTGCTCATTTCTTCCACATAACTGTAAGTCTTCCGATGGAAGATACCACATTACTGTGGATGCATGCTTTTACTGGAAGTTTGGCCGGTTTCCTGCAATGGGCTTTTCCTTCTTTTCTAATTTTTTTTCTAATTTTTCCATGGGCTCTACCTCTCCGCAGTACGTATGGCCAATGAGCATCTGCAAAAGCATGGGTCTGGCAGGGGTCAAGTAAAATGACCTCCCTTAACATCCCCTGTACCGTTGCCATTACAGAAACATACCTGAATTGTGACCAGGATTGGGTGCTGAATATTCAATGATATTTGACAATTAGGAAGGACGGACAAGACAGAAAAGGAGGTGGCAATGCGCTGATAATATGAAATGGGATATGTACATTCACAAGGAAGGATCTCAGATCAGAAGACCAATGCATGGAATCTGTTTAGGTGGAATTGAGAAACAGTAAGGGGCAGCAAACATTGATTAGAGTTATTTATAGGCTACCATATAGTAGTGATAGTGTGTTGCATGGTATTAATCAGGCAATGAAAGAAGCATGTAACATGTGTGACACAGTTATCATGAATGACTTTAATCTGCATATAAACTGGCTAGATCAACTGAGCAACTAAACTGTGAAGCATGAGTTTCTGGAGTGTGTTACTAATGGGTTTCTCGCACAGTGTGTTGAGGATCCAACTGAGGACATGTTATTTTAGATCTAGTACTATGTAATGAAAAGGGGACAATTAACAATCTTGTTGTAAAAGAACATTTACAGATTAGTAACCACAATATGGTAGAAATTTACATTACATTTGGAAGTGTCTTCAAGTAAATTTGGACAAGCTCAGTGACTTGGCAAGAATATGGTTGATGGGACATAATATGGAAAATACAAGGTTAATACTTTGGTAGGAGAAACAGAAGTGCAGAGAATTTCTTAAAAAGTAAGTGTTTGGGAAGTGTGGATTTGCAAAGGAAACCAGGATCCCCTCATCAATAAGTCACTGAAAGATAACCTGCAGATGGGGCTCCAGAGGTTGTCCTTCTGGCAACAGCATGATCTCCTCGGGAGTTTCTGAGCTCTGAATAACAGGCAGTTCTCGTTAGCAAGCTTGGGATCTTGATTCCAGGGTCAAGTTCACTGGTAGTCTTTCCATCGTGATTAGTTTGTTGTTCAGTACACCTTCCCAAAAAGAGACATTGCAAGTTGCCAGCTACCAGGGGATGCCACAACCCCAAAATACTCCTGCTACTTCCAAAACTGAGATATCCTGGAGAGCTTGCTAGGTTATGTGCTACCAGATGACAATAAGTTCTCCTCATGAATGCTAAGGCCTGATATAAGTACAAATCATCCTTCCTATACATTCTTTGTGGCATTTTTAATACCACATTCCACAAAATTCAGTTTGACTATTTTCAAATAACTATATGGTTTTACAATATAATGGCCAAAACAAAACAAAACTGTACCAGCACTGTGATGAATGTTTTGCAGAAGTCCATTAAATAACCCAGATTATCATCATTTTACTTAGGAATTTGGCTTTCACAACAAAACAGTTATAAGAATCTTGATTTCAAGAAGTGAACTGGATCTGATGAATATCAAAAGAAATTACAAGGAGCAATATGGGCATTCCCTACACCATGATATCAGGGTATGGCTTATTCATCTTTTATGTCATATCTATATACATTGGAATCAAGCAATATCTAACAATCTGATTTGGTGTATTATTAATCATGAATCTGGCAGAATAACCCCGTTGGAATTTGAATAGTAATAATAGGCTACAAATAGAATAAGAAATTTTCCCATAAATCTTATTCTGAAATCACAATACTTCCTTTTGCATATCTCTAAAATGGTATCACATCAGGGGAAAAACTTTTTTGCTGGTATCTTAATAACTTAAAAATACATCATAGTCAATGACTTACTTTTGAGATACAGAATCTGTCGTTATATAGGCAACAATGTCAACCCAATTTATCCACTTTGTGGACCTTCATGCGACAAGTATGTGATAAGTAGCCAAGATAATTACTTTGGGTAATGTCCTTTAAGGAATGAATGCTTATATTATTTAATAGGAGGATAACCTTAGAATCTTTTGTATCCACCAAATCAGGCAAAAATGGCCTCAGTTTAACATCTTCAAGGAACGACAACACCTCTGACAGTGCAGCATTCCTTCAATACTGCATTGAAGTGTTGGTTAATATTATGAACCGAAGTCAGTAGAGGATTGCTTAGACACAGGAACTTTTGATTCAGAGTCAGTTCCTATGAGACAAGTCTGAAGTAGTGGACATTAATGTCACATTATGTGGGACAGACCAGGAAAGTCCTGGTTGCTCCACAATCTGTACTAAAATGGATTATCTCATTCAGAAAGTTCAGTGAAGATTAGGCTTAAACGTCCTCCCTGAGATCTAAAGGAGTTCTCTCGTTCCTTTCAGCCTCACCAAGGAAAGGAAGCATTTACCTTTCTGGGAGTTTTCTGGCCCTGGGTATTTTTTTCAGCTAGGTTGATCTGGCAGAGAAGATTAAAGAATATACTAGACTGGCCTCCAGTTAAAACAATAGAGTTAAAACAATATTTTTTATTGTTCTTTATTCTTTAAGAATATACCAGACTCTCAGAACCTGATGAGCATAGTTTAAGGAGAGTATTGGCTTCCAGTGTGTCTTCCACTTGCCTGTTCGAAAGACCAGATCAAGAGCAGACCCTCCATTAAAATAACAGAATGTGTGCAGATAACTCCCACAAGGCATCAAACTGCCTCCAGCATGGTTTTCATTAGGCAAACAAGGTTAAATCAGCACTAAACTATTTTCAACTTTACTAACACCTGGAAGAGTTGCTTTATACAAAAAGGTGATTAATAAAAGCAAAATTTGATTTTACTTCTGATTTTATAGCCACACTCAACATAGCCACTTGAATGATTTAAAAAAATACAAAAGATTAAAAGAAAACTTACAAAGAGTTAAAGGGATAGATTGTTTCTGCATGACACTCATCATCTCCACATCTTGCACATGCAATAAAAAAGTTGAACCCTTAAGATGAGCTACTGAAATTTACGTTTACATATTAAGAATTTACATATTAACAATATACACATGAACATTAACAGGACTATAATTTGCATACTTAAGATTTAAGATGGTGTTTATTTTGATCTCTTACAGCAATATGCATCAGGACACTATGAGGCAGCTCTCTCGGCAATTTGTACTGGTGATGCTGAAGATTATTAAATGAAGAAAGACAGTAAAAGTTCTGAAATCACAAAAGCCAAGCCCACTTCAATCTGTAATAGAGATTGAAGAGTCAAATTATTTTCTTAGAACATTACAATAAATTACACATGGCTAATCAGTTATAATAGACATTCTTCTGTTGATCAATAGAGCATCTAGAAAGAGAAAAATACTCCAACACATTTTAAAATTGTACCTTAAAATGTAATTGCTTAGTTAATTAAGAATAATTCTCATACTGCAAAATAAGATCAGCAGAAACATTTCAACATTCTGCTATGATCAATTTAGTGTGTGCCATCTATGAGATGCGCTACAAGAATTCACCAAGGCTCCCTACACAGCACCTTCCAAACCCACAACTTCCACCAGCAAGAAGAGCAAGGTCAGCAGATACATAGGGACACGATCACCTGCAAGTCCCACTTTAAGCCACACACCATCCTGATTTGCAACTATATTACTGCTCCTTCACTACTACTGGATCAAAATCTTGGGAATTCATCCGTAAAGGCATGTGAATGTGTATAAACTACACGGCCTGCAGCAGTTCAAGATGCCAGCTCAGCTTCTCAAGGACAATTTGGATGAGCAATAAATATTGACCTAGCCAGCAACATCTATCCATCAGTAGTGAATGAATACAAAAAAAACCTTTTCATGATAATACAATGGTTTAAGATATTGTAGCAATTTTTAAAATGTGTAACATTTTTAAAATTGCAATATCAAACAAACTATAATGAAAATTATCCTGTTCTTATCTCAAATGTGGCCACAGAATTCTTAATGAATGTAAAGGTTCCGGATTATTCATTCTGAACAGCACAGTATATTACCAAAAGGTTCTGAAATCTGCTACAGTGCCTTGATTGCCTATTTTTTGCGCTGGTACCTTTGTAGATCTAGTTACTTAGTCAGCTGTTTTAACAAAAACAATGTAATGGCTGCAACAAAGTAAAAAAAAATTGCTCTTCAATTGCTTGCAAGACATTTCATTGCTGTTCTGCAAATAAATTATAAAAACTTTATATAGTAAATGCAAAACATTTTGCATAAAAGATTCAGTAACATTCACGTCATCAACCAATTATGAATCAAGAAAATAGCCGTCATTGATGGAGTACAATGACCAGGTTTGTTTTGTAGACTCTAAGATTGAGGGTACCCGGAGAAATATCTTTACTGAGGAGGTGTTAGAACATGGAGTGCCATGAAGAGTGGTTGAAATAGAGATTTTAAGGAAGTTATTAAGCAGAAGGGGAAGATAAAAGACTAAAGGGAAAGAACAGGTTAGAACAGGAGGTTTTGATTTTGATTGCTTCAGCAAAGAGCTGTCATAAGGTGATAGCCTCCTTCTGTGCTGGTAAATTTCTATGTTTCCGTGTGATTCATTTCAATTCTGGAAGTTGCACATCTGCAGAAAAACTTCAATTTTCCTGCTTAGCTGCTCAGCAAGGACAGAAACTTCATAATAATAAAACCTCCACTTTGTTAAGTACCTTTTGTGGATTTAAAGGCACAATACTTTTGAGATCATGTAGCTAATCTGGTTGGTTAGTTTCCAGATTCAGAAAGCTTGGTACTTTGCATCTTTCCTGAGCGATACTGTGGTGTAGATTAAAGAGAGATCCACACACATCTTTGAGCGGCTCCAGATACTTGTTAATTAGTTAGGTTTAGAATTATGCAGAAGCATAACAAGGTGTTGTCTGACTGAAGGAAAGTCATCTGTCAGATGCCAGGATTAGTAAAGATCACTTAAAAGTAGTACTACCATCACAAAGTGTTATGCCAAGTTGCATTGTGAAATATATTTATTTTACCCGAAGTATCTTAAAACTGAGAATAGACTATTTCAGTTAGGCATTGTGCTGAATGAGACTAACATATGCACAACTGCAGGAAGCCATGACTGATTTACACCTTGTGAACAGAGAGGGAAATATAACAAACTACTCAGATCTTGTAATATGCTGCACTCCCTCCCCACTTAATAAAATTATGCATTAAAATGTAAAATAGTGCGTGTAAATAATATCCAGAATACAATGACAAAACTAACATCAACAAAATCTGACTTTTAACAGACTGGGTTGCACATTTCTTTTTACTGTAACTGCAACGAAAGCATATGTGATCAATATGACCAAAGTGATTTACATGTAAACATTTGTTTAGTGTAACATCAATGTGTGTTCAACAACAAAAAAAAATCACAATTTGTCAAAAACTAATGAAGAAAACAACTGAAATAACCAGGTGTACAGCTGGATGAACACAGCAGGCCAAGCAGCATCAGAGGAGCAGGAAAGCTGACGTTTCGGGTCGAGACCCTTTTTCAGAAA